>CM042186.1:13839719-13880001 GCA_023539305.1 Ilex asprella
TCCAAACGCACTCTTTCATGGAAAGACACTTATTCATCATTACATTACCTAAAGAGTTGCAACTATACTCATTCACCTCTTTGAACAAAACACACGATTAATTTACATTATTGAAATGTCTAACAGTAAATGACTTAGACATTCACATCTCCATAATATTTATCAGCCATAAGACATAGTGAATTTTTCTTGTGCACAGTGAGTCCTGGTTTCACCTCTGTGTCAATATTTTCCTTCTTCATTCCAGCAGGCAGTTCCCAGTTAAACGAGTAAAGTAAATTTGCAAGAGCAAGCTCTACCGTGGCAACTCCAAGATAAATCCCAGGGCAACTCCTTCGACCAGCTCCAAAAGGAATGAATTCAAAATGTTGTCCATAGAAATCAGTAGAACTACCCAAAAATCTCTCTGGTAAAAACAATTCTGGATTTTTCCAAGATTCAGGATCTCGTCCAATTGCCCATGCATTCACGTAAACTGTGGTTTTGGGTCTAATTTCATACCCATCTATGCTGCAGTTTCGGATTGTCTCACGAGGAAGTAGCAATGGAGTTGGAGGGTGCAATCTCAGTGACTCCTTCACTACCGCCTTGAGAAAAGGAAGTTTTTGAAGATCGCTTTCATCTGCGAAGCCCTTCTTTCCCAACATGTTTCTAACTTCTTCTTGCGCTCTCTTCATAGCCCCTGAATTTTTCATCATCTCTGTCATTGCCCAGACTAAGGTTGCAGCACTTGTTTCTGTCCCAGCAATAGATATGTCCTGCCAAACAAAAAAGATTATATAACTCGTTTTCCAGATTAAGTTTTCGCTCAATCAACTTATAGAAACATTATTGGAACCTTGAAAAAATAGATTACCATGAGGACAGCTTTGATGTGATCAAACTTTATATCAATTGCAAGTGTTCCATCCTTCTGCAGATGGAGTAAAACATCAGTAATATCCTCTTGGCCGGATGCCCTCTCTTCATCAAGGTGCTCATCAATGATTTCCTGGTAGAACAAGTCCAGTTCCTTGAAAATTTTCTCTAGTCGAGTCGATTGGCCTGTAAGTTTGTCAACCCATCTCATAAAAGGAAAGTGGTCTGACATGAAGAAGCTTCCTACGACGGCCTCAGCTTCCTCAAGGAGGCTATGGAATTTACTTTTCTCAGCCCCTTCATTGTCGTAGCTCTTTCCAAAAGCAATTCTACAAATTATGGCACTTGTTAGAGAGAGAGTCAATTCACTCAGATTGGTTAGTTTAGAAGCCGACGCGTGATTGGTGATTTTATCGATCATTCGGGAAACTTCATCTTCCCTAATGGAATGAAAAGACCGAACCCTCTTAGAGTTGAAGAGGTTAATAACACAAATCTTTCTCATCTCCCTCCAGTAGTCATTATATGGCGCAAAAACCACATCTAACCCATTATAAGACAGCTTTTGCAGGGCAAGCAACAAAGGCCTGCTAGCGAATTCGAGATCATGGGTTTTCAGGGCTTCTTTAGCCATTTTTGCTGAAGAAACTACAAGGATCGGCTTGAAGCCGAGTTGCAAGGTCATGAGGGGGCCGTATTTCTTAGAGAGTTGCCATAGGTAGAGATGCGGAGCTGAGTTATCAAGTAGCTGGTGTAAGTTACCAATGAAGGGAAGTCCTGGAGGGCCTGGTGGAATAGGCAGGGCTCCATGTTTTTTTCTGCAACTTTGAAGAACAAAGCAGAGGAGAGGGAGAGCTAAAAGAAAGAGAAGCAACGCCATCATGGTAAGCGTAATTACTATTAGCTTGTGCTACGTATGTGTCCAACGAATATAATATAGACCACTGTCTCTTAAGTGTGTTAGACGTTATATGATTAATCCTGAGAAGGGTCATTGACAATTTTACTCTTTGTGAAAGAATAATGTTACACGGACTTAAAAAGTAAACTTAAAAAATTGACTTGATAATCTCAATCATTGATTTCACTGTAAGTCCCAGCATTTATTGGGACCTACTACTTATTCAATGGTTGAGATTATCAAGTCAATTTTTTAAGTCTATCTAGCATTACTCTTTGTGAAATGGATATTTTGTTATTTGAGAGACACTATAGATGTTGGCTTAGTTTTTGGTAGAAGAAATGGTTTCGATTTTACAATTGTTTGTTATGTTGATTCAGATTATGCGAGTGATCTAAATAAAAGATGTCTGACAGGTTATGTTCTTTCTTTTTGGGTGCACTGTAAGTTGGAGGGTGATATTACAATCTACAATTGTTTTGTCTATCGTAGAGGTAAAATACATAGTAGTATACAGGCAAACAAAAAAGTAATTTTGTTGAGAGGTTTGGTTTGTGACTTAGGCTTCGAAGAGGAAGTAATTACTGTATTTTATGATAGTCAGAGTGCAATAAATTTGACTAAAAATCAAATTTATCATGAAATGACCAAGTACATTGATTTTAGATATCACTTATTTTATGGGATTATTACTCAAGGTATTATCATGGTGAAAAAAAGGTTGATACGGAAGAAAACCCAATAGATATGTTTATTAAGTCAATTCTAGTGCTCAAGTTCAAGCATTGCTTAGACTTGATTAGTATTTTCATTATTTGAGTTACACCCTACAGGATATTTGGCGAAAGTAATAGTCAAGTTCACTTTGATCGGATGATTTGATGCAAGTTGCAGCTTGTATTTGGATTCCACTCTAATTGAATTCTATTTAGAGATTGACTTGCGATAAATGTTTGTCATGGAACAAACTCAATGATACTTCACTTTCGTGTGGGTCACGCTACCTTTTTTCTTGGAGAAGTCTTTAGCAATACAATATAATTAAATGCTAACTGGAAAAGGTCTTTTGGTCCTATTATAGATATTATGGATCTACATTGATCCATTGGTATGCCAAGATTGTAATCCCCGTAAATATGCAATCACAACACCATCATAGGAATCTTCTCAAATCATAGTAGCCTAGGAGGCTTTCTATCCCTTTCCATTACTTGATTGTATTGTATATCTATACAACAAAGTAGTTAGATTGTTTGTTTTGAGCTTTTCGAGGTTTAGATCGTTTTGATTCGATGGTCCTAATTAAACTTTAATTTATTTTATAACTCTAAGACTTCTATATCTCATATAATTCTCTCTCTCTCTCTCTCTCGCACACACACATACTATTATCTATTTTTTTTCCTTAACTATATATTATACAATTATTTATTCGATGAAACTAATTCAAAATTTTTATATATATGACAAAATGTATTTTTCCATTCACTTCTTAATTTGTAAATAACACTTAATGTAAATAAAAAATAGCACATTGACTATAAACACCAAATAATATTCAACATGAATGAACCTTAATTTCTAAATTAATATATAATTTTATCAAAACTTGACATTTATTTTTTGTCCAATTTATATTCAACTTTATCAAATTAATATCAAATTAATTTTTATTGTGATCAAATTAATATTGAAATTCATTGAATCAATTTTTTTGGGTACTAAATCAAATTTTATTAATTTTTTTGGTACTGAATTTGGAGAAGGACAACTGTAAAAATAATAATTTTTTTTGGGATGAAATTTTCAATTTTTGTTAGCAATATTTATGGAAGGGAGACATAATGAGCCTCCATGTAATAAATTTTAGACCTCAGGGGTTCTCTATGTTATTTATAAAATATTAGAAGGTGTCTGTGTAATATTGTCAAAACTTAGAGGATGTGTATGATTTTTACCCTGTTTCTTAATTAAATATTATTATATTTCTAATAAAAGTTGTTATTGGTTAGGAAGGTTTGTTGGTAACTAAAAAAGAAATGTGAGTGAGTTTGCTTCTGTGTATATTTATATGTGGATGATTGGACACTTGGTGATTAAATTTATAATTATATTATATAATTTGGGGGTTGAATGGTGATAGTGGTGATAAATTCATAAGTTTTATAAATGAACAAGATTTATGTTGATTTTATTTATCGCTTAAAAATTGTGAATTTAATGTGTTCCGTAAGTATTTTTTTTGTTTTGTTTTTGGCTTGAGGTATTTATTTCATAGGGATAGGTGGATTGAAAATATGGTGGTTGAGTTTGTAATTATATTGTGTTATTAGATTGAATGGTAGTAAATGTGATAAATTCGTGTCTTATAAATTAACAATATTTTTTTTTATTGCATAAAGATTGTAAATTTCAATAGGCTATGTTAGTATTTGCTTCTTTTTTTTTCCAGAGGCATTTGTATATATGATGTTATTTTGGAGAGTTTTTATATATTTTGATGGTAGTTCTATTAATATGGAGGATATGATCGATATATTTTGAGCCATTTTAAAAGAAGAATTTGTATTAAAATTTTTAAGCTATTCCTTTTGAATTTGGACAATTGCTTAAGTTTTTTTTGGTTTATTGTATAGTGCTTTCAGACACGAGTAATAACTAGTATACTATAAGAAAAACATTTTATTGCAATGACTTTCCACGGCTAACAAGAAAAAATGTCTCCAAAAAAGGACATTGCAAGATCAACATTTATGCTTCTCACCGAATATAGTTGTAAAAAAATTTCCACTAATGGCCATTTTTTGTGCCAATAGGCGGTTAAATTTTGGTGACGAATGTAGTCGTTGCAAATCAAATAATTTTTTATTTAATGATTGATTTAAAGGAGGAGTTATTCGGTGACAATATTAGTTCGTCGCAAAAAAAATAATTTTGTTGTTTGTCTCTAACAAATTTTTTTTAATTTTTAATTTATGTTTTAAAGATAAATAATTTAGCAACGATTATTCGTTATCACCAAAAAATAATAAAAAGAAAATCCATACTCCCATCCCCCCTTCTCCTCCTTTCTCTCCTATTTTCCCTTCTTTTTCTTCCCTCTTTTTGTTGTTTTCTTCCCCAGCCACTAGTCTCCCACTAGTTAACTGTGCAATTAGTCCTAAAAGTTATGCTCGTTCTCTCTCTCTCTCACTCACATACAATAAATTGAAGCCTTCTTTTTTTGTTGTAGCCATAGCCTCCTTGCACTTTTGCCAAGCACTTCTTATATATGTATATGTCATTGAGCACATACAAAAGTATTCATTGTTAAGGTTCCATTATTGTGGAGAAAGTATTGGAATGGTCCATAAACTTCTACCTCTGTTAATTTTTCAGGGTATGACCCATTTCAATTCTTGGACAAAAATATTTTCTTTTCAAATGGACATGCAATAAAATATTATAAACATTACAAATTCCAATTCAGCTTTCACTAATGATCCTTGAATACAAAAACTAATGGTTGACTAACCCATTAAAAACAAGTAGTGGAATAAATTTAGAACTCAAGGTCACATGGCATAAGAAATCGAAAACAAATTATTCTTTCAAACTTAAGCACTGTAGTTACTTTTTTTTTTATTTAGTTTCTGTAAAACTCGAAAAAATTTGAATTTTTTCAGAAAAAGAGACTCATGATAATGCAGAGTTAAAATACGTGTTCTCTAGAACTCGTATGATGCAATGAACTTCGCCGTTGGATTCGTATCGCGAAATCTAGACACCTAGACTAATTTCATCGAATTTCGAGATAATTAGACTTTTTAAAGTTTTACGAGACAATTGGATGGCAAATAACCTCACAAAGGTCCCCAAAAAAAATTATAAAATTTTCTTATAATTGGATAAAATTTTAAATAAAATTAAATTGAGCATAAAATGGGATAAAATAAATTATTTCGCAGCGAAAAAGGACCCGAGCAAGTGGGAGACACTTGGCGCAACGAGGGTCAAGTCTTGAAAATTATAAATATTAGCTATTTTGCTGGTTTTAACGTGTGGGAGAAAAGAGAGAAACTAAGATTTCTTTCGCCGATTCTCGGCGTTTTGTTGGTTGAAATCCGTCGAGCCAAGGCTTAAAGTCGATCACCTTGATGAGGGCCACGTCTACGTACCAAAAATAAGAGATTTCACTGAAGATCCAAGAGGAAGCTTTGGAAAAATCAAGAGTTTCGTGACATGGGAAATGTTGTTCTTGGAGGTTCTACCTTCATTTCTACGCTTCAAAAAGTAGGGTTGTTCCTACTTTGGTTTTATTTCTACCCTATGATGTCCAAGGGACAAGGTTTGGGTGTATGTACAAACTAACCTTTGTATATATGGTTATGAAAATGAAAAACGAGTCTAGAAATGACTTAAACTAAATTCTAGTTTGAATTTGATGTGTGGAAGTTCTTATGTGATATCTTGGAACTTGGGATTGTCTGGGCATGCTATATGTTATATTGTGCCTTGAATGTTTTTGATTAAATGCCTTGGATAATTGAATGTTGTTATTTTTATGTAATTGAAATAACATGTTTGAGTTTGTTGTGATATGTTGACATATGCTTATTGATATATTAAGCATAATGGTGATTTATGAAAGTTATATACATATGATATAAATTTTCGTGGAATATGTTGATATGTGGTTTAAATTGTCCATATGACATTCATGACATATGAAAAATAACATTGACATGCAATGGTTCATTACATTACATTTGCCCGGAGACATCACATCATGAAGGTGTGTGTGCATGGTGATTGTCATCACCTTACTTGGTGGATGATAGGTAGACTCGGAAAATGTGGATCGAAGATCCCATTGAGTTGCATAGCTGGATGAAAGAAAATTAGGTCAAGGTAGCAAGAAGGGGCTAGAATATCCTTTAGGTGCAAGGCCTGGTAGTTGGGGTACGCACTCCCTTGGTTTGCTCCATAAAATGTGTAGGTGTACGTAGAACCTTTAGTGGAAGTCCGTAAATTTTGTGTAGGTTGGGTGACATTTGATGTAAGTCCATGAATATACACCCCAACAAAGACCCTAGATTGATAATTGTCATTTGATGTGTAACATAGATGATAGATTCATACACATTGGCACTTACATGTGTTGAGGAGCCGGGAAGGGCTCGGGTTGAGTTGCATGAGTGAGTCTTATCTCATTTCATTACATGACATGATAAATTCCAACATTTAATGTATATTCTTGCTTGAAATGTTATGAATTATTGAAAGTTGCATGAACACTTCATATGCATCTAGGTGGGGAGTAACCTCTGTAGGTGATACTCTATTGAGCGTGGCTCACCTTGTATGAGAAAATATTTCAGGTCTGGGATATACACCGGTGGATGGCTCTCATATTGAGCCTCAGGATGAAAAGGGCCCGACTTGTGGCCTTTGAACCATTTTGTAAAACAATTGTGAAAATTATGTTTTGGGTATGTAAATTCATGTAAATGTTTGTAATAAAACTTGTATCAACTACGTTTGGTATACAAATATAACTCGTGTAAGTTTTGGATGAATTTGGGAAGATTTGGAATGGATTTGAAATGAAAAACAGGTGAAATAGGCAAAACTGGGCAGAGTACCGGTACAATTTAGCCGTACCAGTACGCCAAATTCCAATGGGAAAACCGTACCTGTGCGCAGTACTGGTACACTTTTCAAAAATCTTAAATTTAAAATATGTTTTTCCATGCTTTTAGCCTATGTTTTCCTTCCCTCTAATGATGTAAATGAACCATAATGAAGTATAAATCATGGTCAATTGGACCTTGGTTGGATCTAATGTATAACTGAACCTAGATTACATTGTGGGTTATAATCCTGGCTAAGGTGATGTTATTACGTGGTGTCAGGTTATGTGGCATTCACGGGTATTTCCGCGGGTTAATGTGTTATCAACAGTTAATAAAAAAACACCCGTTTTTGGGGCGTCATAGTTTTTACGAAAAAAATTTAGATTTAGACTTTGTTTTTACCATGCAAGTGTACAATTTCTGTATGTTGCTCTTGTTGGAATTTGATTTGGTATTTATGAATTGATATTTTAACTGTTTATCTGAATTCAAATTTTTTATATCTTGTTTTACATCATTAAACTTTAATATATAAGCAATGTAAAGTTCCACTATAGTTTGTCTTGCATAATATATTCAGTGGCATCTCTCTCTCTCTCACACACACACACAGAGGCAGACACAAAAATGGACACGCACAAAGAGACTTGGTTAACACACGATAGTTTTTCCCTTGCAATATTCAAGTGACTATTTATCTTTTTGCGAGTGACTCTTTGTTCTTTACGACATCCAGGTCACTCTTTGTCCCTTTGCAATTTTCGTGTTAAATTTTAATTTCTATTTATATCTTACAAATTTTCAATCAATAAATCTCCTGATTTATTTTAATTTATGATAAGTTAAATGATTTAATTTTCGTGGAAGTTGAATGAATTCAATTTCAATTTCATGGTTTTGATCCGAATGCAATAACTTACAATTTCCTGCTATTTGAGATAGATGTGACATATTTATAAAGTTTGTATGATGTGATAAATTTTATGATGATAAAATTATTTTTAACATAATGCATGTTTAAATTTTGGGAAGTTTAATCATGTTTTAAATCCTATAGCACAATTGGGATATTCGTAGTGAAGCATATATGCTAATACGCACAATTTATTTATTCATGCATGTATTATTCGTAGGTATATTGAAATGGATAAGAGTTAGATGACATTTAGGAAAAGATTAAGTAAGCAATACATTGATTGCATGACGTTGTTTATCAAATTTGCAATGCCAAGAACGGGGTGAAAAAAATTTCGGTGTCCATGTAGGAGTTGTATGAGTCTTGAATGGTATACTAAAGAGACTATGGGAACTCATTTTTGTTGGAAAATGATTACGACTTCTAACAAGTTATATGGGTACACCACGGGGAACCTGTCCCTTCGAATGAACACAATGAGGATAATAACATTGGTGAAATTATCCAAGATGACATGGAAAAGGCAGATGATCCTGATGAATTACCTGATTTGTTAGAAGACGTGAGCAAGTGGACTTTCATGGATAATGTTTGGAGGGAAATCGGGTTTTAGTGAAACTAGTGATCGTGGTGATAAAAAGAATGTGGAGAAGTTTGAAAAATTAGTGTAGGATGTTCAACGTGAGGTACATCAGGGTTACACTGAATTTATTCTGTTATCTTCGATTGTAAAATTACTTCATGCGAAGGTGCTGAGCAAGTGGAGCAATAAGTCATTCATTTTGTTGTATGAGATATTGAAGGTTCTTCTTCCAAAAGGAAACATACTTCCAGAATCTATTTATGATGCTAAGAAAAGTTCTTTCAAGATTTTGGATTGGGATATGTTCACATTCATGCATATAAATATGATTGTGTACTATTTTGAAAATAGAATAAAATCAAGAAAATTATCTAGAATGTGAGGAATCAAGATATTGGGTCAATGATGGCAAGGGTAAGAAGTTTCCTCATAAGATTTTATGTTACTTTCCTTTGAAACCAAGTTTGAAGAGGCTATACATGTCAAGGAATGCGTACAGTTGTTATGTGGACCATTAATGACTTTTTTGCTTATTGTTACATTTTGGGGCAGAGGCGAGTGGCCTAAGGTATTTTGACGCCTAAAACGATAATACCGAATGGGCCTTTTATTTTAATATTAAAATTTTATTTAAATTTTTTTAAAATTTTTAATATGTGAGTGATAAAGGAAGAGTGAGTCAGATTTGTAGAGAAAGATGTTTTAACTTTTGTTTTTGTTTTTTTGACTAGAGAGAGAGTACATGTGTAGGGTAGTTTCGACTTCACTTTTGAGTAGATTTTTTAGAATAAGGGTCTTTGGTTTGACTATGGGTCCCATCAAATATTGGAACTTAGTGTTGATCCAATGGTTCAAATGAAGTCACATCATTAGGTCAATAAATTAAGTCAGATTTTTAAGTCCAACTAGCATTATTCTTTTTTGATACTTTTAGTTTTTGTTAAATTTTGATTTTTTTTGGGTTTCTAATTTTATGGGTTGGATCATGGGCTCAATTTATTGAAATTAAAAGTTTTGATTGGAATTAATGTTTTTGGGACCTTTTAGTAGGACTTAAAATGTTTATAGATTTAAATTTTTGAGAGAATTACACTAAGACCCCTAAGATTTGTCACTCAATCACTCATACACCTTGACATTTAAAATATTATACATAGATCCCCTGAAGTTTGTAAACGTGTAACACTTAAACCCCTGCTGTCAATATCTGTTAGTATATCCATCAGTAAATTACATTCAAACCCCCTGAAGTTTGTAGGTGTGTAATACTTAAATCTTTTAAGTTTAAAATGTTATACACCAAATCAAGATAGAATATCCAATATTTTAAAATTTACAACAAAAATTCATCTTATATTATGACATTTATTAAAATAAAAATAAAAATAAAATCTATTTTTTCTTAAAAAATCATAATTAATATACAATAATACATCTATTGGAATTTAATTTGATCGTATGTTAAAACAAGAATATATTGTGCCCATTACAGTTTAACAATTTGTTTATTTATTTTTAGTTTTATTCCAATAGATGTATAATTATATACTAATTATGATTTTTAAAGAAAAAATCAGATTTTTATTTTTGATTTTATTTCAATAAAAGACATAATAGAACATGAATTTTGGTTATAAAATTCATGTTCTATTGTGAATGACTTAGACTTCTTGGTTGATTTTTTTAGTTTTATTTCAATAGATAGTATAATTTTGTAATAATTACAAATTTTTAAGAAAAAATTAGAACATGAATTTTTGTACAATAGACAACATTTCAATAAATGATACAATAGAACATGAATTTTGGTTATAAAATTTAAAATAGTTGATATTCTATCTTTGATTGAAGTATTTTTTGTCTAAGTATAACATTTTAAACTTGGGGGTGTAAGTATTATACGCCTATAAATTTTAGGGGGCTTAATTATAATTTACTAACAGATATTTGATGGCAAGTGTTTAGGTGTTATGTGTGTACAAATCTTAAGGGGTTTGTGTGTAATATTCCAAATTTTAGGGGGTCTCAGTGATTAGGTGAAAAACTACATGAGTTTTTGATGTAATTCTCCCTAAATTTTGTGATGTGAGCTAATTATATAACTAAAATTATAGGGCATTCTCAAATTATGGGTCCTAAAGCTCAAGCTTTATTAACTATAAGGTAGGGTCGGCCCTACCAAGTTTGGGAAGCATCAGTAAAATTCGGATAAATTTAAAAATTTTATGAGAAAGAGCAAAACGATAAATTATCACTACGGTGCGGGTTTAGAACCCTTATTTTTCTAGAGCTCCAATGACGAAATGGACCTCATCGTTGGATTCATCTCGCAAAATTTAGTTACGAAGAAAAAAATTCGTCAAATTTCGAGATAGTCAATTTTTTTTTGCGTTTTACAAGGTGATTGGGTCTCGGGTGACCCAAAAATGAATTTTTTAATAAAATTTTAAAATTTAAAAAATAATTTAACGCAAATTGTAATAAAATATTTGAACTTGAACTAGAGCTAAATTTAATCGTTTTGGGGCGAAAATTGACCCGGGAAAGGGGGCGTGTGGAGTGACGTGGATGAAGCGTTAAAGTGTATACATAGGGACTAAATCTGATTTTTTAGAAAACTCGCTGCTGGTTTTTCTACTGGGTTTAACCTTGGAAGAAGAAGAGAGGAAAAATAGAGAATTCCAACATTCTCTCTCAGATCTACGGAGTTCCGTCGGACGAAGGCTATGCAAACATACCAAAAATAAAGGATTTCACCAAAGATTCAAAAATGAGATTTTGGGGGAAGATTGGGTTTGAGCTTGGGCTTAATCCTTGAAGCTTTCTACGTTGATTTTACGCTTCAAGAGGTAGGGTTTTCATCCTAACTAGGTTTATTTCCAACCTATGATGAATATATGAAATAGGTGGATTGTTATGTGTATTTTAACACTTGCTTATGGTAGTTGATTTAATAAAAATGGGAGGATTCAATTCTAGTATGTATTGGTAATTAAAAATTGCTAGTTTATGATTTCTTGGATGTTTTGATAATTGGGTAAGTGCAAATCACTTAATCTGAATTTTTTTTTTTTGAGTTATGTGATGAATTTGGGCATTTTATGTGATTACATGATTTGATGCCTTGAAGGTGTTTGATAAAATGATTATGTGAAATAAATTGTGTTAATTGCATGAGATTATGTGACAACATTTTTGGGCATTGTTGTTAATATGCTGATATATTGACATTGTGATTAATTATGGCAATTATATGATTTTAATATAAATTGTTATGGAATATGTAGATATGTGGTTAAATGGTTCATATGACATTCGTACATATTGGACATGACATTGGTGTTGCAATTAAACATTACATTGCAATTGCACAGAGAAAACGCATTCATGGGCATGAGACATGAGTGTGGGTGTGTGTGCATTGTTGATCAAACATCATTATTGGTGAATGATTCGTGGGCTCAGGATTATTGGGCCGAGGTTCGACTGAGTCACATGGTTTGCATTGAAAATAGGGTCAAGGTTAGCAAGAAGGGCTAAAAAATTCTCTCGGGTGCAAGACCCAGTGATTGGGATACACACTCCTCCCTTGGTTCATCCCATAAAGTATGTGGGTGTACGCAGAACCCTTGGTGGAAGCCCATGAATTTCGTGTGGGCTGGGGACCCTTGGTGTAAGTCCATGAATACCCAATCCAAGAAGACCCGAAATTTCTAATGGTCATTTGATGTGCAACATAAATGGCAGATTTATACATATTGACATTGTATTGTGTTGTGGGAGCTGGAGAAGGCTCGTGTTGAAGTGCATGACTGAGTCTCACATCATTTCATGCCATGACATAGTAATTTCCAACATTGAATTGCATATTCTTGATTGGAATGCTTTGTGGCTTATTGAATGTTACATGTGAACATTTCATATGCACTTAGGTTGGGAAGTGGCCTCTTTAGGACATACCCTATTGAGCGTGGCTCACCTTTTATGGGAAAATATTTTAGGTACGGGTTATACACCGGTGGACGGCTCGTATTGGGGGCCTCAAGAATGAAGAAAAGTCGACTTGTGACTTTTAATCCATTTTTGTAAAATATTTGTAAAGTTAATTTTTGGGAATGTAATGTATGTAAAAGAATCATAATTTGAAGTTGTATTAACTATGTTTGATGTATATTGGACCTCATATGGGTCATGTGATTAAATGTTGTTATATGAGTATGGATAAATGGACCCGGTGTGGTCAATATTGTATATTGGATCTTAGATGGGTCATGTGATTGTATGATTGCACATGTTGTGTTTTGGGTAGAGCTCCTTGTACAAAGTAGACTCTGCCCGAATTTTGTTAAATTATGGATCCCTATAAATGGGGTCTAATAGCGTTATATCGAGTTATACGGTATTCATGGGTATTTCGTGGGTTGATGGGTGATCACGGGTTAATAAAGGACCCGTAGTTTTTGGGGTGTCACAGCTTGGTATTAGAGCCTAGATTTACGATTTACCTAGGGCTTGATGGGCATGAGTCTAGGCCATTGCATTCATTATGCATCTCAAGTTATGCGCTTTAATATGTTACATATTATGTGTTATATGTTATGTAAAGTATATGCATGGTGAAATGTATATGAAAAAGAAACACTAGGGTTAGAGAACATAACCTTGGGGTTCGAAAAGAGAATGAACGCGATGGTTCAGGGTGTAAATGTCTACTAGTGGTGGCACACGCTCTACTAGTGAGACAATGAGAGAAATCTCAAATGTTCAACTTTGATCCCTACTTTGGGATACCAACTTAGTGCTATATTATTATTTGACTTGTGTGAGGGATTTGGGCTTAGAGGTTGAAACCTTGGAAGAGCTATTGCATGTGAGTTCTCCCCTAGGAGCTAGGATGAGTGTTGATCAGATATGTCGGGGTTGTAAATTAGAAATCTCGGGACTTCTACTAACTGTGGATCTTAGGGTCCTGGACTTGTTGGAGTTTGATGTCATCCTTGGGATGGACTAGTTGACGGCACACTGAGTCGTCATTGATTGTGATCGTAAGAAGGTCACTGCTTACAAATCGGAGGGTGTTTGTTTCAAGTTCCAGGGGGAAAAACATAATGCTTTACCCCAAGTAGTGTATGATTCCTGTTGGAACGGGAAATTGATGGGTTGACTTGCGAGCCTTACCCTAGATGACGAGGCAAGTATGAGGACATTTTTCTCCTCATAGGGATGTGGGCTTCAGTATTGAGTTGCACCCCGGTGCATTGTCCATTTCTATGACTCTGCAAAGAATGGCACCAGTTGAGTTGAAAAAACTCAAGGTTCAATTACAAGAATTGTTGGACAAAAGCTTTGTTAGACCAAGCGCTTCACCTTGGGGCGCTCTGGTATTGTTTGCTTAGAAGAAAGATAAAACTCTTCGACTATGTATAGAGTACTGGCAATTAAATTGGGTTACTATCAAGAATAGGTACCTTTTACCGAGGATAAATGATTTGTTTGATCAGCTGAGAGGGGCGAGAGTCTACTCCAAGATAGATTTACACACGGGTTACAATTAGTGGAGGGTTAAAAAGGAGGATATCCATAAGACGGAGTTTAGGACACGGTATGGGCATTTCGAGTTTACCGTCATGCCTTTTGGATGGACGAATGCCCTGGTGGCATTCATGAATCTCCTACACAGTGTGCTCCAACTCTACCTAGATCATTTTGTCATGGTCTTTGTTGAATACTTCTTGATCTACTCCAAGTTGAGGAGGATCATGAGGATCACTTAAGAGTTGTTCTCCAAACCTTGAGGGACCTTTAGTTGTATGCTAAGATTAGTAAGTGTGAATTTTGGGTCACAGTGGTAAAATTCTTGGGACACGTGGTGTCGACTTCGAGTGTGTTAGTTGATCTGGAGAAGGTTGAGGCAGTTATGAGTTGGGAGAGACCGAAGTTAGTTTTCAAGATACATAGTTTCTTGGGATTGGCATGGTATTATTGGAGGTTCATTGAAGACTTCTCTCGACTAGTTGCACCATTACGAGATTGACCTAGAAGGAGGTCAAGTTTCAGTGGGATGATTCATATGAGAAGGCATTCCAAGGGTTGAAGGGGGGGCTTACTTCAACTCCTATTTTAATAGTCCTGGAGAGGGGATAGAGGTACACAGTGTATTGTGATGCCTCCAAGGACGGACTTGGTTGCGTTTTGATGTAGTCTGGGAGGGTAGTGGCTCATAGTTCTCGACAGTTAAAGAACCACAAGCATAATTACCCCATACATGACATAGAGTTGGCTACAATTCTATTTTCCTTGAAGGTTTGGAGCTACTATTTATATGGTGAGAAGTTTGAGGTATTTTCGGACCACAAGAGTCTAAAGTACATCTTTACACAGTGGGACCTCAATATGAAACAATTTAGGTGGATGGAGTATTTGGAGGACTGCGACTTCACTTTGCATTGCCACCTCAGTAAGGCAAATGTGGTGACTGATGCATTTAGCTGGAAGTCACAGGGGGTTCTTGGCTAGTGTGGCTTCCTAGGAGTGGAAGATACTCGAGACTGTAGGGCAATTTCAACTACACTATAGGAGTCAGACTCAGAGCACTTTGGGGATTTTGGTGGCTATGTCTTCCTGACTGAGTAGAGTGATCGAGTCCTAGGTGCAAGACATGGAGATATTGTTCATCAGGGGACTGAGTACTGTCGGGTATAGGTGATGAGGGCTGGGCCATTCACACGGATGGTAGTCTTCGGTTTAAGGGAAGGATTGTGGTTCTCCAATCAGCGGATCTGAGAGAGGAGATCCTTAGGGAGTTCTATTGCTCCCATTTTGTTGTGTATCCATGCGGCACGAAGAAGTATCTTGGTCTTCGTCCCTAGTATTATTGGAACGAGATGAAGAGGCATATAAGAGATTTTGTTAGTCGATATCTCACATGTCAACAGGTCAAGACTGAGCACCAGAGACTTGCAGGGTTTCTCCAGCCTTTATAAGTGGCCGAGTGGAAGTGGGTGCACTTCATGATGGATTTTGTGATCCACTTGCCACAAATATCACGAGGAAATGACACGGTGTGGGTGATAGTGGACCAACTTACGAAGTTGACACACTTTTTGGCCGTACCTTCACACTAGAGGAATTCTGCCGATTGTACATACGGGAGATTGTCTAGTTACATGAGGTGCCGGTATCTATAGTATCAGATTGACATCTCAGGCTTACGGCTCATTTTTGGGAGAGTTTTTAGCAGGTGATGAGCACAAAATATTGCATATTTAATGGCCTCATTACATACATTTTAACTCAACTTTTACATATAAGTACTTAGAGTTAGCCAAAATTATGAATAATCTTGAATTTTCGATGTTGTAGGTAATTATAGTGTAAATCATGTATTTTGGAACCTTGAAACTATGTACGAATATGTGGTGAAGGCATGAATACATTACTTGAAGATTTGGAGGCTAAAAGTTTAAAAATCAAGGAGGTATTGGTGCTTGCTAACAAAGGCACCACCAACCCCACCATTTAGTTGCAAAGCCTCGGTTTTCCTCATTTCTGACCATGATCCGCTTCGAATATTAAAAATTTTAAAACAAGAAAGTTGTAGATCTGGATGTCTTCTGTATTGTATCCAAATTTCAGCTCAATCAGATGATTGAATCAAAAGTTATGACAATTCTACGAAAACTTGCCCGGAGCAGAAAGTGTACAAGTATGCGTACCAATATGCTTAGGCTACAGGAGTTCGGGGGTACCAGTATACATACTGGTACACTCTTTTGAAACAGCCCAAAATGCCTAGAATTCCTGCAAATCATCTCTAACTTTCTTGGGGGTCCCACCTACACTTTTTTCACTTGTTCCCTGACATCCCTTACACAAGAACATCCCTTCCTCAACCTTATCTTGGACTTTGGATGGGAGAGAAGGAGGCTGCCAGGAGAGTTACTGGGTAGGCTGCTCCTAGCTAGTCCAAGCCATCATCTCACCTCCCATTGATGGGGAGGCCTGCACACATCTTGTGGGGACCACTATAGACGAAATTTCATGGCTAACACTCTATATATTCAGCATTCACAAACATGTTTAAGGGTGGCTACCTAAGCTTAGGAGTAGCTCAATGAAGAAGAAGATGAATAGTAGTTATGTTTTTGCACTTTCCTTTTCATTTTAGTTGTAGTGAGCCTTAAATATCTTGTAATCCTTATTTCTTGCACTTTAATCTTAGCTATTTCAAATTCATTACAAGTTTAGTTGTGTAACTTAGAATCTACCATTGTTATGTTATGTTTTCTTCATTTTTTAGCTTTAAAATGAGTTTTGCATATTTGTTTTCATAGTTTAAGTTTTCTTGCATTAAGTTAAGTTCCAAGCTTTATGTCTTCATTTTGTCTCTTTACATTATGCATGTCTTTCCTTTGATCATGAATAGTTAGATTTTAAGTTGGCTAATCCAAGGGAGACCTCCCCGTGAGGATTCCACTTCAACCCTTCTTCTTTCCTCCTCTCAGTGTACGATGGTTCGGTTTGACTAGGTTGAGAGTGGATGTGGTTGTGAGTCTTTGATATTTCGTAGGGCTGATCACGGTTTATGCTTGGATACTCATCTTCTTGTCCCTAGCTTCCCACGAGTCAATTGTTCATCTATGCACCATGGAGGAAGGTTTCGAGTTGATTTGGGATTTTCATTGGAATGACCTCTTAAGATTAGTCAACACTTGTTTTCATTTCTTTTTCATTCACAAACTTCACTCACCAAAACTCAAACTAAAAGATTTTACACTTTCCTTTTTGATGAAATCACCTTCACCACACTTGAACTTTTCTTCACTGAGGAGACGACCTTGGAATACTTTTCAAGTAAAGCACGACATTCAAAAGATTCCTTGTGCTTGGAGAGCACTTTTGTTCGCACACATTTCATTTTAATTCCTACATTTTCATTCCACCATTCTATTGCCCTTTCTTTTCACATCATTCCGAGGGAGAGTGACAATCCCTTCACACACACACACCATATACCTATTTAAGGGTGATGTTCGAAGATTAAGGGAAAACATACAACGATTTTCACCAAGTATTTTTTACAACCAGCAGGCCATGGGGACACAGTTGATGATAAGCACAACTTTTCATCCCCAAATGGATGGTTAGTAGAAGAGGACCATCCAGACTTTAGAGGACACGCTATGAGAATGCGTCCTAGATCTCAAGGGTAACTGGAAAGAACATTTACCCTCAGTGGAGTGCTTGAATTATTTTCTTGTTGTTCCTAACCTCCTAACATCATCCCTCAATGTATGTGTGTGGTACATGTCTGAAAAGGGGAGTGTCATTCTCCCTTGGAATGATGTCAAAAAAAAGGTCAAGAGAATGGTGGAATATGAAATGTGTGTGTGTGTGAGCAAAAATGCTTCCCAAGCGGAAAAAGACTTTTGTATATAGTTTTTTAATTTGAGATATTCCAAGGTCGTCTCTTCGGGGAAGGATGTGAATAATGTTAAAAGTTATTTTTTGGTAAAAACAAAGTGTAAAATCTTTTGTTGGTTGAAGTTTGGATTGTGATGAAAATGAAATGGGAAACAAGTATTGGCTAATCCAAAAGGTTCACTCCAATGGGAATGTCAAGCTAACTCGAAACCTTCCTCCAATAGTGCATAGATGAACAATTGATTCGTTGGAAGCTCGATACTAAAATGGAGGTGAGGATTCAAGCATACACCATGACTATGCCTACGGTGTATCAAGAACTCACAACTATGTCCTCACCCTAACCCAGTCAAACCGAACCATTGTACATCAAAAGGAGAAGAGAAAATGAGTTGAAATGGAATACCCAAGAGGAGGTCTCCCTTGGATTAGCCAACGTAAAAGCTTAGCTACTCATGCTTAAAGGAAAGATAATAGCGTAATGGAAAGACATTCCAGAGCAATGAAGATTGTAACTAAGTTATTGCAAGAAAACATAAACTAAAAGAGAATGCATTTAATACCCATTTTAAAACTAAGAAAATGATGGACATGAATGCATTAATGGTGAAAGCTTGAATGGAAGATTAAACTTAAAAGCAACTTGAAATAAATGGCATTAAAGACTTCAAACCAAGATTAAAAGAATCTTACATCAAACTACAAGACAATGTGTGGAAGAAAATACAAAAAAACTCAACTTTTATCTCTAACACTATTCATCTTCTTCCTAGACTCTCTCTCTATATTACAATGTGTATTGCCTAATGCTTCATATTGGTGGAGAAGCCTGCCAAAAACGTTCATGGAGTGTCCCCAAGCCTGAGTGATCTAATTCCAATCATAAGGGGCTGCAAGGGATGAAATGGTGCAGGCTAGGATAAACTTAGTCTTTCTTTCTTGCATGCCTCTTTTCTCTCTTTCCTCATCATTGAAAAGGACTTCCAAGTCCAAGTAGAGATGAGGGGAGGCTCCTAGACATGCAGGGGATGTCATAGGATTTGTTGGAGAAGTGTACGCGGGACCCACAAATGGCAAATTTTGAGTTACAGGCTGTCTGAGCAATTAGGCAAAAACCTTGCGGAAGGTCAATAGAAGTCAGTAGGAAATACCTTATGGAATGTTCATTCTAATGAACAAAACCTTCTGGAAGGTTTCATTTCAGTAGGCAAAATCTTCTAGAAGGTTTCACTCTAATAGACAAAACCTTCGGAAGGTTTTGGCAGTGAAAAAGAAATCCAAGGCAAAATCTTCCAGAAGGTTTTTACCCAAACCTTCCAGAAGGTTTTCAACCAATTTGAATTTTCTTGATCTCTTCACCCTCCAAGCCTTCTTTTAAGCTACCCCTTCATTTTCAATGAGTTCAACCACTTCAATGGGGGCTTAACTCAAGCTATTTACATCATTTTTTCTTTATTTACACAAAACTCCATCAAAACGAAGATTAAACGCATTTCCTCCAAAATTCACAACAAAAGCAAGTATAAAAAGTTATATTAACATATAAAATATGTCATGTTTTTTTGATAATCATGAAGTTCATCTACAACTACAGTTATCAGGCGAGCATACAGATGACACCTTATGCGGCACTTTATGGGAGGTCGTGTCGTTATCTGGTTTGTTGGATAGAGGTTGGAGATAGACCCTCTACAAGTACAAAATTGGTTAGACACTTTGGAGAATATGTACTTGATACGAAAGCGTCTTCTCTCGGCCCAGAGAAGGTAGAAGAGCTATACCGATTGACGATGACGACCTCTAGAATTTGAGGTGGGAGATCATGTCTTCTTGAAGATGATGCCTAAGAGAGGAGTGGTCAGCTTCAACAAGCGAAAAAAGCTATCGCCGAGGTATATTGGGCCCTTCGAGGTACTTGAAAGGGTTGACACAATTGCTTACTAGTTAGCGTTTATCGGGTCTTCATGCGGTGTTCCATGTCTGTATGTGGTGGATTGGAGTGAGTTAATTATTGATACGAATGGGATCTTTGAGGAGGGATAGGTGTGTATCACGGATAGTCAGGAGCAAGTTTTTACGAGGCAAGACCCTGAGATTAATAAAGGTGCTGTGGCTGCACTAAGGAATGGAGGAGGCGACATGAGAGTGTGAGGACACCATACATATCGGTTATCCTTTCTTATTCGAGGATATATGTATATTATTATATTCATTTAGTATAATATGATTGTTGCATATGCATGTGGTTGTATGCGCAAGTGTGAGTGTGAATTTTGGGGACGAAATTCTTTAAAGGGGGAAAGAATGTAAAACCCAGGTAAATTTAAAATTTTTATGAGAAAGGAAAAATGATAAATTACCACTATGGTGCGGGTTGAGAACCTTTAATTTTTTAGAGCTCGAATGATGAAACGAACCACACAGTTGGATTCGTATCACAAAATCTAGTTACCTAGACAAATTTCGCCGAATTTCGAGATAATGTGTTAATTGCATGAGATTATGTGATAGCATGTTTGGGCATTGTTGTTGATATGTTGATATATATTTATTGATTTATTAACATTGTGATGAATTATGGTAATTATATGCTTTTGATATATATTATCATGGAATATATAGATATGTGGTTAAATGATTCATATGACACTTGTACATATTGGGCATGACATTGGTGTTGCAATTACACATTATATTGCAATTGCATGGAGGCAACACATTCATGGGCATGAGGCATGAGTGTGGGTGTGTGTGCATATTTGATCAAACACCATTATTGGTGAATTATTCTTGGGCTTAACATAGTTGGACCGAGGTTCGACTAAGTTACATGGTTTGCATTGAAAATAGGGTCGGGATTAGAAAAAATGGCTAAAAAATTCCCTTGGGTGCAAGACCAAGTGATTGGGATATGCACTCCCTTGGTTCAGCCCAAAAAATATGTGCGTGTACGTGGAACCTTTGGTGGAAGCCCATGAATTCCGTGTGGGTTGGGTGACCTTTGATTTAAGTCCATGAATACTCACCACAAGAAAGACCAAAAAGTTTATAATGATCATTTGATCTGCAACATAAATGACGGATTTATACACATTAGCATTGCATTATGTTGTGGGAGCCGGGGTGGGCTTGGGTTGAAGTGCATGAGTGAGTCTCACCTCATTTCATGGCATGGCATGGTGATTTCCAACATTGAATTGCATATTCTTGATTGAAATGCTTTGTGGCTTGTTGAATGTTGTATCTGAACATTTCACATGCACATAGGTTGGGGAGTGACCTCTTTAGGAGATACCCTATTCAGCGTGACTCCCCCTTTATGGGAAAATATTTCAGGTACAGGTCATACATCGATGGGCGGCTCGTAGTTGGGGCCTCTAGGATGAAGAAAAACCGACTTGTGGCTTTTAATCAATTTTTGTAAAATATTTGTAAAATTAATTTTTGGGCATGTAATGTATGTAAAAGAATTGTAATTAGTATGGATAAATGGACCTGGTATGATCAATGTTATATATTGGACCTTGGATAGGTCATGTGATTGTATGAGGCGCGTGTTGTGTTTTGGGTAGAGCTCCGTGTACAAAGAAGACTCTGTCCGAATTTTGTAAATTATGGATCCCGGTAAATGGGGCATGACGTGTGATATCGAGTTACACGGTATCCATGAGTATTTTTGTGGGTTGATGGGTGATCAATAGGTTGACAAAGGACCCCTGATTTTTTAGGCGCCACAACTTGGTATCACAGTCTAGGTATACGATTTACCTAGGGCTTGATGGGCATGGGTCTAAACCATTGCAGTCATTGTGCATTTCATGTTATGTGTTATATGAAGATTATACATGGTTAAATTTATATAGAAATGAAAACACTAGAGTTAGAAAACATAACATTGGGGTTCGAAAAAATGGATGAACGGGATAGTTCAATGAGAAAATGTCTACTAGTGGTGGCATACGCTCTATTGGTGAGACAATGAGAGAAATCTCAAAGTTTAAACTTGATCCCTATCTTGGGATACTATGTGAAGCTCTATATCTATTATTATCGAGGAAGATGATGCCTAGACGGTGGGCAGAACAACAACCAACCACCACCTGCCTTTGACCAACAAGCCTTCGTAGAGGCTATTGGTGTTGCGGCTGCTACCATTGCACAGGCTAGTACTGCGGCTGCTACCATACCATAGGCTAGTGCAAATGTGGGCCACAAAGGCTCAAGTAACCTCTAGAAGTTTAAGGCACACAAGCCTTCAACTTTGGTGGGGAGGGACAAATCCGATTGTGGCTGACCATTGGTTTCGACAAGTCAACTAGATCTTAGGGGCTATGGAGATCACCTCCGATGCCCCTAAGATAACTCTAGCTACATTCCAGCTAGAGGGAGAATCTTAATTGTGGTGGGATTGGGTAAAGGTATCAAAGAACTTGGAGGCGACAACATAGGGAGAGTTCCGAGAGCTCTTCATGGGCAAATATTTCCTGACATCTTTCTAGCAAGCTAAGGCTCAAGAGTTCCTGGACTTAAGGTAAGGGACTATGAAAGTATTAAAAGACGTGGCTAAGTTCACAAAATTTTCCCATTTTGCCGATAATTATGTGGCTACAGACATGGCCAAGGTGAGGAAGTTTGAAGATGGCATGAAATTGTCCATCCGGGGTGAAATTGTGGGCCTCTACCTGCAAGACTTGGACTCGATGGTCAAGGCATCTATGATCATTGAGAGAGAGATAGATGACGCATGAAACATCTGGGAAGTGGGTGTTAAAGACAAGAAGAAGGAGGGCCAATATTTTTCTTCAAGTTCAGGGAGAAGCAATGGACTTCAACTCCACAGGGCCGTGGCTATCAAGGCCAAGGGCAAGGTTAATCCTTCAAAGGCGGGAGAAATCAGAGTCCTTCCTACCAGGAAGGCCAAAGGACTTGCTATTATTGCCACCAACAGGGGCATATGTAGCGAAATTTTCCTTAGCAATAGGGATCTCAGAGCTATGGAGCATCCCAGTCCTAGCCTTCGGTGGGGGATGCACATACGCACTTTGTTCCTCCCTACCCCACCATAGGCCAAGAGAGCCAGTATCTGTTCCAGGGTGCTGTACATGGCCCTACTCCTTCACGTGCGTGGATCCCGTAATCAGGCCAAATGAGCCAGAGCATGGGTTGGGGTCGAGGACAAGGCTCACAAGCTGGGACTTCAGGGACCCAGGGGGCGTGTCCACTCCATTATGCCGTAGACTGAGCCAACATATTAGAGAGTTTATCAGGGTATATTTCTACTCTATCACTTATGGGCAAGGGTATTATTTGACTCTGGTGCTTCTCATTCTTTTATTGCTGTATCAAGTGGGAAAGATTTGGGCCTAGAGGTCAAAACCTTAGAAGAGTCATTGCATATGAGTTCTCCCATAGAAGCAAGAGTGAGTATTAATCAGATATTGTGAGTTAGAAATCTAGGGGATTCTACTCACTATGGACCTTAGGGTCATAGACATGTCGGAGTTTGATGTCATCCTTAGAAAATTTTAGTTGGTGGTACACCGAGTCGTTATTGATTGTGATCGTAAGAGGGTCACCACCTACACACCGGAGGGTGTTTGTTTTAAGTTTCAGGCAAAAAATTATGACGTTATACCCCAATTAGTGTATGACTTCCGTTGGCATGGACAGTTGATGGGTTGGCTAGCAAGCCTGACCCTAGAGGACGTGGCAAGATAGGAGTTGGGTTTACCTCGAATGATTTGTGAGTACGAGGATGTCTTTTTGAAAAAACTAATGGGATTACCTCCATATAGAGATGCAAACTTCGCCATTGAGTTGCACCCTAGTACTTTGCCCATTTTTATGACTCCACATAGGATGGTGCTTGCTGAGTTGCGAAAACTCAAGGTCTAATTATAAGACTTGTTGGATAAGGGCTTTATTAGACCGAGCACTTCACCTTGGGGTGCTCTGGTGTTGTTTGAAAAGAAGAAGAACAAGACCCTTTGACTATGCGTAGACTACCGGTAGTTAAATAGGGTTACTATCAAGTATAGGTACCCTTTGCCGAGGATTGATGATTTATTTGACCAGCTGAAAGGGGCACGGGTCTACTCCAAGATAGATCTCCGTACCGATTACCATTAGTTGAGGGTTAAGGAGGCGAATATCCCTCAGATGATGTTTAGGATGCGATATGAACATTTTGAGTTCAAAGTGATGTCATTCGAGTTGACGAATGCCCCAACGGTATTCAAGGATCTCATGCATAGGGTGTTCCAACCCTACATAGATCAGTTCATCATGGTCTTTGTTTACGACATCTTGATCTACTCCAAGTCTGAGGAGGAGCAGGTGGGTCACTTAAGGGTTGTTCTCCAGACCTTCAAATACCATCAATTGTTTGCCAAATTCAATAAGTGTGAATTTTGGCTTACGGAGGTGAAATTGTTAGGACACGTGGTGTCGGCTTTGAGTGTATCTGTGGACCCAAAAAATTTGAGGCAGTCATGAATTGGGAGAGATCGAAGACAGTCTTTGAGATACGCAGTTTCTTGGGATTAGCAGGGTACTACCGGAGGTTCATTGGGGACTTCTCTCGATTAGTTGCATCTATGACCAAGTTGACCCAAAGAGAGGTCAAGTTTGAGTGGAATAATTCATGTGAGAAGGTATTCTAGGAGTTGAAGAGGAGGCCTACTTCTGCCCCTATTTTGAAAGTCCTAAAAAGGGGACATGGTACACAGTGTATTGTGATGCCATGAAGGATGGACTTGGTTGTGTTTTGATGCAATCGAAAAAGTTGGTGGCTTTTGGTTCTCGACAGTTAAAGAATCACGAGCAGAACTATCCTACGCACGACATGGAGTTGGCGCCCATAGTCTTTGTCTTGAAGGCTTGGCACCACTATCTATACGGTCAGCAGTTCAAGGTATTTTTGGACTACAAAATTCTGAACTACATCTTTACACAACAGGACCTCAACATGAAGAAAGACAGAGGGATGGAGTATCTGGAGGACTATGATTTTACTTTGCATTACCATCCCGGTAAGGCAAATATAGTGGCTGATGCATTCAGCCGAAAGTCACTAGGAGTCTTGACTAGTGTGGCTTCTCGGGAATGACAGATGCTCAAAACTGTGGGACAGTTTGGGCTACACTACATGGATCAAGCTTAGTGCATTTTGGAGAGTTTAGTGGCTATGTCTTCCGTACTAAGCAAAGTGATGGAGTCCTAGGGGCCGAAAACAGAGATTTTGTCCATTAGGGATCGAGTACAATTAGAGAGTTCCATTGCTCTCATTTTTCTATGCATCTAGGTGGCACAAAGATGTACCATGATCTTTGTCGCTAATATTATTGGAGCGGAATGAAGAAACACGTTGTGAATTTTGTTAGTCGATGTCACACATGTCAACAGGTGAATGTTGAACACCAGAGACTAGCAGAGTTACTCCAGCTTTTGGAGGTAACTGAGTGGAAGTGGGATCATGTCATGATGAATTTTGTGACCCAATTGTCACGAACATCGTGAGGGCATGATGAAGTGTCGGTGATAGTGGACCTGCTTACGAAGTTGGCATACTTTTTGGAGGTGCGAATGACCTTCACACTAGAGGAATTCTACAGGTTGTTTATACGAATATTGTTCGATTGCATGGGGTGCCTGAATCTACAGTATCAGATCGAGATATCAGGTTTATGGCTCATTTTTGGGAGAGTTTCTAGCAAGTCATGGAGACACAACTAACGATGAGCACTATTTTTTATTCCCAAATGGATGGTCAATCTAAAAGGACCATCCAGATATTAGAGGACATGCTACGGGTATGCGTTCTAGATCTCAAGGGTAGCTGAAAAGAGCACCTACCCTTAGTAGAGTTTGCCTACAATAACAGTTATTAGGTGAGCATACAGATGACACCTTATGAGGTACCATATGAGAGGCCTTGTCGTTCTTCGATTTGTTGGACAGAGGTAGGAGAGAAACCCTCTACAAGTTTGGAATTGGTTAGAGACACATTGAAAATGGTGCACTTGATACAAAAACGTCTTCTCACGGCTCAAAGTTCACAGAAGAGCTACGCCAACAAACGGCGATAACCTCTAGAGTTTGAGGTGGGAGATCATGTCTTCTTGAAGGTGATGCCTAAAAGAGGAGTGGTCAGGTTCAGCAAGTGGAAAAAGTTATCACCGAGGTATATTAGGCCCTTAGAAGTACTTGAGATGGTGGGTACAGTGACTTATCGGTTGACATTACTGCCAAACCTATCGGGTGTTCACGCAGTATTTTATGTCTCTATTCACTGAAAATACACCCCAGATCCAACTCATGTGGTGGTTTGGGGGGAGCTTGTTGTTGATGCAGATGAGACCTTCGAGGAGAGATTGATACGTATCATGGATATCCGGTATCAAGATTGGCTAGGCAAGACCATGAGGCTAGTGAAGATGCTGTGGTAGCACCTAAAAATGGAGGAGGCGTCATGGGAGTGCTAGGACACTATTCATACTAGTTATCCTTTCTTATTCAAGGATGGAGGTACTTTTTTATAGTTTTGAGTATGATATACTTGTCGCATATGCATGTGCCAGAAGGTATATGTGTGTGAATTTCGGGGACGAAATTCTTTTAAGGGGGAAGAATGTAAACCCCGGGTAAATTTGAACTTTTTCTGAAAAATGACAAAACGATAATTTGTTACTATAATGTGGATTTAAAATACGTATTTCTCTAGAGCTCGAATGACACAACAGACTTCACCGTTGGATTTGTATCGGAAATCGAGTTGCCCAGAATTTTTTTATCAAATTCTAAGATAGTTTGATTTTCATATTTTACGAGACAGTTAGGTGTCGGGAGACCTCATAAATGTCCCCAAAAATAAAATTCTTAAAATTTTCTTATAATTAAAGGAAAGTTCAAATAAAAATAAATTGAACTTAAACCGGGATGAAATTCATCGTTTGGTGGCGAAAACGAACCTGAACAAGAGGTGTGTGGCGCAACGTGCACCAAACATCAATGGCTATAAATATAGGTTAAAATCTGATTTTTTTAAAGAAATATCTTCTGAAATCAGTGTGTAAAATTCTGAGGAAGCGAGGAGATGAAAAAGAGAAAAAAAAGTGAGATTTTAAAAATTCTCACTACGATCTACGAAGCTCCGTTGCTCGAATCAACTAGAGCCAAGAATCAAAGTCGATCTCCTCGATGAGGGCTATGCTTATGTACCAAATATGAAGGATTTCACCAAAGATCCAACGAAGATATTTTAGAAAATCAAGAGTTTAGAGTTGTGGTTGATGTTCTTGAAGGTTCTACCCTTCATTTTATGCTTCAAGAGGTAGGGTTTCCTCCTACTTTGGTTTATTTCCATCCTATGGTGTCCATAGGAAAGGGTTAGGTGTATAGAAATGGCTTTAATAAATTCCTAGATTGGGTTTTATATATAGAAGTTACTTGTGTAATTTCTTGGAATTTGGTGTCGGTGGGCATGCTATGTGTTTATATTGTGCCTTGGTGAATAAGGTGTGTTATTGACATAGATTATGCAATAACATTCTTATGTTTGGTTGTTAAGTATAAAATGTTGATATATGTTTATTAATATATTGTCATTGTGATGGATAAAGGTAATTATATGCACATGATATAATAGGCCTTGGTATATTGATATACGGTTAAATTACTCATTTGACATTCATTTCATCTTGGGCATGATATTGACATCACATTCATGGGCATAAGACATGAGTGTAGTTGTAGGCACATGGTTGATCAAACATCATCCTTGGTATTTGATAAGTGGACTCGGGAAGCTTGGATCAAAGATCCGGTTGAGTTGCATGGTTGCAAGAAAAACTTGTGTCTGGTATAGTAAAAAGAGCTAGATTCTCCTTCGGGTGCAAAACCTGGCTACTTGGTTCATACACTCTCTTGAGGTGAAATTTTGAAAAAGTGTAATAGTGTACGAAAACTGGCGGTGTGATACCAAAATCCATTGTCCAACAAAGACACAAGATTTTGTTTTATAAAAATACTCATTTGATATGTAACATCCAACAATGATTTGGTTTTATAAACACATGACTTTTATTTCAAATAATCATTAGATGTATTTCATCAATGACAAATATATTAAACACGTACATAGGGGTGTCAAACGTGTCGGGTCGGATCAGTTTTGTGTCGTGTCACTTTTTGCCGTATTTTTTTCGTGTTGTGTCATTTCGGTACGTGTCGGGTTTGGGTCAATATTCGTGTTGATAAAAAATTATTTAATTTGACAACAACTAATATAATATTATTTAAAAATTATAAAAAAATTATAAAATTCTTATTTAAGAATATAATACTCATTAAATAATTATTTTTTATCTACAATGCCCATTAATCGTGTTATTCATGTCGAACCTGAATTTGACCCATTTATTATTGTGTCAACTAATCGTATTTTTTTTGAGTTCGTGTCGGGTTCTGTTCGAGTCGGGTTCGTGTTCTAGGTTAAATATTGACAGCCCTACACGTACATTCCATTGTGTTGTCGGAATCGGTGAGGACTAAGGTTAAAGTGCATGAATGAGTATCATCTCATATCATGATATGACATGGTAGAATTTCAACCTTGAATTACATGTTTTTGTTCAGAATGGATAGTGGTTGTGGATTGTTGCACGTGCACATTTTATATACATCTAAGTTGGGGAGTAGCCTCTGTAGGAGATACTCTATTGAGCATAGCTTACCCTATACGGAAAAATATTTCAGGTGGAGGATACACGTCGTTGGACGGTGCCTATTCGAGGCCCCAGTGATGAAAAAAGGCCAACTTGTGGCTTTTAGTCATTTTTTTTAAAACTTTTGCAAAGTTAGTTTTTGGACATGTAATGTATGTAAAAGAATTGTAATTTTAAATTTGTATTAACTATGTTTAATGCATAAAATCATGATGTGGGAGAATGAATTGATGTATATTGGACATCGGATGGGTTATGTGCTTAAATATTGTTATATGAGTATAGATAAATGGACCTGGTGTGGTTAATGTTTTATGTTGGACCTCGGATGGGACATGTGATTGTATGATGCACAGGTTGTGTTTTGGGTAGAACTCTCCATACAAAGGAGACTCTGGCCAAATTTTGTTAAATTATGGATCCCGATAAATGGGACATGACGTGTGATATCGAGTTACACGGTATCCAGGAGTATTTCCACTGGTTGATGGGTGATGAACGGGTTGACAAAGGACCCCCAGTGTTTGGGGCGTCACAAGTAGCTAATTTGTTGCTGACACCAGTTGGTTTTTGGACCATTCATTTGTTTTACAACTTCTTTGACATTTGAATCTTACTTTTTTTTTTCTCATGGCAAGCGAAAAATCGGATAAAATAGATGAGACTACGCCTCACTATTTGTTGCAGCCTTCGGATAATCCTAGCACCATTTGGGTGTCCTCTCTCTTGACCAACAATAACTACACCATCTAGAGCCAATCAATGCTCAAAGCATTGAGTGCCAAGAATAAAATAGGTTTTGTGAATGGCACAATATCTCAACCTACCACCACAGGTCACACTTATGAACAGTGGAAAATGATGTGATGATATGGTGTCTTGGATTATGAATGCTCTTTCTAAAGAGCTTACTGGTGGCATTATTTGTTCTGAATCGACATAAGACATTTGGGAGGATTTAGAGAAACGCTTTTTCTCAAATTAATGGACCTTGCATACATTATATTCAGTGAGATATCAATTTTAGCACCCAAGGTCAAGATTCTATACCCAATTATTTCACAAGGCTAAAGACACTTTGGGATTAACTAAATCTCGCTTCCCACATGCAATTGTGGTCTTGTGAACACTCTAGATGCTTACCGAAAAAAAAGATTGAACAATTCAATTTTTATGGGTCTTAATGATAGTTACGCTTCAGTTCGGGTGCAAATCCTTCTCATCGAGCCCATTCAACTGTTAGCAAAGCATTCACCCTTGTTTTGTAGGAAGAAAGGCAGCGATCTATTGGAGCCTTGCCATCCTTGTTCGATGTTCCAGCCCTTGTTGTGAAAGGAGGTGCACATTTTAGTGAAGATAGTCATTCCAAGAGACCCACCAATGAGCATTAAGGTTAGGGTTGACATACCAAAAAAAAATGTTATACGTTAGTTGGCTATCCACCAGATCATCATCTTCACAAGGCTACATCAAAGCAAGCCTCACCTGCCATTGTGCCAAAACATTCATCTCCAGCTACTACCATCCAAGTGTCTATCAACCCACCATCGAACATGTTCTCATTCACACCAGACCAATGCAATCAACTTCTTACTGTGCTCAATAATTTTCAATCCATGGCTATAGGTAACCATCCAGTTATACTATTTCAGATATTTCACTTAATGCAACCTCATCTATTTCATCTATCACAAGGATTATTAACATAGGGGCTACATATTATATGGTTGGTTATGTTTGTTTTCTCACTCACATTACATCATTGGGATCCACTAGTGTCAAGCTTCCAAATGGATATAATGTTCTTGTTTCTTATATTGTAAATGTGTCACTATCTCCGGCTTTGACATTGCATCATGTTTTTTGGGTTTGATTAGCACAAAATATTGCACATCATGTACACATTTGCACCCTTCTTGTACTTGTTTTCATGGTGAAATGTGGGGAATTGCAATATTTCTGCAATTAATGAGGTTTTGGTGTGTTTGCAGACAAAGAGTTGGAAATGGTGTGAGTTAAGCCCCCATCATAGTGCTTAAATTGAGATGAAAATGAGGCTTGACAATGGCATGGAAGGTGAAAAGACCAAGAATTGAGCAAAACAAGTAAAAACCTACCAGTAGGTTTTCTCATAAAACTGCAGGTAGTTTTTTCTACTCGATTTGGTTCTGCCGCAAACCTTTCGGAAGGGTTTGGCTACAGGAGTAAAACCTACCAGTAGGTTTGGCCATCGACCTACCGGTAGGTTTTGCTGAAAAAAGGCCTAAACTCTGCAACTCAACTCCAACTAGTTGGGGATTCCACCTACACTTCTCCCACACCTACCATGACGTGTTTCACATACAACCATGCCATTGCTTACACAAAGGTCTGACTTGGAAGAAGAAGCATGGAAGAAGAGGAGATAGAAATAGAGTAGTTGACAAAGTGGCAGGGGGTGCAAGCATGCCTGCCCCTTGTTTGTGCAGGCTTCCAAACCTCCTGAAATCATTGAAACTCTACACATTACAAACCATAGGCTACATGGATGAAAATTACACCAAACTCTACCATTCATACACCATAGTTTAACACATTTAGAGTGAGAAGCTCCCAAGGTAGAAGACAATTTTAGAGAGAGAAAGCTTAGATTTTTGCAATTTCTTGACGCATTTCACTTGTAACAAGTTGTAAGTCACTTTTAATCTTTGTTTCTTGCATTGTAATCTCCTTTATTTCAAGTGTAATTGAGTTTAATCTATTGTTCTTGTACTCTTACATTTTTTGCTGAGTATACTTTGCAATTTCTTCATTTTGTTATGAAGTGAATTTCTCTTTGTAGTTTACTTCTTCCCAGCTTTAATACATGTTATGAGTTTCATTCTCAACTCATTTTCATTTCCATTTCTTCTATATGTCTCCTTATATCATGAATACTTTTATTTCAAGCATTAGTAGCTAAGCTTTATTATGGCTAATCCAAGGGGAACTTCCTTTTGGGTATGCTAATCAATTCTTCTCCATTCTACCTTGTAGTGTAAAGTTTTTGGTTTGACTAGGTTGAGTGTGGACGTGGTTGTGAGCTCACAATACACCGTAGACTTATCACGAGGTATGCTTGAGCGTATATTCCACATTAGTTCCTCACTTCCTACAAATCAATCAAGCACCTAGGCACTATTGGTTCAATGAATTGAGGTTATTTGGCATTTCCATTGGAATGACATCTTCGAATTAGCCAACCTTATTTTTATTGCATTTCTACAACCAATCTTCACTCACCAAAACACCAATTCACAAGATTTTTACACTTTTCATTTTTACCAAATCACCTTCCCACAATTCACCTTCCTTCCTTGAGGAGACGACCTTGGAATACTCATTCCAAGTAAAACATGACACTCAAAAGTCTCTCTACGCTTGGAGAGCTCTTTTGTACACATGTTCGCCCAATTTCTTGCATGATATTTGAGGGAGAGTGACACTCACCTAATCGTATAAGCCACATGCACATTAACGGAATCATGGTCTAAGATTAGGGTTAACGGAATAAGTCGAACATTTTTGGCGTCATTGCCAAGGAAGAGAAATCGTTGAATTTAGAAGGTGGTTTTCAGACAACATAGGTAAGTCTCGTGATTTTCATCATAGGCCAATGTACGTTGCTCCTTGTACATATTTTTTGTTTACTCCTCTTTCATTTTTAGATATTATTTTTTATAAGAGGGTGGGGTGACCAAAATAGATTGGTTAGACGACCCTTAGGCCCTAACATAAATCTTGACCAAGACCCACTTGAGGATGCTAGTGATAATTTTGAAGATGTAGGTGTAAATGTCCCAAGGGGCAGGGGAGTGCAAAAACCTAGAATTTCAAACCCTATAATGCACTTTCCCCCTAGGAATGAAGGAAACACATCCCAATTGATCCTTCGGCTAGGTCAATGTGGGATTATCTCCAACCCACTTGTAGCACCATTCCCTCACACATTCTTTTATCGGTCCAAGCTCATTCCTTCCTAGTTAAATCGGGAATGTTACAAAAACTTCCTCAATTCCATGGAATTGAAAGAGAAAATCTTTATTTGCACATTACGGAGTTTGACGAAATAGTTGCAACCTTCCTCACTAATCATGTCATGGAAGACATAGCTCGACTGAAGTTGTTTCCCTTTTCTCTTAATGACAAAGCCAAAACGTGATTAAATTCCTTGAAGCCTCGATCCATTATCTCTTGGGCACAAATATTTTCTGAGTTTTTGAACAAATTTTTTCCGCTGCCCATGACCACCACTCTTAAAAAGAAAATCCAATTTTTTTTTGAAAAATCTCAATGAGCTATTTTATCAATGTTGGGATCACAACAAGGAATTGCTTCAATCCATTCCACATGATGGTTTTGAATCATAGCAATTGGTGAGCTTCTTTTACGAAGGGATTACACTGGGCCATCGATAATTCATAGACATATGTGCAATGTGAGTTCTTAAACAAGGATCCCGATGAGGCCCTAGGATACTTTAGTACATTGGCACAAAATGTACAATCTTGGAATATCACAGATCCCACCGATGTACCGAGGTCTTCCCTGTGTAGTAATCAACCAAGTGGGAGAGGGATGAATGATTTAAGTGATCGAGAAGACTTGCTTTCCAAATTCACCAAATTATCTAGGAAAGTGGAGATTCTAGAGGTCAATAGGAGACATGAGGCATCCAACATTTCTAAGACCGATGAATTTTGCTCTATTTGTGAGAGTGTTGAGCATTCCATTTCAGAATGCCCTAACATTTTGGCACTTTTAGAAATTTACCGTAAGTTAATGCCTTCAATCAAAGTAGGCAAACATTCTCCCCACACTCGAACACATACAATCCGGGTTGGAGCAATCATATGAACTTTAGTTGGAAGAATGAGAATCTCACTCCTCACGGGTCTAGTTCATATTCACACCTCATGCCTCCTAAGCAAAATCAATACCATGGCCAAGGTCAATCGTCTAGCTTTCAATACCCACGACCCAATCCACAAGGGTATTCTCCAAACCTATCGCCACAAAGTTTTGGTCAACAAGGACCATCTAACCCATCCACCTACCAACCACCTCATAAGAGGAACTTAGAGGATGTGGTGCACCAATTCATACAAAGTCAAACCACCATCAACAACCAAATCGTTGCCGTCTTCAATGATATTCGAACCCAAATCACAAAATTGACCAATGCCATAAGGTCAACCCAACAAGTGAAAGAGAAATTCTCCGCAAAACCCTAAGAGAACCCTAGAACCAACATGTGATTGAATCATCCAAACCCACAAAGGAGAGTTGTGAGCAACTTAAGGCAGTCACCACACTAAGGAGTGACAAGCAAATCGACAAGACCATTGTGTCAAAAGTCTCACCCAAGACCACATTGACCAAAGAAAATGAGACTAAGGGTGACTTTGAGGGGGTGAGGTGAGTGAGAAAGAAAAAATTATTGATGAAAATGTGCATGTCTGTCCCATTCAGGCCCCTTTTCCTAATCGTTTGTAGTCACCCATGAAGGTGGCTAATTATTCTGACATTATTGAGATGTTCAAGTAGGTTAAGATCATAATCCCACTCCTCGATGCCATAAAGAAAATCCCTTCATGTGTCAAGATTTTGAGGAATTTGTGCACCATGAAAAGAAAGTTGAATGTACACAAGAAGGCATTCCACATCGAGCAAGTGAGTTTAATCTTGAGGACAAGCACACCACCAAAGTTCAAAGACCCTGGATTCCCTACCTTTGCCATCACAATAGGGAATTATCAGGTGGAGCAAGCACTTCTAGATTTGAGGGCAAGTGTCAACCTCTTACCCTATTCGGTGTATCAACAACTCCAACTTGAAAAGTTGAAGTCAACTCCAACTTGAAGAGTTGAAGCCAACTCTAACTTGAAGAGTTGAAGCCAACTCCAATCACTTATCAGTTGGCGGACTGAAGCATTAGAATACCGAGGCGAGTAGTTAAGGATATCTTAGTTCAAGTTGATAATTTTTATTTCCATGTTGATTTTATTGTACTTGAAACTCATCCGATTGTTAATCCTAGCTCACAAAATTCCGTCATTCTAGGTAGGTCATTCCTTGCTACTTCTAATGCCGAGGTAAATTATAGGAATGGACTTATGAAGCATACTTTCGAGAATATGACAATGGACCTCAATGTGTTCAATTTGTACAAAAAACTGGGGGACGATGAGGAAGTGCATGAAGTCAATAGGATAGACACTTTGATGGAGGATCAGTTGGTGTGATTGAGCACTTTGGAGTGTGGTGAGGAAAAGATTGTTGATCAAGAGAAGTCGAAGAGTTTACAAGGGGTAGAAAAATGGACTCCAACATCTGAGAAGCTTCTGCGTCAAGAGAATGAGTTGATTCCGACAAGAGTAGTCACCGGATGGAGAGTGTGTATTGACTACTGGAAGCTCAAATCTAGCACAAGAAATGACCATTTTCCTTTGTCATTCCTTGACCAAGTATTGGAGAGAGTAGTTGGACACTTTTTCTATTGTTTCTTGGATGGATACTCTAGCTACAATCAAATTGAGATAGAATTGGAGGATCAATAAAGTACCACCTTCACTATCCCCTTTGGTACCTTTGCCTACCGACGAATGTCATTTGAGTTGTGTAATGCTTAGGGACTTTTCAAAGATGCATGATGGGCATTTTTAGTAATATAGTGGAAAAGATTGTGAAAGTCTTCATGGATGAATTTTCCATATTTGGGGATTCATTTGAGCGATGTTTGGAGAACTTGGAGAAAGTACTCGATAGATATGAGGAGAAAATTTTGGTTCTCAATTGGGATAAGTGCCACTTTATGGTGACACAAGGAATAGTGCATGGGCATATTGTTTCGACAAAAGGGATCGAAGTTGACAAATCAAAGGTTGAAGCCATTTCCAACCTCCCCATGCTAAAGGCCAACAAAGACATCAGGTCTTTTCTTGGTCATGCCAACTTTTATTGTTGTTTTATAAAGGACTTCAGTGAATTGTCTCGACCCTTGACCAATTTACTTTCCAAGGATGTCCCATTTTGTGTAGTCAACTGATTGTGAGGCATCATTTAAAAAATTAAAAAGCATGCTCACTTCACCTCAAATCATGTGACCACCCAAGTGGGACTTACCTTTTGAGCTTATGTGCGATGTGAGTGATTACGCAGTCGGTACAGTGCTCAGTCAAAGGGAGGATGTGAGATCTTGATATCCCACATCAGTTAGGGAGAGAAAAGTTGTTGGATTTATAAGTAAGCCCCTCACCTTACATGACATAAGACTTTTTTCCAGGGGTACGGGCAAGAACAAAATCGTGAGGTCCAGTGAGTCCAAAACAAACAATATTATGTCATGTAGAGGGTGGGCTGTTACAAATTAGTATCAGAGCTGACTCTTGCCTGGATCAAATGTGGGGCCCTGCCATGCTCGCTTATAGTGGGCGGACAGGTAATTAGCGAGCTGCTGCACGAGGACGTGCATCCCTAAGGGGGTGGATTGTAAGATCTTAGTATCCCACATCGGTTAGGGAGAGGAAAGTTAATGGATTTATGAGTAAGTCCTTCACCTTACATGACATAAGGCTTTTTCCTAGGGGTATGTGGAGGAATAAAATTGTGAGGGTCAGTGGGCCTAAAGTGGACAATATTATGTCTTGTAGAGGGTGGGGTGTTACAGAGGATAAGAGACCTTATATAATATACTATGCTAGCAAAACTCTCAATGAAGCACAAATAAATTACACTACCACTGAGAAAGAGTTGCTAGCTGTAGTATTTGCATTGAATAAATATCAGTCTTATATCATTGGTTCAACCATAGTAATTTATACCAATCACTTTACTTCGAAGTATCTTTTGTCTAAGCAAGATGCAAAACCAAGACTCATTAGGTGGATCCTCCTAATCTAAGAGTTCAACTTGACAATTAAAGACAAAAACGAAGTGAAGAACGTGGAGGTGGACCAATTATCCCAACTTGTGGTTCAAGATACCAATAAGCATATTCCTATCCCTAACTCTTTTCCTGACAAGTATTTACTTTCTATTCATTTTGTTTGTCCTTGATATGCTGACATATGTAATTATTTTGCTACAGGGCAAATATCACCGCACTGTAGCCCGAAGGATAAACGGAGATTTATGACGGATGTGAAGTACTTCTACTTCAACAACTCATACTTGTTCAAGTATTGCCCATATCAAGTGATGAGGAGATGCGTACCACAAAATGAATAATGGAAAGTCCTTGCATTTTTTCATTTAGAGGCTTGCGGTGGCCACATCTCTTCAAAGAAGACCTCAGCAAAGGTTTTACAATCAGGTTTTTATTGGCTTTCTTTAATCAAAGATTGTGTTTCATTTTTTAAGGAATCTGATAGGTGTGAGTAGTGTGACCTAAAGGAATATAATGCCCCTTTCTTGTACTTGTTATTGAGATATTTGACTAGTGGTGCATCAACTTTATGGGACTCTTTCCCATTTCTTTTGGCTACCTATACATATTACTGGCAATGGACTACATGTCCAAATGGGTGGAGGCTATCCCAACCAAGACCAATGACCACCGGGTCGTGGTCAAGTTTCTAAAAAAAATATTTTTTTCGAGGTTTAGAATGTTTCGTGCTATGATAAGTGATGGTGGTTCTCTTTTTGGCAATAGGTCATTTGCATCTTTAATGCTTAAGTGTGGCGTCACACACAAGGTGTCCACCACATATCACCTACAGACCAATGGCCAAGTTGAGTTAGCTAATAAGGAGATCAAGAACATCCTAGAGAAAATGGTAGACCCTAATTGGAAGGATTGGTCATTTAGGTTGACCGATTCCCTATGGGCTTACCGCACTACTTACAAGACTATTGTAGGTATGTCACCCTATATACTAGTCTATGACAAGGCTTGCCATTGGCCAGTTGAAATGGAGCACAAATCTTATTGCTCCATCAAAACCTTAAACTTCAACTTGAAAATGGCTGGAGATAACTGAAGATGAATGTATTAGAAGAGATTCGAAGAGATGCGTATGAGAGCTCAAAATTTTTAAAAGAAAGGGCTAAGATTTTACATGACAAATCCATTTTAAGAAAGACATTTAAGCCCGGACAAAAAGTGCTCTTGTACAACTCTTGTCTCTCTATCTTTCAAGGAAACTCCGATCCCATTGGGATGGCCCCTATCTGATCAAGGTGGCCTACCCCAATGGAGCCGTGAAAATCACCAACCCCGAGGATGGCAAGACATTCAAGGTCAATGGCCAAAGATTTAAGCCATTTTATGAGGGTTTTGAAGGTTAAAAGGTGGAGGAGGAGTTGGTGGATCCGGTTTATCCGAACCTTTTATGAAGAATAAATGTTCAAAGTAGTTTTAATGTACAATTGCTTTCTTTTATCATTTAATTTTCAAGTTATGTCGTTTATTTACTTTCATCTTTGTGTAGTTTTCGTTCTTTTAATGGGCAGATTACGGTGTTTTTGTTAAAAGCTCCATACGAGGTGTTCTCTAACCCTTCTCATCTTTTTACAAGTCTTTCATTACATATTATATCTTTTTTGTTGCATTGAGGACAATGCATGAATCAAGTTGGAGGGCTGAGGTGCACCATTTGCATGCACACCAATTTTTGGGAAAATTTTTTGTTGATAATACCAATTTTGTGGTGAAATTCACCTTTCACATATCCTATAGATTTTTGTTTATAATAGTTGCAAATTATGCGAAATTTTGAAAAAATTTTGTGAAAAATAGCAGAATGTTGATTTGCATTCCCCTATTTAGAGCGTTGTTGGTTTGTTGATATTTTTATCTTTTCGTTGAACCTTGAATACTTGAGCACATTATAGAAGTTCGGCCTATGCTTGGGTATCAGATATATGTTTGTTTTTGAACTCAACCTTAAGTGCACCTTGAATGTGTGATTTTGGTAATTTATGGATTGGATTCATATTTTAATGTTTGACATGAATGGTAAAGATGTGTAAGGACCCATGAGAGCTTTAGTGTCAATCCTTGTTGGAGGGAACTTACATTTAATCAAGGAATAAATTTTAAAATTCAAATTTGTTCAATAATCTCATTATACCTGTTTTGGTTAGATGCATTTGGGTAGTTGATTGACTTTATCTTGAAATGAAATATGCTCTCCCATTGCTATCTAGAAATCATCTTAGGCCATCCTTGATTTACTTTGAGCCTTAGCCTTTTTCTTGTGAAAAGTTTACCCTCAGTGTCGTGATTGAGCCTTAATTGTAAATTCGGTTCCATGACATACATTTGACCAAGTCAGTGCAAAATAATAAAAAACTACCACACCTTGGTTATTCCTAAGAGCTTAATATGAATTATCATGAAAGAGAAGAAATTTTGCTGCAGAAATTCAATAAATAGGAATGATTGAAGTTGAATAAATATGATGAAAAAATCCAAGAAAAGGAGAAATAAGGAGTGAAAAAAGAGAAGATTGACAAAAGAAAAGGAAAATGCTAATGAAAATAAAGAAAAAAGAAATAAAGTGTGTGGTGATGGCGTTTGACTGAAAATCCCATGAAAAAGGGAGATTAGTTTGAAATACAGGTCATTCACTTGGAACAACCTTCATTGTTATCCTCTATCTTTCATTTCACTTACCTCAATATCACCCCAAGGCCTTATTACAACCTGTGAAAGTCCTAAATGATCTAGAGAAGCATGGGGGACGCTTACCTTTAAAGAAAAAGAGAAGTTGATTTTGCTATCTAATTCCCTAGTATTACTTTCATGAGATTATACCGAGGTTGATTCATCTTCATGCATGTGCTTCAATTTTGGATTATATGTGAGTATACTTCATTTTGTGCACAAGATTCTATCTCACATATACATATGGAGAACATACCAGAATAACCATAGTTTGATTCGTTGTTAAGAGACACCCTTTGTAATTTTGCATCGAAACTTAAATTAGATAGCCAAAGTGAATGTGAATTCCGTTATGTAAATGCTTAAATTACATGTCCATTTCACACACACACACACGAGTTTGAAAATGAATGTGTAGGTGCATACTCTAGACTAGCATTTAAAACCATGGTAATGCTCATATGTGCTTGTTCAGGTATTTGAACAATGTGTTATGTAGTCCTATGCTTGCGAGATGGGGGAATACTGCTCAAAATTTTGATATTTGTAGGAATTAGGAATGTCCTTGTCGTTTGAATATGTGCTTTACATTTTGGGTATTCATTTTGGTAGTTAAATGTAGAAATTCATGCCTT
>CM042186.1:13889100-13902194 GCA_023539305.1 Ilex asprella
AGACGTTCTCGAGATGTGTATAAGTGACAGTATATATATATATATATATATACACACACATATATATTTTACATCTTCAAACGTATGTCACCTCATATACATTTACATATCTATTATAGATATATTATTCGTTTAGTATATAATTCAAACACTATGTTATCTTTATTTTAATATAAAATGTGACATATATCTTAATCATTTGACTCGCTTGTACACAAGAAATTCATAGTTGAGGTCCATTTATTTATTCAAAACTTCAAAAATTAAAATTTGAGGATGTGGGATCACAATTAGTGCTCTAATTTATGTATTAAGGATTAATTTTTATACTAGTCATCACGCATTTCATTTGTATTTATGACTACAATCAGGGGTGGAGGGACAGCTGGCCAGAATGGGCAAGTACCCCCCCCTTACAAAAAATTGTATCAGTTAGGTATATATATTATATAACTTATTAAAAAAAGGATTTTTTTAGGTGCATGTATAATTTTTTTAGACTTATTTAGGCAATAGTATATATATAAGTTGTTTATTTCATTAAGTACAATTTTTATATTTTTTTTTGGGTTTAAGTATAAAATTCAAATGAATTAAAATCTTTTTTTACTTAAACACCCTTCCTTAAATTATGCAGCCATCATTGACAATTATTTGAGGAAACAAATATGTAAAGTTTAACAATATTAATGGGAGGTAAAATAGGGGCATTAATGATCAAAACCGTTCTTATTCGACAACAAGATTCTATGGCAATAAGATTTGATTAGAGCAATAAGATTTGATTAGAATGTCACAAATTATAAGTGAATAAATATTTAGCCAAAAAAAAAAAAGAATTGACCGAGATGTTTTGTTAGATATTATGTATTGTTCTTTGTTGGGATGTAGGAATTTTTTTTTTAATGAGTGTAATTATTTTTAATGGGTGTAACTATATTTTTAATATGTGTAACTGTTTTTTAATATGTGTAACTATTTTTTTAATAAATATAACTGTTTTTTAATAGATGTAATTATTTTTAATATGTGTAACTGTTTTTTAATGTGTGTAACTATTTTTAATGGGTGTAATTAGTGTAATTATGTTGTTGTAATGTTACTATAAATAGAGAGAGAGAGAGAGAGAGAGAGAGAGAGAAAGAATATGTCACTATTTTATCTCTCATTGTTTAATTGTATCCAAAATATATGGAAGGAATATAAAGGATTTCAACCCATCATTTATTTACTGAATGACAATATTGACATTTTTTAAAAATATGCACTTTAGCCTAAAAAAGATTTTGAGTTGTATTTTTGCCTAAGTAAGTCTAAAAAATTATACCGACTTTTAAATCACCCTTAAAAAAATCAAATATTTGACCTATTACAATCCACACAAACTTGTTAAAAAAATAAAACTTTTGGGCCACCATTAAAAAACAAAATTTTTGACCAAACTTCAGTAACACCTATTAAAAACAGCGAGTAAAGGTGTCTAACTGCCTCTATTATGTAACATCTATAAGATGATAATGAGATGCCCATTAACACCTATTTTGTTACATCTATAAGCTGATATTGATCTCAACCAAAATTTATAATTAAATAAAGAATAATTTTACTACAGACTTGTGATTGTGTGTATTGATAGAAAATTAGTGAAAACTTAATTTACATTCAGTTCATATGCAAAATTTTAGAGATTTTTAAAAAAAATTATATTTTATTGAAATACATAATTAGTTTAAAAATGTAATAATTTTTTTTTGTTTCTTTTTGTTAGGATTTTGTGTTGACTAATTAAAAATTGAATTTACTATTGCACAATAATTTTGTTTTGATTCTTACTTTTTTGTCATTCTTAAACTGAATTTTTTTTATCAATTTCGGCTAAATATTTTTTTATACCAGTTATATTTTGTTCCCCTCATAGACATTTATAGTTTCGCCCCTGACAATATAAATTTTTTTTTGGCAATTTTTATGTTAAATGGATTTCATGTATCAAATATAATATAATAAATATAAATATATTATATAATATGACTAGTTAAGAGGAAAAAAATTAAGAGTGTGCAATTAAAGTGTCCACCCTCACTAAAATTTTTAACTCTCCCCCTGACTGCAAAGAAAATTTGGATAAACGTAATCGCTTAAAAACCACAAGGCCAATGGAGATCGAAATGGGAACACACGTGCCTGCGCATCGTCTTTTTTTCTACCACTTAAATAACTAAATCGTGGTGAGTGACATAAGATGGTTTGATTACTTTATTTCAGCTTGATTTTTTTTTTCTGGCAATATGGATTTACTATAACTGATTAATTAGGTTTGGGTATCAGCAATTAAATGAATTTTGATTTCAACAATAGAACATCACTTCTTCCTCTAAAGTCCGAATAAACGAAACCCAAATTCATTTTCTGTACAAGAGGAATTTACACGAAAAAGATAAGGAATAAAAAAAATTGCCCAACTACGGAAATGCTATAACAAGCAAACAACAACAAAAACAAGGTTGTGCTTTGGCTTTGTAGCTTGATCAATCTTCCAATTAGCCACCAGTTTTGAGCAACTGATTGATGCCTTTCAAGACCTGAGTGTCCGATTGAAGTTCAGGATCTTCTGCTAGATTTTGAACAAATTTCTTGGGGGCCAAACACTTCTCTGCTGAGTACAACTTCTGTTGAACAAAAAGAGATCCAAGGAGAACTTGGAGTTCTTGAGCACACAGAGCTTCATCATTGTCCTGCATAGAATTATCAGTGTTGCATGTTACTTCTGCTGTCTATATGACTACCATGTTAACAATAAATTTGCTCTAAAGTTGTGCTTGTAGGTGGCCTTACTCCTCTTATTTGAATCGAGGTTTGAGATCAAACTTCTCTTAAAGAAGGATAGATGAACCGATTCAGGTGAGATCTAATGTAGATTCAATTTTCGATTCATTCGTGTGATGCGGGCGGTCCGGAGTACCACCACGACTCCTCTCTTATCAAGAATCCATATATCCATTGTGCCAATGGGATGAAAATATTCAACCCAAAAAAGTTTTGTCTCAACTTTTTTGGGATCAACTCTATGAAACCTATTTCTTCTTTCAAAGACCCATATTTTTTGTATCAAATTTTATTATTTCATTCAAAGATAATTTTCGGTGATAGCTTGAGAAATGTTTGCAAAATTTCAGTGAGAAGCCAGAAAAATAAGCACAACTAAATTGTTCATTCACTCGAGCAATTCGAAATTAATAATGACTGCCCATTATAAAGATGATTTTAGAACATCACTGCTGTCAGGAACTACAATCCAGGGCCAAAACAAGAGGGGACCACCCGAAAACAGTAAAAGTGCAGGGGCGGCTCAACAATGTCACGAAAAAAGCCTAGATTTTAGGCCTCATTTTTAAATAAGACCCTAAATTTTTAAATATCATAAACAGTACATATAAAAAATTAAATCTATAAATATTTAAAGTCCTATAAAAAGACCTTATAAAAATATAAGTCTAATCAAAAAAAATTTAAGGTCTTATTTCAAGGAAGACCCATAATTTATAGATGTACAGTAACAGTCCAAACAAAAAATTTAAATTCATGCCTAAACAAAATATTTTAAATTAAATAGATTGGGCTTGTTAATTCAGCCGTAAAATTAAAAAGTCCTCAAACTTATTTTTTTAAATAAAGAAAATAAAACTAACTGCAAAACTAAATCTATTACAAACTCTAGTTTTAACCCCAAAAAAAATCAAGTTTAAACTTACCATTATAATTTTTCAACAATTTTTTTTCTCTTACCATTAAGTTCAAATATAGTAACAAAAACTTAAATATAAAAATTAAATTAATATTTTTGTATTTAAAAATATTAAAAATAAAAAAAATCTTATTTATTATTTTTGTTTTAGGCCCCAAAAAATCTCAAGCCACCTGTAAAAGTGACACATACAAATTTCACCTGATGTACAAATTATTACCCTCGTGAAATAAGGAAAAAGGCCAAAACAAGATGGGAAGACTCAAAAGAGTACAAGCAATATAAACAAATTTCACCTGAATTGACCCCATGAATTCGAGAATACCAACTTGGGCCTGCAAGTACTTGATGTACTTGAAAGCGGCTTCGAACATATCAGCAGTGTTCATCTTCTGCCCACCAGGAACAAGTTTCCCAAGCTCTTGAGTCCTATCACTTATCTTTCTCCTCCTCTCCCGTGCAGCGATGCTCTGCGCCGACAAGGTCCCTCCACTCGGTTTCTTTGCACTTCCAACACTTCCACCATCATAAACCGGTGGACTCTGAAACTCCGGCAATGGAACAAGCAGTTCCGGTGACACTTCTTGTAGAATCGGGGGATTCGGAACAAACTTATAGTAAGGTGGGAAATCGGAGTAGTCATCTTCACAGAACTTTTGGCGTTTTAGATAATGATATGGCTCAAAATCTTGGGGTGTACAGAGTTCTGGCGTGAGGGAGTTCAAGCAAATGGATTCAGAAGAAAGGTATGGGATGACATAGGTGTAGTTGTCTGAGTAGAACAACTCTTCCTGGTCAAAGAATGGATCAATATACGTGTCTGAAACTGCAAAGTCGTCGTGCAAGCCCAAGAGCTCTGAAGATAGCTCTGGTTGTATTTGTGGGAATATACCCACGTCTGGATTGAGGTGCCGAAATGTCCAGTTTGAGCAGTAGCTTAGAGCCATCGAGAAATAAATCTAAAAAGAAAAAAAGTTGATTAGCTTGATAAGAAAATGTAGAAGAGGATTAGAGGAAATAGAATTTAGTGTAACGAAGAGTGAAGACATGAAATTGAAAGAGATCCATGATAAAGCAGTTAGTCAGTGTAATGAAAGCAGAAAACTATCGATACCAAAGGGAGAAGAGTAAGATTGGGTAAGTAGATTACTTGACAAAGACAATGAGAGATACAGGAGTTGTTGTCTTTTACCTGTTGCTTTCTGCTTGGGTCGAACGACAGTAGACTCGTAAAACTTAAACAAACTAGACAAACTAACACTTCTATGCTGTTACTGTGTCTGTGTGTGTGTGTGTGTGAGAGAGAGAGAGAGAGAGAGACGAGGGGACGTGGGGGAGGTTACTAAGTGGAGAGAAGATAGGTAACAAACTCCTATTTGGCAGGAGGACAAGTGGCGCCTCATCCATGTAGTTTTTATCCTCTAGGGTTGTATTCTCTCAGCGTTATGAATAGTGGAGGCTGATTACTTCGACGTTCTCTCTCTTCATCTTTCCAGCATTTAATCAGCCGTTACTCTATTTTTAACTTCCTTCTTATTTTTCGGTAAGGGTTAATTATAAAATAAAATTAAAAATTCACTGTACTTTAGAGCACTTGTAAGCAATATTTTACTTTTTCGCACTCAACTTTCATGAACTTGAGACCGCAATAAAAAAGTTTCGTCAAATTTAAGGGCACTTGGCTGACACGTCAGTAAACATGTGTTTTAGTAGACAAAACGTTTGACCGTATTTTCACATTACAAATAGGAGACGTTTATTAAGTTTCACATATTTAGACTTTGGGAATAAGTTTGAAAAGAAACAAGATATATTTTTATTATATTGTATGTTTGGAAATAGTAGAATAGAAATATAGGGGTAATAAATTTCGACAAGACACAACAACAGTACGAATACAATGTATTACGAACACAATATGAAATTAATTGGTTAGGTTGACTATTTTTAATACAAACTCTTATATGACACGATCCATTAACACAAAATATTAATGAATCGTATTTGAGTTCAACTCGTATAACTTGATTCACATGTTTCCATTTGTAACTTAAATGACCCAACACTAAGTAAATGAACACTAACCCAAAAATCCATCCCCTTCCCTATTTTACTTTCTCCCTCAGTTTTTCATTTTCGTCGCACTTCTTGTGGCTTCCTGCCAATTCCTCTATCCTGGACGACCGTCGATCGCATGATCAACTCATCCTCACTCCTTCGGGTAACCTCTCTCTTTCTCTTTCTCTTTCTCTCTCCCTCTCTCTCTCTGACAGACTTACTGTTATTGTATGTGGGGTGTGGACTATGGACTGTAGAGCTGTGAAGTGCGAACCGACTCAGCTATATTGGTTGTCACTCTCTCACTTGTAAGAATTAATGTGGCCCACTTGATTTGGCATATGTGATTTTATTAATTATTATCAGATAATTAATTTGGGTTAGATAATAATAATAATAAGGTTACCAATCGTAATCTAACTAGTATAACTAATAATTTTTGATTGGTCAATGAGATAAAATAGTTTCCTGATATCTTACTTTGATGGAAAGTAAAGTTTATGTTGAACTAGAAAATCGGTCATCTCTCTACCTATAAATATACACATTCGCCTTCGAGTTGTGTATCATAAGAATAAAGGTCAAGAGAGAGAAATTGAATTTTGGGCTACACCAACCGATGGTTCAATTTTTGTTTAAGTAATTGAAGGTTTGCAATAATAGCTCCAGATATGTTGATTATTGATGTTATGATGTTTTTAATTCCACATAATTGATAATGTGAAAATCATGATTGTTCTAGAGCTCGGTATTAAGGTTTAATTGATCTATTTGATCAAATAAAATGTACATGTGGCATCATAGCCTGAGTTTAGAACCTTTATGAATTTTCATCTAAGTAAATTTAAGATTGAATCACCGGCTTCTATACAACAATTAATTTTCATCTAAGTAAATTTATGATAGTGTTGAACAATATTACGTAGTATGTCTTGGTCACTGTCTACCCATTGCAAGGTCAACGAAAATTTTAGTCTGCCATAATTTTTGTTTTCCCTTTTATGTTTTTGGTGGGTCAAAGACATCCATGGACATGGAATAGAGAAAAAAGAAGTCACAAAATCTTAAGTCTCATGTATCCTATTTATTTTTCTTGAGAAAATATCATACAAACAATGAGGAAGTTTCGGTCAAACTTATGGATAGTGTCAAGGCATCTTATTACTGTCTCATTATGACATAGGTGTATTTCACAGTGAACCATGTGAATAATACTGAAAGAAAAATATACACACATATGTGTGTGTGTGTATATATATATATATATTGGAGACCTCCCTTGTTTGTGATAGACTAGTCTTCTCAATGTTTGATCCGAAATTGTATCATTCAGAAAGTCACACTTAGGATTATGAAATAATATTTTACATCATTGTTGTGTAAACCCCCATATGTTTATAGTAATATAATGATAAAGGTGTATAGTAATTTAATATATGTAATGACGTAGAAAATACTAATATCGTAAATAATAGTTAAAACTTGGTTTTAGCTTGTGAATATACGAAATATTTTGTAATATGACTTATATCAACTATGTTTGATGTACAAATGTATGTTGTATAAGTTTGGGTTGGTTTTGAAAGGGTTTGGAATGGATTGAAAATGAAAAACAGAGAATATAAGCAAAACTGGGCAAAACTATACCGGTACGGTGTACCGGTACTGTGTTCCGGAACCATTTGGTCTAGTGAGTTAATTGTACCGATACTGTGCTCCAAAACTGTACCGTACTGGTGCACAGTACCAGTACGGTCGAAAGAGGTCTGACAGTTTAAAGTCGCAATTTGGGGTCCGCTTTTCGTCCTATAAATACATTAAGACACCTCTTTTCGCCCCATTTCGGCTCCTCTAACCCTATAAACACTTAGACAGGAAGAGAGAAGGAGAAAGCTCCAGATCAAAAGTGAGAAACAAGAGATTTAAGAGTGATTCAAGATTCAAGCCCTAGTTATTCAAGAGGCAAGGTAGGGTTTTCTTCTATTCTTGTTCATTAATGTTAGGGCTATTAAATATATGTGTTTTGACTCCTAACTATATGTATTTGCTATGAGTTATTTGTTTCTTGGTTTTCTTGCGATTATTAACATGTTTTATACAAAGTTAGGGTTGTATACTCATGAAATCCCTCTTTTTATTTGAAAAACTCTAGTTTTCAAGAATGATGGATTTTCCTCTTGAACTCTTCCTTTATTCTTGATTTCAAAACCGTAGTGTTTTGTATTGAGTAATAAAATGATATTATTGCGATCTCTTGTATTTTTCCTTAATTGGTTATTGAAATTGTTAAATGATAAAAATTTAAAAAATTTGAGATATGATTGTAATATGAGAAATTGTGGATTTGGTACTTATTTGGAATTATTAGTGAATTGAGAATATTTTGGTTTTCTCATTGTATGGTTGTTGTGATGGACTTGGATTGCCATCGAGAGATCCTGTAGAGTGTTAAAGGTTAGTATATCTCAGTGGGGGTGAGATAGTTTTCTAACACTTGTAGTGGATTGCCATTTGGTAATGCGACCACTATCGTTCACTGGAGTTCGAACAAGAGGTGGTATAACTTTCCTAGGAAGAGACTTGTCACTGTCATTGGTATGGTAAACGCTTTTTCCCGAAGTGATTGTGCTTTATTGGTTGTGATGGGTGGACTAGGTATAATCGTTAGTTAGATTCATGAGAAGCAATCAACGTACATGGCACGGGGATGAACCAATATACATAAAAATAAGATTTATTGTTGATAGTTTTCTTTTATTGTTTCTGTAAACCCCCACATGTTTAGAAGTGATTTGATAATAGATTAATTAGTATTTAACTATATGTAATGGTGTAGAAATAAAACCCATGAATTATAACCGTAGGAAATACTAATACTATAAAATAATAATTAAAGTCAGTTTAGCTAGTGAATATATGACATAACTTACAAAAGAACTTCTATCAACTATAGTTGGGGTACAAATATATGTTGTATAAGTTTGGGTTGGCTATGGAAGGGTTTAGGATAGATTAGGAATGAAAACTGGAGGAAAATTACAAAACTGGACAAAATCGTACCGGTACTGTGTTCTGCAGCAATTTGGTCCAGAGAGTTCGACGTACTGGTACAGCGTACCGGTACTGTATACCGGTACGACTGAAAGAAGTCTGAAACTTTAAGGTCGCGATCTTAGCCCGATTTTTGTCCTATAAATACATTATGACGCCTTCTTTGGCTCCATTTCGGTCCTTCTAACCTTAGAAACCCTAAGAGAGGAAGAAAGGAAGAGAAAAACAAGAATTTAAATGGGTGATTTAAGATAAAAACCTAACTTTCAAGAATACAAGGTAGGAGATTTTTTCTCTTTATCTTTCTCTTTCATTGAGATTAGGGTTTAAGTATATATGTATATTTTGCTATAAATGTGATATATATGATATAAAATCATCCTCTCTTAGTCTTTTTGACAAAGATTACATGTTTTTATCAAAGTTAGGGTTGAATACCCATGAAATCCCATTTTGTATTGCAAAACCCTAGTTTTTTGGAGAGTGGTGGATTTCATTCTTAAATTCTTCCTCTATTATTGATGTTGGAACCATAGAACTTTGTGTGGAGTACTAAATGATTTGGGTTGTGATCTCTTGTATTTTTCATAGTGGAATATTGGAATTTCACATGATGAAATTGGAAATTTTTAGAAATATGCTTGCAAATGAGAGTATGTTGGTTACCTTATTGTATGGTTGTTTGCGAGGGACTTGAATTGCCATCGAGAGATACAGTAGAGTGTTAGAGGTTAGTCTATCCCAGTGGGATGAGATGATTTCCTAACACTTGTAGTTGATTGTCATTTAGTAATGTCTTCATTATCGTTCACTAGAGTTTTAGGGTTGGTATACCTCTCCTGGGAAGGGACTCGTCACTGCCATTGGTATGGTAGACGTTTTTTTCCCAAAGTGCTTGTGATTTGATTGTGATTGGTGAATTATGTATAGTCGTTGGGTAGATTCATGGGAAGCAATCAACGTACATTGCATGAGGATGAACATGAGATTTTTAACTATTGTTTGTTGTGGTGGAAATGGTTTCTACAAGAACCTGTTGGACATGATTTACGGTTTAAAAATGTACTTTATTGCTTTCATTTAATTCTTGCTATCGTGTAAAACTGAGATCTTCTAAATGTCCTTGTTTTATTTCAAAAAAAAAATTGATATATGATATTTGCAAAAAGGAAACCGAGCGATTTTTATATGTTTTCTGAATCTTGTTGGAGTTTGGGAAGATTTTGCTATAATGCTTCGTGCTTATCCCCTATTTAAACATTTTTTATATTATACTCTTGAGAAGGAGTTAGGTCGAGGAGCCTGTACACTATGAGATTTCGCTAGACGAGAGTGTGGATCTCGAGGTGGACGCTTAGTGCGACACATTCTTTTGTACTAGACTAGGATATTCTTTTGAAACCATGTAAAGTCTAGTTTACTTTTGTTATATTCCGCTGCGCTACATTAGTTAATCTCTGAAATGTAAAGGCCAAGATGGACTTATTCTTTTAGAACAAGGTTGTAAACATTATACATATGTATGATAAATGAAAATTTTCTTATTGGTGTATTTATTTTAGTGCTCTCATTATGTAAATGGTTTTAGAATGTAATGTCATCTAGGGTGGTATTTGGGGCGTTAGAATTTCTGTTAAATTTATTGCTTTTTTGAAATTTGAGATCTTTTTAAAATTTTCCTGTTTTATTTCAAAATTACATATACTAGTTACGAAATGAGACCGACCGATTTTATATATATTTTCTAAACCTTGTTCGGGTTTGGAAGAATTTTCCCACAGAGTTTTGTGCTCACCCCTTACTTAACAACCTTTTCAGATTATCCTCTAGAGGAAGTGTAACGCCCCAAGAACCACCCTGAACGGCTTTACATTCTAAAACCATTTACATAATGAGAGCACTAAGATAATACATCAATAAATAAATTTCATTCATTATATATATATAAATGTCTACTACATTGTCTCTAAAAGAATAAGCATATCTAAGCCTTTACATTCCAACCAAAATCAACTAATGTAACGTAGCAGAATATAACAAAAATAAACTAGGCATTACATCATTTTCAAAAGAATATCCTAGTCTAATGCACAAGAATGTGGGGCTCTAAGCGTCCACCTCGAGATCCACACTTCCGTCTTGTGGAGTCTCGCAGTATACTGGCTCTTCTACTCTCAACTCCCCCTCTAGCACAAAATCTGAAAATATGTAATTGTAGGGGATGAGCACGAATCTCTGTAGCAAAATCTTTCCAAACTCCAACAAGGTTTAGAAATGTGTAAAACAGGTCGGTCTCGTGTAATAAAATAACATATATAACTTTTGAAATAAAACAAGGACATTTAAATAGATCTCAAGTTTACACCACAACAATAATTTAAATGGAAACAGTAAAAGCATTTCTCAAAAGAACCCATTTCCAAATGGTTCAGAAAAGTGTCTGCTGTTGCGTTGTCTCATACCAATGCACCGGCCCCGACTTAATTCAATCCTTACTCTCATCTAGATATATAGATATATATTGGTTCATCTCATACCATGTACGTTGATTGTTTCTCAAGAATCTACTCAACGACTATACTTAGTTCACCAATCATAATCAAATCACAAGCACTTTGGGAAAGGACGTCTACCATACCAATGGCAGTGACGAGTCCCTTCCCAGGACAGGTATACCAACCCTAGTTCGAACTCCAGTGAACGATAGTGGTCGCATTACCAAATGGCAATCCACTACAAGTGTTAGGAAACTATCTCACCCCCACTGGGGTAGACTAACCTCTAACACTCTACGGCATCTTTTGATGGCAATTCAAGTCTCTCACAACAACCATACTATAAGGAAACCAACATATTCTCTATTGCAAGCATATTTCTAAAAATCTTCAATTTCATCATGTGACAATTCTAATAACCCATTATGAAAAATACAAGAGATCATAATGAAATCATTTATTACTCAACATAAAGCTCTATGGTCCCAATGTCAATAATAAAAGAAAACCTTAAGAAGAAAATTCAACTCCCTCCAAAAATCTAGAGTTCTTCAAACAAAAGAGGAATTTCATGGGTAATCAACCCTAACTTTGATAAAACATGTATTCATTGCCCAAAAGACTAAGAGATGATGATTTTATATCATATATATCACATTTATAGCAAAACATACATATATACATATACCCTAATCTCAATGAAAGTGAAAGAGAAGAAATCTCCTACCTTGACTCTTGAAATCTAGGTTTTGATCTTGGATAACCCTTTTAAACTCTTGTTTTTCTCTTCCTTTCTCCTCTCTTCTATTCTTTTCTTTCTCTCTTAGGGTTTCTAAGGTTGGAGGGGCCGAAATAGAGCCAAAGGAAGTGATACAATATATTTATAGGGGCAAAAATCGGACCAAGATTGCGACATTAAACATTCAGAATTCTTTCGGCTGTACCGGTACTACGTACCGATACGGTACAGTACCGGTACGCTGTACTAGTACGTCGAACTCTCTGGACCAGTTTGCTATGGTACGCAGTACCGGTACAATTCAATACCGATACACAGTACTGGTACGATTTTGCCCAGTTTTTGCCTTTTTTTTCGTTTTTCATTTCCAATTCCTCCTAACCCTTCGAAATCCATTCCAAACCTCTCCAACACATATTTCTACACCAAACCTATTTAATACAAGTTCTAGGACCTAAAATTTTATATTTTCACTTATTAAAACTAAATTTCAACTATTATTTCCACTAACCTTCTAAATCTCTACTTTTTTAATTCTACCAAATTCAAACATATATCACTGCACATATCCACCATTTTTATAACAATTAGTTACTATATATCTATGTACATATATAAAAAGAAAATGCGGGATGTTTCAATCCACGTCCGTTAAAGAAAGTTTTGTCCTCGAAACTTACCTCAAGTAGCAAACATATATGGATATTTCTCCCGCATTTCTTGCTCTGGTTCCCATGTAGCTTCCTCCACTCCATGGTGTTACCTCAAAACCTTCACCAATCTGATCACCTTGTTGTGAAACACCTTTTTTTCTGGGAATCGAGAATTTCTACCAGTTGTTCTTTGTAAGTTGCTTCGTCTTGAATTTCAATCTCCTCTAAGTTCACGACTGGAGTTGCATCCGAGTGACACCTTCTCAACATGGACACATGGAACACGTCATGTACTCCGGATAGCTAGGCTGGTAGTCGAAGTTGATATGCCGCCTTGCCTACCGCTTTGATCA
>CM042186.1:13902294-13913674 GCA_023539305.1 Ilex asprella
AAAATTGTTGTGAGAATAATTACTCATTGGAATGGTTATTTATGGTGGGATTGACTTTACTCTTTCACTTAATTATTGTAAATGTATAAACTTGAGCTCTTTTGAAAATATCAGTTTTCTTTCAACATTTACGTATACTATTTGTGAAATGAGACCGACCGTTTTCTACGTTTTCCAAGCCTTGTTAGAGTTTGAGAGGATTTTCCTATAGAGCTAAATGCTCACCCTTTACCAATAATATTTTTTTTTTCAGATTTAGTTTTAGAGCAAGATCCCGACGTTGACGAGTTGGGAAATTGGGAGATTACACTAGAGGGGAACCTAGATACCAAGGTGGACATCTAGAGATATAGTTTATTTTTGTGCTAGACTAGAAAATTTATTTATGATCATGTATAGTCTAGTATTTTGCCTATTCCGCTGCTAAGTTTGAGTATAATTATTTTAGAATGTAATTGTCATAGTTTGACCTATTCTTTTGGGATGATATTGCGGATATTATCTATGACAAATGAAATTTTATTTTGGAATAGATAAATGGATCCAGTGTGGTCAATGTAGTATAATTGCACAAGTTGTGTTTTTAGGTAGATCTCTCTGTACAAAGAAGATTCTGCCTAAAGTTTGTTAAATTAAGGACCCCCGCTTTTTGGGATGTTACAGAAGTTTATTGTTATTCACATAGAATATTGGTACCAAATGTACGTTCGACTAATATATACCGTACATAAAACTTAATCTACCATGACGAGATCATAATAAAATTTGAATATGAAAATGATTAGATGCAATGCTGGTTGTATCATTTTCATATAATCAAATATGCAACGAATTGTGCATTTTAATCCAGACAGTGCCATTAATTATTTCTAACAACGAACTTTTTAACTTTACTGATTCAAGTGACTATGACTTTGAAAAATATCTTCTTGCTAGTTTAAGTGTCGGTGGTAAATCGCTATGTTGTTATAAGCGTGGTTTACATTAATAAAAAAACATATCTTGTATACAGTTTCATGTAAGAAGCTTTGAATATATAAATAAATTTTTTCATGGAAATTTAAAAGTAAAACTTTGAGGAGTAATGTTAGATAAATTTAAAAAATTGACTTCATAATCCCAACCATTGAATAGGTAGTAGGTCTCAATAAATGCTGGGACGTACAGTGAAATTAATGGTTGAGATTATCAAGTCAATTTTTTAAGTCTATTCTTTAAATTCATGTAGCATTGCTCAATTTTGAATGGTTAAGATGGTCAGAAATGCCCATTTGCACACCATGCCCATAAAACGACAAAGAAACCACTATCATTGCTATATAATATGATATATAGTTGTACGAATGAAGTGTGCCAAAGTATTGTCGGATGTGTTTCGTTTGATATACCACATTTCAATAAGTAATTTTAATTTTTGGAACAAATGACATTCTTGGACGTCTACTTGTGGTTTTTGGAACATGAGAACTAAACTATTTTACTTTACAAAATAACTCAAAAACATCTCAGTTTTTCCTGGTTTCAAAATGTCTAATTAATAATTATTCTGGAAAATCATTTGTGCACATATGATTTTGCGTGGGGTCATGAGGAGGGAGACGCGGGGGGTGCCATCAAATTATGAAAATGTCATTTTCAATGACATCTTTAAAAATGTCAATCAAAATAATGATTTTAAAAATATTATTTTTAATAACGCCTTTTTCAAAATTCTGTCTAATTTTATAAAATTCGTAGCAGTTGATTTTTATTAAAAACGTTATTTAGAATTACGGTTTTCAAATTTGACGAATTTAAAAAATAAGTTTGAAATTGCCGAATTAATTAGGCCAAATTCATGCTTTGGTGAAAAGCTCTCGCCACCTGCTATTACTGCTGCAACTTTTCGCCTGGATCTCATGCATATTATATCACCGTGTAACAATGGAGCTCAAAACCACCACCCATTTGGGAAACATCTTGCAGTTTTGCATAGACAACAAAGCCCACATAGCAGGCAAACTCCTCCACGCTCACATCCTCCGAAACGGCTACTTTACCAGCACCTTTCTGTCAAACCGTCTCATCGAACTCTACTCCAAGTGTGGCCATATAGATATGGCCCATCAGTTGTTTGATAAAATGCCTGAAAGAAACATATATTCCTGGCATGCAATCTTAGATTCCTACTGTAAAGCTAACAAATTGGACAATGCGCACGAACTATTCGTTCAAATGCCTGAGAGAAATACTGTATCGTGGAACACAATGATTAGTGCACTAGTTCGAAATGGGTGTGAAGAAAAAGCATTGGACGTGTATCAAAGGATGAATTTGGGAGGTTTTGTTCCCACCCATTTTACATTGGCCAGCGTTTTGAGTGCTTGTGGTGGTTTGGGAGATATAGTGTGTGGTAAGCAGTGTCACTGTGTTGCTGCTAAGATTTGTCTTGACAAGAATTTGTATGTGGGAAATGCTTTGTTGAGCATGTATGCAAAGTGTGGTTGTGTTAAGGATGCGGTTGTGGCTTTTGGGGATTTGGCTGAACCTAATGAGGTTTCTTTTACGGCAATTATGGGCGGGTTAGCAGAGAGTGACCGAGTCGAGGAGGCTTTTACCATGTTCACGTTGATGCATAGAAGTGGCATCCATATTGATTCTGTTTCTTTATCGAGTGTTCTGGGTGTGTGCACTAGAGGTGGGAATGGAGAATTTTGTGTTAATAGCCAGATGGATGAGTTTTTATGTAATGTGCATGGTCAACAAATACAAGGTCTCACTATTAAGCTTGGGTTTGAAAGTGATCTTCACCTGACTAATTCATTGCTTGACATGTATGCAAAATATGGAGATATGGACAGTGCTGAATTAATTTTTTCTAATTTGCCAGAAGTTAGTGTTGTTTCTTGGAATGTAATGATAGGTGGGTATGGCCAGAAATGCCAAACTGACAAAGCTGTAGAGTGCCTGCAAAGGATGCAGCTACATGGTTTTGAACCAGATGAGGTCACTTACATCAATATGCTTTCAGCATGTGTCAAGTCTGGGGATCTTGAAACTGCTTGTCAAATATTTTATAGGATGGAGTGCCCGAGCTTAAGTTCATGGAATGCCATTCTCTCAGGGTATGCCCAGAATGGAAATCATAAGGAGGCAATGAAGCTTTTCAGGGAAATGCAGTTTCAAAATGTTCAACCTGATCGAACTACTTTGGCTGTTATCCTCAGCTCATGTGCTGCAATGGGACTTCTGGAGGGAGGAAAACAGATCCATGCTGCCTCAATAAAGGCTCTGTTTCGTAATGACGTATACGTTGCTAGTGGACTTATTGGTCTGTACTCAAAGTGCAACAAGATAGAGGTGGCCATATGTATTTTTGATAGAGTGCTGGCATTAGATATTGCCTGTTGGAATTCCTTGATGGCAGGTTTGTCGCTAAATTCTTTGGACAAGGATGCTTTCGCTTTCTTTAAGCAAATGCATGGAAAGGGGATGACCCCTACTCAATTCTCTTATTGTACTGTACTGAGTTGTTGTGCAAGACTTTCATCTTTGGCTCAAGGTAGGCAGGTTCATGCTCAGATAGTAAAAGTTGGTTATGTAAATGATGTCTTTGTGGGGAGTGCTCTGATTGATGTGTATTCTAAATGTGCTTATATAAATGGTGCCATGCAGTTTTTTTATGAGATGCCTTGTAGGAATACTATTACCTGGAATGAGATGATACATGGATATGCACAGAATGGATGTGGTAATGAAGCTGTTTGTCTTTACGAGCACATGATTCGATCAGGTGAGAAACCTGATGAGATAACCTTTATTGCTGTTTTAACTGCTTGTAGCCATTCGGGTTTGGTTGATGCTGGGATTAGAATACTCAACTCAATGCAGGAAGAGTATGGAGTGGAGCCGCTTTTGGACCATTACACTTGCATTATAGACTCTTTGGGTCGTGCTGGTCGGTTCCATGAACTGGAAACACTTTTAGATAAGATGCCATGTAAAAATGATTCAATTGTATGGGAGGTTGTGCTTAGTTCGTGTAGAGTTCGTGATAACGTAAGCTTGGCAAGAAGAGCAGCAGATGAACTTGTCCGCTTGGACCAACAAAACTCTGCCCCTTATGTGCTTCTAGCCAATATGTATTCTTCTTCAGGAAGATGGGATGATGCAAAGGAGGTTAGAGAAATGATGATTGAAAAGAAAATCGTCAAAGATCCAGGTTATAGCTGGCTTGAACTAGAGAATAAAATGTAAACATTTTTGGTTGAATACTATTAGTTTCGTCTGAGGAATTTGAAACTGAAAAAGATGGAACATCTTGCTTCTGTGGATGATATGCAGTCTAGGCTATTTGTATCATTGGTGTTTTTCAAAGGAGAGTTCTCTTGTTTGTAGTACGACCACCTATATGGCAAGAATTCAGGCTTCTTGGTGTGTTCTTTCTTTTTTTTAAAGAGCGACGACTGATTATCTTGCCGAAGCTGTGGTACATGAAGAAAAGAGAACTTATTCTGTTCTGCCTATCCTCAGAATTTAAGGTCAGTTTCCAATTCTAGAAAGACTTTTCATCGTTCCAGATTTTGACAGAAATGTATGAACCATTTGTTTCAAACTACCTAACACAAGCAATGGGCAAGAGATGGATCCTGACGATGAAAACCACACTTAAAGGTTACAATTTAGAAGTCCTTTTTCTGATCGGACCTATTTCAGGCCCATCTGTGAAAAATGTTACAGAAACATCAGCTTTGAGAGAACCACATGTTTTCAGCCAACAAGAAAAAGTAGTAATAGAGCCGATTTGGTAAGGGAATGGATGGGCCTGATTTTGGCGATGAATACCTATCAGTTAATTTTATTTTCTTGAGAGGTTGAGCTGAGGCTAGGCCTCGGCGCAAAAAGATGTGGGCGTCAAGGGTTTGAGTCGCAGAAGCAATCGTTTCTTTGCATGCAGGTAAGGCCACATACATCTTATGCTCTCTAGATCTTGCAATAGCGACAGCCTTGTGAACTGGACCACTCTTTTTTTAGAGGTGGAGTTTCTTTCGGATGGATAGCCACAGCATTTGGAAAACCCATTGATGAAATTCCAGATTGTCATAAATGGTATGCTATAGCATGCACCAGAATTGCATCAGAAATGTGAGATGTGTTTCGTTTGTTCCTGTTGCCATGCTTCCATCTGATGACCCTGTTCCATTAAGGTTTTTCTCTTAATTAAAGTAACGATTTTCACATCATAAACACCTGCAATGTCCGAGTGAAGCATCTACTTAGATATTAACAGGATTGTCTGACTGAAGCAATGAGTTTCATCTCTCCTTTGGTCCATTTGGAAGTTGAAGCATGTACTACACGGAAGAAGTTTAGTGAGGACATATCTTTTCTGGATCATATACTCCAATTGCTTGCAAGTGTGGAAGAATCTGCTCCTAAAATTGTACAGTGTCTTTGTTGTCGAGTGTGATACCCACAAATTCATCCAACTTCTGTGACATTCTTGATGAACAAAAGTATAAATTTATATATGGTAGGTCATGGTTGTTCAATGTCTGAAGTTGACTTTCCCTTGCTATTGTGATCACATAATTTCTGGGAGATTCCTTTTGAACCGGATAGTTTTCTGATTTGTTCATGTTGCTCGTTTTACATGTGAAACTGATTCTTCATTCTGAAAATGATGTCTCTGCTGCGTTCCCTTAGTAAATAAGTTTTGCTTTGCGTCCCCATGGAGATCTTTATGGGCGATGCTTCTACATGATGCAGCAATGCTCGCATTATACAGTTCTAAAACTTTCCATGTCACCCTTTTATTTATTGCAGAGTGGAAGTCCGGATGATCAGGGTGGGTATTGCAGTTGTGTGTTGTGTTTTGCTGTTTTAGCTGTAGTACCTTACGGTCCACACCTCCATGCTGCTCTAATTTGCTTTCTCGTACCAGCTGCAAGGTGTATATTTCAGTGTATGCACTCTGCAGAGGGAGGAATTTAGGTATGAAGCATTCTTGGGTGCATTTTGGGAAATGAGGATTTTGCTAAGTTAGTGACACTGAAGGTTGGTTATGAAGGTTTATAAACATTTGATCAGACTACGGTACACAACAAGAGTAAGGTTACTGTAAATCAAGGATGAGATAACGATGCAATTTGATGAGTTTATGATAAATGACATTGTTTGGGATCAATCTTATAAAATCAATTTGACACTATTTTTTTGAGTTGTAACTTAATTTTCTTTATTTGTAACCAAACCCCAAATAAATTGTAAGTTGTAACTCTCTTATATATTTTTGAATTTCAGTATGGTATCAAAGTTGATATCACAGTTCTATCTTAAATATTGCTGCATCATAACTACGCGCCACGTTTCAATATGGTCTTTTAAAAATGGGAAAATGTCATAGATAACCCTCAAACTACATGCTTATTTTTAACACGCCCCCCACAACTTTGAATCGTCTAATTTCAGTCCTCAATTATCCAAAGCATACAGAGCCCTTTCATCCAATTCAGCCCTTAAAACTAATGGAGAAGTTAGCCAAGTAATGGAGAAACTACATTTGGTAACCTCTTGTCTATTGTATTCCTTTAACCCCTATTAGTTATAAAAATTTAAAAATTGTAGGTACTCAAATCGAACCTGATTTCGCCTCTATTAACCTCGTATTGAGCTTAGGAAGATAAAGTTTCATAGTAGAATTAATAATTTTACAAGAAAAACTATTCACTCGACTACAGAGTAATTATAACAAAAAACAAATAGACATATTCAACTCGTTGTACTGGAAAGTGAGTTAAAGCTATCGAAAGAAGAAAGTCTTTTGAATCTTAGAAAGCCAATTAGAAAAGGCTTCATGTAGGTTAGGAAAATAGCATTTCCAATGGAGATTCAAACTCTTATTTAAATTTGAATAAAAAAAAAGGTAAAAAACTTAGATACAAAGCTCTCTAATAGACAAACCATTTTTTAAAAGAAGAAAAACTCAAATTTAAATGAAGACATACTTAAATTTAAAAGAGGGTAAAACATAATTATTAGATTTTTAAAAGAGAGTATAATCTCACCATTAAAGATTTAAGTTTAAAAAAAAAAAGAGAATTACACCCAGACCACCTGAAGTTTGTCACTTAATCACTTAGACTTTTAACATTTAAAATATTACACACAGAGCCCTTGAAGTTTGTACATGCGTAACACTTAGATCTTTGCGGTAAATATATCTTGTAACGCCCTAAATACCACCTTGGACGACATTATATTTTAAAAATCATTCACATCATGAGAACACTAATTAAATTCATAAATAAAAGAGACGTCATTCATCATCTATAAAATATTTACAACATTATCCAAAAAAGGATGTCAAACCATGTCATTTACATCCCAAAAAATTTGCTATTATAATGCAGCGAAAAACAAAAGAAAACTACCCTTCACAATATCTCCAAAATGAATTTCCTAGTCTAGAACAAAAGATAATATCGCTCTAAGCATCCGTCTCGGAATCCACATGCCCATCTATGGGAGTCTCCCAATGTGCCGGTTCCTCTACTCCGAGCTCCTTTCCTAGACCATAATCTGAAAAATGTTTGTATGTACGGAGTGAGTACTAAGCTCTGCAGGAAAACTCCTCCCAGACTCAAACAAGGTTTAGAAATCATATAAAACAGGTCGGTCTCATTTCACAAATAACATATAGAGTTTTTGAAATAAAAACCAGGACATTTATATAGTTCTCAAGTTTAAGGTACAACAGTAATTTAATGAATAAGTTAAATCAATATACAATTAACAAACTATTTTCAAACATAATTCATTCCACCATAAACGATTTCTAATAAGTTCTTGTGGAATCTCATACTTTCCAAAACTCTTGTAGAAACCGTTTTTGGTACAATGAACAATAACTCACAACTAGCATTAGTTAATCCTCATTGTCCTGTACGTTGATTGTTTCTTAGGAATCTACTCAACGATTATACCTAGTCCACCAATCACAATCACAAGCACTTCAGGAAAGGGCGTCTACCATCCCAATGGCAGTGACGAGTTCCTCCCTAGGAAAAGAATATCATCCATTGTTCGAACTTCAGTGAACAATAGTGATCGCATTATCAAATGACAACCCACTATAAGTGTTAGACAACTATTTCACCCCCCACTGGGATAGACTAACCTCTAGCACTCTACGACATCTCTCGAAGGCAATTCAAGTCCATCACAATAGCCATACAAGGGAGGAAACCAAGATATTCTCCTTTAACCAACAATTCAACATTATTACAAAAATCCTCAAATTTTCACATGTGTCATACGGTAGAATAATCAAAGAAAATATACAAGAGATCATCATCAATATCATTTTATTGTACAATATCAAACACTAGAGTTTTGAAATCAAGAACAAAGAAGAAATCAAGGAAAAAACCCATCACTCTTGAAATCTAAGGTTTTTATAGCAAGAAAAATGGGTATCAACCCTAACTTCATGTAAAACATGATAATAATTGCAAGGGAACCATAAAATAAAGAACTCATAGCAAATACATACTAATAAGAGTCAAAACATGTATATATATTAGTCCTAGCCTCAATAAAAGAGAATAGGAAGAAACCTTACATTGGCTCTTGAATAACTAGGGCTTGAATCTTGAATCACTCTTAAATCTCTTGTTTTTCTCTTTTGATCTTGTGTTTTATCTTCTTTTCTCCCTCTCTAAGATTTTCTAGGGTTAGAGGTGCCGAAATGGGGCTAAAAGAGACGTCTTAATGTATTTATAAGGCGAAAGTGGATCACAAATCGTGACTTTAAAATGTCAGACGTCTTTCGGCAATACCGGTACACAGTACCGGTACGGTACAATTCCGGAACACAGTACCAGTATGGTAAACTCACTGGACCAAATGATTCTGGAACACAGTACCGGTATGGTTTACCTAGTTTTGTCTATTTTCTCTGTTTTTAATTTTCAATCAATTCTAAACCCTTTCAAAGTCAACCCAAATTTATACAACATACATTTGCAACTCAAACATAGTTGGTGGAAGTTCTATTATCACTATTCCATATATTCACGAGCTAAAACTAGCTTTAACTATTATTTACAATATTAGTATTTTCCTACGCCATTTCATATATTAAATTACTATACGTCTTCATCATTATATTACTATAAACATGTGGGGGTTTACATATTTGTTAATAAATTATACTTAGACCCCCTGAAGTTTGTAAGTATATAATACTTAGATCCCTTAAGTTTAAAATATTATATTTCAACAAAAAATACTCCAATTGAAGATAGAATATCAAATATTTTAAATTTTACAAACAAATTCAAGTTCTATTGTATTATTTATTGAAATAAAATTTAAATTTAAATTTTAAATTTTTCTTAAAAAATCATAATTAGTATACAATTATACAATCTATTTGAATAAAACTAAAAAATCAAACAAAAGGTCTAAGTCATTTATAATAAAACATAAATTTTGCATCTAAAATTCATGTTCTATTATGTCATTTATTGAAATAAAATAAAAAATAAAAGTCTATTGTTTTTTTAAAAAATCATAGTTAGCATATAATTATACTATTTATTAGAATAAATGTAAAAAATTAAATAATTGGTCAAACTGTAATGAACACAATATCTTTTAGCTTTAATTGGAGTAGTTTGATATTTTAATTTGGTCGTTTAAACAACCAAATTAAATTCCATTAGACAATATAATTATATACTAATTATGATTTTTTAAGAAAAAAATTTAATTTTTATTTTTTGATTTTATTTCAATAAATGATACAAAAGAACATGAATTTTGGTTATAAAATTTAAAATATTTGATAATTTATCTTTAATTAGAGTATTTTTAATCTAAGTATTATACACCTATAAACTTTAATGGGCTATAAGTGTAATTTATTAACTGAGATATTTATAACAGGGGTCTAAGTGTTATGTGCATACAAATTTTAGAGAGTCTATGTGTAATATTTCAAATGTCAGAGGGTTTGAGTGATTAAGTGACAAATCTCAAGGGATCTACGTGTAATTCTCCCTTTAAAAAAGGGTCTCCCTTGATTTGGGTTTAAAAAAAAGATTTTCCTTCATTTGGTATGGGTATTAGTCTAGTATTGGAGTCTATTTTTAAAACCTTTTTATCATTATTTTTTTAAAAGGGTTTAAAAAATGGTAAGAATTGACCATGGTCTAGCATGACAATATTTAGGTGTAGTTATGTTGTTAAAAAAAAAAAGGGTGTAGTTATGAATTGCATTAGGTAATACAGGTTAGCGGATAAAATATAAGATTAAATATAAGATAAAAATATTATGCATTGTAATTCAATATTTAGTAAAACAATAGATTAAAAGTGGGATAATAGGGTAATAATTATATATTGACTAAAAAACATCAATCTTGTTTGGATAAATATTATTTGGATAAATATTTGAAATAAGACTATATTCAGTGCGGAATATTTTTTGAAACCAAATGCAGTATAATAGTAGATTAGATAATCTTAATCTTTTATGACTCTATAATCTATCTTTTAATATTGCAACAAAACCACCCGTTAATGTATTATATTAAGTATAGGAGGTCGAAGGTATAATTTAATTCCGAGAAAAGTAAAAAGATCGAAATTGAGACAATCTCAAAGTTAAGGAATCAAACTGAACCAAAACAGAGTTTGAAGACCAAGTTAAAATAAGCGAGATAAAGGCAAATTATTTTATATACTCAAAAGAAATTATCTTAATTGGTCCCTCTAGCAACGCAACATGTCTTATGGAATGTGACGAGCCTAGATCTAGACTAGGCTTAGACCCCGTCTATAAGTTGAGTCTAAATCATTTAAATGTAGGTCAAGTTTAACTTGTGACATCAGTCTAATTCAAAACTCAAGAATTTAGAGAAAGTCAACACATGTTAGAGAATAATCATCGAGATAGTCGTTATTCCAAGATAGTGCCTATCTCCAACTATAGCTATCCTCCCAAATAAATTAATAGTTTAACATTCACGTCACCGTCATAACTAGGGCTCTGTGCTTATAAATTGCAAACCTCTCTACACATGGAAACAGATCTCACACACTTCATTTTGAGCTTATTCTCTCTCTCTCTAGGCTTAACCATCAAATCTTTGTCTCTTATTATTGATTTGTCTTATTAATTGTGTTACACCATACACTCGTCTAATTTGATTGTGCATAATCACATTTGTGCATCACCAGTATGTTTGGTTGGGTGGGTGAAAAAAATGGAAGGATGAAAAATATGAGTAATACATTTTTTATCCTTTAAGAGAGGAATCCTTCCTTCTCTCATTTGTGTTTGGTAGGATGAAAAAAATAAAAGTATGAAAAAAATATAATACATATTTTATCA
>CM042186.1:13917041-13929458 GCA_023539305.1 Ilex asprella
AACATCGAGACCTTCGACGGCAATAGAGACCCCCTCGACCATTTGGAAACCCACAAGTCCCTCATGTAACTCCACAATGTGCTTGAGGAGATCATGTGCAGGGCGTTCCCTACCACCTTGAAGGGGTCCGCCTGCCAGTGATTTTTCAAGCTCAGGCCTTCTTCCATCCGGTCTTTCGCAGAACTAAGTAAGTCATTCGTTTCTCACTTCATTGGGGGACGCCGCCATCAAAAGCCAGTAATCCACCTGTTTACCATTAAGCAAGATAGGGATGAAAGCCTTCGTAGCTACCTTGCCCGCTTCAATGAGGAGGTCCTCCAGGTTGAGGAACCAGATGACAAGGTAGCCTTAGCCGCCTTTATTGCTGGACTACGCATCTCCAGCTTCATGTTCTCAGTCATCAAAAAGTCGCCCTCTTGCATGCCCGAGCTGCTGTCTAGGGCCCAAACAAAGGAGGTTCAGTGTCTCAACGGCAGGGTGGCAACCCTTAATAGGTTTGTCTCTAAATCTGCAGATAAATGTCTCCTTTTTTTTAAGATCCTTCGCAAGACTTTTCAGTGGAGCCCAGACGCTGAAGAGGCTTTTCAGAAACTCAAGGCTTACCTCACCACACCACCACTACTCTCCCACACTGTACTAGGAGAAACCCTCTACCTCTTATCTTCCTCCTCTGCCATAAGCTCTATACTTATCAGAGAGGATGGGGGCATCCAAAAGCCTATCTACTATGTAAGTAGAGCCTACCAAGGAGTAGAGGTGAGGTACTCAGAGTTAGAAAAGTTAGCTCTCGCCCTTGTCACTGCTGCCAGACGTCTGTGCCATACTTCCAAAGTCACACCATTATGGTGGTTACCGATCAACCACTTAAAATAATTTTAGGGAAGTCTGATGTCTTTGGGAGATTGCTCAAGTGGGTTGTGGAGTTGAGTGAATTCGATGTGCAATACCAACTGAGTGCTGCCATCAAAGCACAGGCGATTGTAGACTTTGTAGCAGAGTCCACACTGCCTCAGGAGTCCCCACCACCTCAGGAGTCCCAAAAAGAAGCACTAGGTGCCCCTGCGCGCACCTGCTCAGTGCATACTGACTCCCTCAACTAGGAAGTTGGACTAGTTACCATACAGAGACCCGCCGACCCTGAGGAGGAACAAGAGACAGAGCCATCGACTGGGTAAGCCAGGGCGCCACCCACTTTGCCTTGGGCACCCGCCTTCTCAGACTCCCTCACTCCTATCTTTTCATCCTCTCTAGACATTACCTCCATCATCCACTCTGCCATGCTGGAAACTCTATGTCGATGGGTCCTCTACCAATGAGGGCAGAGGAGCGGGACTTGTACTCATCAGCCATCATGGCACTCCATTAAAGTACGCTCTCTTCCTCCACTTCACCGCATCAAATATTCAAGCAGAGTATGAGACCCTTATATTGGGTCTAAGGTTAGCCTTAGAGATGGAAGCACTCAGCCTCGTGACTTATAGTGACTCTCAGCTCATAGTCAACCAAGTGAGAGAAATTTAGAGGCCAAGGAAGCAAGGATGTAGGAGTACCTCTCGATGGTCAAAACCCTCCTCACGAAGTTTGCCTCTTTTGAAATCCACCATGTACCTCGAGAGGAGAATGTCGTGGCAGACGCCCTCGCTAAGTTTGCCTCTGTCAACATTCTCATGGCTCAAGCGCTGACAGGTCATCAATTCGAGCCCAGCATCGCCCGACCAGAGGAGGACAAGGTCCATTGTGCATCCTCAGAGTCTAACTGGATGACCCCCATCAGAGCTTACCTTGAGGAGGGCACTCTCCCAAATAACCCAATGGATGCCAGAAAGGTGAGGATAAGATCGTCTAGGTATGTTGTTTTGCAAAACATCCTTTATAAGAAGAGTCACTTTCTCCCACTACTTTGCTGTCTCACCCTAGAGGAGACAGACTATACCATGAGGGAGATCCACGAGGGGATATGTGAGAACCACTCTGGAGGGTGAGCATTGGCTCACAAAGCATTCAGACAGGGATACTATTAGCCCACCATGATCCGAGACTTCGTCAGAAGATGTGATAAGTGTCAGCGTTTTACGATTGTGCCAAGACAGCAGCCCGAGGAACTCACCACTATTCAGAGCCCATGGCCTTTCTCCATGTGGGGAATCTAAATTCTAGGTCCCCTCCCTATGAGTCGCGGCCAATGTAAATTGTAATCATAGCCATCGACTACTTCACTAAGTGGGTGGAAGCTAAAGCCTTAGCCAGAATCATAGACCAGAAGATAAAAGACTTCATATGGAGGAGTCTAGTTTGTCACTTCGGAGTACCTCATGCCATTGTGAGCGACAACGCCAAGCAGTTTGACAACAAACTCCTCAGCACTTTCTGTGCGAACCTTCAGATTAAGCAGCCCCACCCATCCACAGGCGAACGGACAAGCAAAGGTCACTTTCAGGACCATACTCCGTAACTTGAAAGCTAGATTGGAGACAATAAAAGGGAAGTGGGTAGACGAACTTCCAAGAGTTCTATGGGCATACTGGACCACACCAAGAGGTCCTACAGGCAAGACCCCTTTCTCTCTAGCCTATGAAATAGAGGTAGTGATACCCATTGAAATTGGGGTACACTCCCTTAGGGTCCACCACCATGACGCTACCGGTAATGAAGAAGGACTTTGCATTAACCTCGACTTGGTGGAGGAGGAGAGGGAGATAGCCATGCTCAGAAATGTAGAGTACAAGCTTCGCATGACCAAGTACTACAACTCGAGGGTGAAGCCTCGTGCCTTCTTACCGGGGGACCTGATCCTCAAGAAGGTCATCCTGTCTACCAAAGACTCTTGAGAAGGTAAATTGAGACCCAACTGGGAAGGACCCTACATGATCACGGAGGTAGTAAGGTCGGGTACCTACAGAATCCGAAACTTTGAAGGAAGGGTCCTGGGCCACCTATGGAACGCAGAACATCTAAAGAAATACTACTAGTAGCTGGGGGATGTAAGTCATGAGTTGGTGACCACCGTTTAGATTATTTACCTTGTTAGTCAATTTTCTATGTTAGTCTTTTTCCTTCAAATATTTACCTTGAATTATAAAATAAAATTTCTCAATATTTTCTCCAAAATTTTTATTTCATTTAAAAGTCATGAGACCTTTACAAAAGTGGTCTTCATTCAAGACTAGAAACTTCTACAAAAGAGTTAGAAATAGTCTAACAAGCAAAAGATACAAAGTGTCACACCCCTACTAACTCTCACTGCCTCCACTCTCATAATCACCCTCATCATCAGACTCAGGGGCTTCATAAGGCTTGAGGTTACAAAGTTCGTAGTAAGGGAATGCTGCCGAAGCCTTCCTCCTGAGCTCCTCGTAGCCGTCTACGAAGGCACTAGCCCTGGCTCTCTTAGCACACCCTGATAGCTCTCTCAATAGCAACCCGAAGGTCAGCCTCAAGTCGGGCCGCCTTCTCCTATGACAACCCCAACTGCTCAGCAGCACTCTCTTGTGTGTGTCGTTTGAGCTCTAACTGCTTCTCGACATCTGTAAACCCCCACACTTTTATTTTATAACTACATAGCAAGTAATTATTTTTGAAGATGCTTATATGTGTAATGATGTATGTATAAAATATGTAGATTGTAAGAGTAGCAATACAAATGTTAGTTGAGGTAATAAGGTATGTTGTAGAAGTTTGAAAGTATTCCAGAGTGAAATCACACTTTAGAGAAAATTTGGGAATTTAGGATTTTGGACATTGCCTATTATTTTGGCCATAACCTTTTACAATAATATTCATTTGATCTAAAATTTTGACAGTAGATAGTAGACACCCAGAGCTACAAAATTATATTTCACAAAATTTCCTAAATCGACTCCTAAATTGGTAAAAACTGCTCTAGAAGTTGGGACAGAAAGTCACCAGCGCCCAGATGCTCCAAGCTTTGTCCGGACGGTATTACTTACTTATCTTTCGTCCAAAACAGAGACTTTGGACCATCTGGATGCCCAAGGCCCATCTGGATGGTACCATATATATATTTACCTAGATCAGTCGCGATTTTTCCCCAATTTCACCAAAGCCGCTTCCTTCACCCCATTTCACCTATTTCTAACCCTAGAGAGCTTTGGGGAGGAAGAAGGAAGGGGGTTCTCACCTCAAAGTGGATCAAATCCTCAAGGTCTTCTCACCATACTAAGGAAGAAGGTAGGAGTTTTCTCTCAATCTCTCACATTGAGGCTAGGTGTATATATATATGTGTGTATATATACGTCTTTCCTAAATCTTGGATATGTGTTAGAAAATATTTGATTCTTTATATTCTTGCAATCAATGTCATGTTTTGAACCATGTGATGGTTTGGTAACCATTATATCTTTCTTTTTCATCTTTAAACATTGATTTTAAAGGAAAATGGTCTTTTCTCTTAGTATTTCCTTGGTTTTCACTTTTAAAACTTAGTGTTTAATATTGTGCAACAAATGATGTTTATAATGATCTCTTGCTTATTTTCTCTTCAATTATTCTATAATAATGAACATGTGAAATTGGAGATTTTGGTATATGCTTGTTGTTTTGAGAAATTGTGGAGTATGGTATCTCTTGGAGGTGTTGGAATGACCATAGGTGGCCGTTGACCGGGTATCGTAGAGTGGGTAGCCGCGTTTCTCACTCGGTGTGAGTTTGACCTATCTTACCACTCGTAGTGGGGTTGGGCCTCGCAAGGACCAAACTACTATCGCTCATGGGTGCCGTGTATGAGGATTAGTATACTATGCTTGGGTTGGATTCGTTATTGTCGGTGTATTGGTATGGGACAATGTAGTCGGTAGACGCCCTTCCCAAAGTTTGATATCCTTGCGAGGATTTGTGTGTGTGTAGGCTAGGATATTCTCGATGTGCTTATTTATGCGATGTCTTACATCATACTTGAGATACATTTTGGTTATGATTTATTGTACCAGAAATGGTTTCTTTAAGAATTTCGGGAAGTATGGAATTCCGTGAGAACTTGTGGGAAACGATTTATGGTGGAATGGTTTATTACTTGTATATTGGTTTCATTCATTGTGGATATGATTAACTTGGAAATACTTTCTCTTTGGAATGGTTATATATTGGAGAATTGATTTTACTCTTTTACTTAATTATTGCTACTGTTTAAACTTGAGATCTATTGAAATGTCACAGTTTTCTTTCAAAAGTTATATATACTATTTGCGAAATGTGACCGACCATTTTTATATATTTTTCTAAGCCTTGTTGGAGTTTGGGAGGATTTTCTACAGAGCTTCATGCTCACCCCCTACAGTTAAACATTTTATAGATTATGGGCCAGAGGAGGAGCTTGGTGCTTATGAGCCGGGCCATGGAGAGGCTTCATTAGAGGGATACTTGGATCCCGAGTGGGACATCTAGAGATGTTGTTTTCTTTTGTTCTAGACTAGGATATTTTTTTGAAATACTGTGCAGTCTAGAATTCTTTTGTAATTTTTGCTGCGCTATAATAGTTAATGTTTGAGAATGTAAAGGTCAAAGATGACATATTCTTTTGGGATAATGTTGTAAAAATTTATGGATGAGGGATGATGTCCCATTTATTTATGGGTTATTTTAGTGCTCTCATAATGTAAATGATTTTAAATAGTAATGTCTACTTATAAATGGACCCGATGTGGTCAATGTAGTATAAGTGCACAGGTTGTGTTTTGGGTAGAACTCACATACAAAGAAAATTCTGCCCGAATTCTGTTAAATTAAGGACCCCCGGTATTTGGGGCGTTACAACATCCTCTCGGGCCTGTCGAGCTAACTCTATAGTGTCCTCTCGCACCCGCCGCTTAAGTCGAAGCTGCTCCTCCGCAACAGAACGCGCCTGCCTCTCCATCGCTAAACCATGAACAACATCCTTTACCTGCAGAGTGTTGTTGAATAGATAGGGCAAGACAGCAGCCACCTATTGGTATTCAAAGGTAAAAGGAGTGAAGAGTTAAGTCAAAGCGCGACAAAGAAAACTGTATGCAAAACAAGAGTATAATATAATACATACCAAGGTAAAACCCACAACAGTAGCGTTAATCGCACCTACTGGGCCTCGGGAAGCAATCTTTTAAGCCTCAACGCCGGTCACGAAGGCACAAAATCTCTCTCTTGCCAACTCCGCGTCATGCAGCATGGATGCTCGGGCGTCACCCTGAGGAAGACACCTATACGGGCCTTCACCACCCCTGGGGGATGAGGGAACATAAGTCAAAGAGGGAGGAGGAACACCTCCAAGCTCTGTCTTTGTAGGACCGGCAGAACCAGGGGGATCAGTCCTCGCCCTCTTGGGGGGAAGGAAGAGAAGCAACAGTCCTAGAGGCACATACATCCTCCACTATGGACCTATCAAGTGGAGGACTTGTAAAACAAACGTAAGTCACGAATCCTATAACACTGTGTTTTCAAAAGAATTACTAGAAAATCAAGTACCTCTCTTCTTCAACCATGAGGGGGCCATAGAATAACTAGGCGCCGACATAATCTCGGAATGCTCCTTAGTTGGGTTATTATGGACCGCCTCGAGTAATTTTTTTTGCTCATTGATAAGGGTCGGCGGGGCTGCAAGAGAACAATCTCATCATAAAGTACATGGAAATACGTGATGATCAAGATAAAAATTAAAAGTTAAAGTCCTTATCCTGCTTGGTGCTTAGGATGATACCCCATCGGGCAGGCACTTTGATACGATCAGACTCGGAAGCCCATTCGCCTCCGACAAAGAAGAATTTCCCTTTCCACTTCCTTGACCTTGGAGAAAACCGATACCACCCCTGGTGGGGAGTGGGGTTCTCCGAAAGTGTGTAAGTGGCCAAGAATTCCTCGAACTGCGGAGGAACACTAACCCCGTGCGTCAACTACCATAGGGCAAAGAAAGCCAATATCACTCGCCAACCGTTCGGGGCCAGCTTCCCAGGGACTAATGACAAATGTTCCAGGACCCGACATATGGACCCAGGAATCGGGAATCACATGCCAGTATCTATCTTCCCCTCGTAGAGGACTATCTCATCCGGAGAATTGCAGCAAGCTGACTCATTAGCCTCTGCATGATGACACAGTACGGAAGGTGGAATGCGGTACAGAGAAATTAACTCTGCAATATCTTCATCATATTGAAATGAGCTAAATATAGAGGCTACCTTAGAACAGTCACCTCCGTCATTAACCAAGACTCCATCGGGACCCCTGGCAACCTCTTGCTCGCCTGAGTAAACACCACAAGGAACAAGCTCAAACTACTGCTAAGGAAATAATTATGTTAAAGAGTAAGAGGAACATTGGGGGACGTACCTCAAGAGTTCGTATCATCCAAATCCTTGATCAGCCATTTTTTGGACTTGTGAACGGGAGACTGTCCCACGTCTGAGCTGCCTCCAAGGGAGCTTGGGGTGCCATCCAATGCACCATGGGCACCGCCAATCTCTCCTAAGGACCCCCCTTACTACTCTCCAACACCGTGGGCCACCCCCAATGCTCCTAGAGAATTGTTCGGAACTTTCTTGGTCGTACCAAAGGGTTTCTCACTAGTAGTCGAGACCACGCCAAAGCCACTACGAGGAGAAAGACTCGAGCATCCAAAGCCCGAAGGGTGGTCACCTAAGCCCCTGGCGTCGCCCGTTTGGCCCATGGCACCACCTCTTTTTGCAAAACCAGCTCCATGCCAAGGCCCAGCTCCACGTCGCTTCATCTTGCCTCGCCTCCTCCATTCTTTAGACCACCCCTAGTCCTCATCTATGTGTGTTGAGCCTTGATCTAAAAGGGAAAAGAAATAGAAGTGGACGGAGAATAGTTGAAGACCCTATTTATAAGGAAGGAAGGGCCTCTTGAAAAAACCTTGTTGAACTTCCAAGAATGAGTAATAAGAAGATAATGGGGAATGCTTGAATAGTGGTCTCTAATTAAAGGAAGGAGAAAAAAGAAAAAAAAAAGAAAGAGAGGAGGCAGTAGGGCGGCACCAAGTGCAGACCAAGAGAAAAAAAAGAGAAAGAGAGGAGGCAGTAGGGCGGCGCCAAGTGCAGACCAAAGAAAAGAGAACAAAAAAGAAAAAAAAAGAAAGAGAGAAGGCAGTAGGGCTGCGCCAAGTGCAGACCAAAGGAAGGAGAAAAAAGAAAAAAAATAAAAGAAAGTAAAGAAGGAGCTAGGTGGCGTTCAAGTGAAGACCAAAGAGAGAAAAAAAAAAGAAAGAGATGAGGGAGCTAGACAGAAAAGTCAACAAAAGTTGGCTAAAATCATATATCTATATCTATATATATCTATGAATATATATATATATTTTATCTAATATCAAAAAATTTAGTGAGTCCCCAGGGATAAAAATATACCGGGGAAAACAAGAAAATACAAACTCACTCCGATGAAGACAAAGCACATGCCCACAACCCTTTCCTTTCGCAAACATTCAGAAGCTCGGGGCATGGGGGCAAATGGTGAGTCCGAATTTTACCGGGCCAGCCCAAATTAAATTAGCCGAGAAAGCCCAGGAGAAAGTCTAATCGAAGCTGGGTCAACCCGTCCGAAAAGGGCCCAACACACCAAAGATCAAAAGGCTAGGTAAGGACCCCCAAAGGAGGGCGTCGTCCATGAGGAGGCCAAGAGGTCGCCTCCCATGTTGGCTCCAAGTGGGCGCTGTCCATGAAGACCAAATTAGGTGTCGTCCGTGGTCAGGCCCTCCTGGTTCGTCTTCCTTTGTCCTCTTGGCTCTAGTACTCCCAACACATTCCAATGCAAGTCCAATCTCAAGATCAAAAGTGAGCTCAGTCCAACTCAGGATCATCCTCCGACTGAATGGGAGCACGAGTGAGAGAATACCAGAATTGAGAAGATTGAGTCCTACTTAAATGGGACTTACCAAAGTAGTAGAGACCTCTTTTCTCACGTCACCTCCTCACCTCTTTTACCCTAACTATATAATTTAAGCCCTCTCAACATTGAGAAGATGCCTCCAAAGCCTTTACACACACTACTTTCTCTCAGACTCTCTTTCTCTCCTTAAGCATTGTAACTCTCTGGAGTACCCACATTTATCAATAAAGAACTCCGACCACCACTGCCATTACCAAAAGTGGACGTACGTAATCCAAGACTGAACCACTATAAACCTATGGGTTAAATCCCTTATTTACTGATTTTCATACTTGATTGCCATTGATTGCTCATTACGACTCATTAATCATGACGAGTCCGAATTTTATTGGGTCAAGCCCAATTTAAATAAGCCGAGAAAGCCCAAAGAAAGGTCCAAGAGGAGTTGGATCAACCAAGGGTCAAGTGGGAGTCCAAAGCGGAAGACATAAGACGCCACCCCAAGTGCCCAAGAGGGCACCGCCCATCAAGGCTCCAAGTGGGCATCGCCCATGTGGCCTCAAGTGGGCGCTGCTCATGCCATGCTCATCACCTCCTTCCCTCTTCACTCCAGTCCAAGACCACTCAAGTCCAAGTCCAAGGTGAAGTCGAGTTCAAGATCTACCTCCGATGGAATAGGGACACGAGGGAGAAAACATCGGAATACGGAGATCTATTCCTAGCTTAAGTGTGCTTACTAAAGAGGTCTACTTCTACTAAAAGTTTGCTCCCCTCCTCATCACACCTATATAATGTGAGCCCTCTCTACATAGAGAGCAAACTTTTACGATCTTGATCCCTACACACATTACACCTTCCTACACACATTCTCTCTCTCTCTCTCTCTCTCTCTCAAAGCATTGTAACACTGGCCGGAGTAACTCTCCTGGTGACGTCATCAATAAAGAACACCAGGCCACCACTGCCGTTCCCGAGAGTGGGCGTAGGTCACCCGGATCGAACCACTATAAATCTCTGTGTTGACTATATATTTACTGTTTTGTCATTGATTGCTTGCTTATTACTCATTAATCACACATTTGATTGTTGATTTTGCACGAAGACGATTTTGTGCATCATCAAATCACACTCGTGACTATTGATCTCGCACGAAACAGTTTTGTGCATCATCATTATTACAAGTTTAGTGAAGTTAAATGTTACTATTAATTAATGCGCAGGTACAAGCAATTAAGGCAAACTTACAACATAATGTCACGATAACTGCATACTATTGATTATTTATAATAACAAAAACCCATTTGGCTACCATGGTCAGCCCAACCATGAGGCCAATAAAATTTGGATTTTTAGTGTCACTTCTAAAAAAATCTCATAATTTTTAGGTCTGCTCATATAAAATATTTTAATTAATGAAAATTTTAAGCCCCACAAAAAAGATTTAGAAAAATTTAAGTTCATGAATCCAACCAATTACATTAAAATTCCAAATAATCAAAAGGAAAAATCAAAAAAAGAAATAAGGTAAAAAAATTCTCTTCAAAAGCAAATCATAACTTATCCCCTCTGCTCCATCTCTCTCTCTCTCAACGGTAAGAGGCCAAAAAACAATACCCCTCTTCTCTTTCTTTGGGCTATTTTGTAAGGAAACATCCATTGATAATAGAATAGGTTCTATTGTTCTAAATTTTTAGATTTATTTTAATTTCGAGTTGTTATTATGTGTTCTAAATATGAATTGTCTGATTATTTTTATTTGTTGAATTATTTGTGATTATTTGATTCATAATATAGTTATAATATGAAAATTAGAAGACAACTGTTTGAATACGAAATATTAAAAGAAAAAAAGATTAACGACAAAAGAAACTTTTTAATATTAAAATTGATAAGTCTTTCTTAAGATCGATTATCTCATAAGAAAGATTAACTGAATTTGTGATATTACTAATTCATAAATATATTGCAACAAACTTGAATATAAAAACTTAATTAATATTTTTTGCATCTCAAAGAACAATAAAAATTAATTCCAATAAAGACTATAAATATTAAAAATTGAAGGTTTCATTGAGAACTTTAGGCTTTAAACTCCTTCTGTCACCCCTTGTTGGCTACTCTTAAACCAAATCAACAATAAGCTTGTCCGACTTAGAATATTTTGCTAGTAATTTTTCTCAATATGGTTGTAACTTTATTCCACTGGATAAAAGTTTAGTCTTGTTAGGTCATGTTTTGTAATTGGCTAAGATGCTACAACGATAAAGATCCAAAAACGTCAAATAGAAGGGAGGAGGTCATGCTTCAAGTAGCATCAAATGAACCACCCGTATGCACCTCCGTGCTTAGGATAAAAGTAATAACCTTCGAGCCTCAAGGACTTTTGATTTAATTTATTAGACTTAAGATGATTAGTATTAAAATGAAACCGATGACTGATCCATGTGCAACGGATAGGTGTTCTTCAATTTTTTTCCCAAATCACTTTTTTTTAAAAACATAGTTTGAGTCATTAGCGAACCCCTCTTTAGTAACATCATTTTGTATTCAAGATGAAACATTTTTTTCTTAGTATTAGACTTAAAAAATAGTAGGGATTACCCTGTGTTTGCTAGCCTTCACTATAGCAGTCTCTAAAAACTTAGGAAAAATTCAGGCAAATGTTAAACGAAGGAACAATTAGTGGTTGACCTTTGAGCCGCTCGAGAGATCTTACTTTTCTAGGCACGGTTTGAATTCCTTTTTCATTTCAATGACCACATTTCAATGCTTTGAGTGCCAAGGATTTGGACACATGGCTGCGGAATGCCCGAATCGAACAATGAAATATTCGCCCAATGAAAGAGGAAAACTATGAGGCCAAATGGACAGTGAAAGTGAGTCAACTTTATGGGCTTTTATACCAACGGAGTGTGTATCTAATCACCGGGTCTCTCACCCGAGGGATCTTCTAGCCCCTTCTTGCTAACTCCAACCCAACTTATCATGCAACCATGCGACTTTGCTAGGCCTTTGGCTTAACTTTTCCCAAGCCACCTGTCAATCGCCAAGTGAGGGATTGACGACCATCATGCACACACCCATGTAATGACATGTTCCGTGCAAATGCAATGTAATGAACCATTGCTATTCATGTCATGTCCCATATGTAATGAATGCTTGTACAACATTAATCACTTATCCTTATATTCCATGAAAATTTATATCATATGCATATAAATTTCATAAATCATCATCATGCTCAATATATCAATAAGCATATGTCCATATATCTCAACAAACTCAAACATGTTATTCCAATTGCATCAAAATAACAACTTTAATCCATACAAGACATTTTATCAAACACCTTCAAGGCAAACATATCATGTTATCACACAAATTTTCCCACATATCATCAAGTATCAAGAAATTACTTAAATAATTTCCACATATCAAATTCAAGATAGAATTTGGTTTAAGTCATTTCTAGACTCATTTCCCCATTTTCATAACCATATATATATATATATATATATATATATATATATATACATAGGTTAATATATATGTGTATACCCCCCAACCATTCCTCATAGGCATTCTAGGTTA
>CM042186.1:13952072-13979216 GCA_023539305.1 Ilex asprella
GCTCGATATTTGACTTGATCTGAAATGTGTACACCCAAGTACAGGCGGTCAAGTTGTAGTAATAATTCGATTTAAGTCCAGAGTCGAATCAACAGGGAACTAGGAGTTTCGGTGTTTCAAAGTAAGCAGTAACAGAGACCGATTGATTGTAACCTTTTAGATTTTAAAGTTGTGAGTAGTGGGTGACTTCTTGAATAGAATATTGAATTCTTTCCCAGAAGTTTTCTAGATAAAATATAAGATGAATTCAAATGGCAGGAAAGTCACTTTTTAGTTCGAGGATCGAGACATGTGGTCAATTATCTGGTTTATTATATTTATGCTTGATAACTCAATTAACTCTTGTGTCAACAGCAAGTCAATTGGAAGATAAAGATGGACTGTGAGAATTAAAATCATGGTTCCGATGTCTTATTAGAAATTTACAAGAATTGTTTGTACCGAGAGTTATCGCGTCTACAAACAAACAAGTGTTTCTACATGACATCCAACCATGGCTTTAATATTCCATTATTTTAAATAAAACACACTAATGGGAATGATTAAAGGGTTGTCATGAAGATCTAGCCGGGGTACTTGCCTTGAAACGAGCAGTCTTTCCATGCAAAAGTCATCTGTGTCATAGAAAGACGTTCGATTATACAAAGTACCTTAGCATTGCTAAATGTAACCAATCATCCAATAAGCAAGGGGATATAAACGTTAAGCATTAGAACAAAGCATCATATAACTTCTGGATAATCAATACATGCCCTTCACCTCTTACTAAAGAGTGAATGAGAAACTACTCCCTCTTCATAGCTTTGGTAAAGCTGAAAAAGTGAGTGATGTTCATCCTTCTTAGTAGAGGACTTCGCAAAATAAAAGTACAATTATCAAGAAGCTAATCTTCAACTAAGAATGAGTGAATCACGTTCTACCCTTCACGGCTTTGGCAAAGCTATAGAAGAGTGAAAGAGTTTCACTCCTCTAAGAAAGAAGAGAGCTCAAATAATGGCAGTGCAAGACAAATGAAAACAAGTATGAAATAACATAAATGTAAAGACTTAAAGTAAATCAAGAACATAAATGTAAAGACTTAAAGTAAATAAAGAGACTATAACTCTTAAGCAAATGCAAATGCAAATGTAAACATTAATGTAAAGAAATGAGTGAGAATCTAAACTTCCCAACTCTCTAGCACAGATAAAACTAAGACAAAGAAGAGGAATTAGAAGTGCTGCAAGAGCTACAAGTGTTGCCCAAGTGCCTCTAGTGCCAAGTGCTCCATTCTCCTTACAAACTAAGTGTATTTATAGGCAAGGAGAAGGCAGGGGGAGGGGTAAATGACGTTCGAACAGTGGATAGCGTACAAACGTAGTGTTCAAGTCTCTAGGGCCTTGGTTCTTGACTGCAACACACTTTGTCTCATCTGCCAGTTATTTCATTAGTTCAAGGGGACGTTCGAACGTTTATTGGCGTTCGAACATTCTTAGTGTCCTCCAAGCTTCTCCACTTTTGTTCCTTACTGTGCTGCTATTACTTTCAAATGTAATTTTTGTATCCCTTGAACCTTTTTTTCACTTTAGAACCTAAAATGTCATCATTTAAACTCCTTTAAAGTATAATTAGTCCAAAAAGGGGCATAAGAATATGCTACATTTCAGTACTAATCAATATTCCATAAGCACCAAGTGTGGGGGTGAAATTTATCTTAAGGACATAGTGTCAAACACTAGCCTTGATCTGCTACTTTCTGTTCTATACCAGGTTAGTATTGTTGATTTGACAAACAATTACTTGTAACCGTTTGATGTTACTATTTTGTAACACTGCCGTAACTCTTTATTGTAACAGTTTCGTTTTTGTGTTACTCTTTACTGTTACTGTTTTATTAGAACAATTTGTCTGTGTAACTGTGTCGAGTATATTGTTACTGTATTATTATCTCTTACATAGTTCACATCAAAAATTACAATAAGTGATTGTACACTATTTGGAACACCACACGTTTAACAATCTTAAGACATAATTTTCGTTAGTTTAATTACTTGTTGTGTTTCTGATACATATTTTAGTTTCACAAAATATTGAAAATTGTTAAAACTTGTTTTTACAATCTATGATAGTTTGAAAAAGCTTGGAAAGTTTTGTGGAAAAATTGTATATTCTGTTTATGTGTTTCGTTTAAACAGTTAGACAAAGCAGTGACTTAGTTTCTGTGTCTGATTTAAAATAGTTACACCAAACAGTGACTTTGTTTTTGTTTCTAGTTTAAACAGTGATACCATACAGAAACGTTAACTTCAAAACAGTGACACAAAACAGTAACATAGATTGTTTCTATTTGAGTAACTTACTATTTTTTCTAATTTTGAATAAGTTTGTTTACCAGAAATGGATACAAATGATAATAATGTTCCTGTTACTACAAATCATGTTGTGCCTGTGGTGATTACTCATGTGTCTCATGGGGAGAAGCCTGAAAAGTTCAATGGGAACGATTTCAAGAGATGGCAACAAAAAATGTTAGTCTATCTCACTACGTTGAATCTTACAAAGTTTCTTCGTGAGGATGCTCCTGTTTGTAATGAAAATGAGATTGACCGCCAAGTTATTGTTGTTGTAGATGCATGGAAGTAATCTAATTTTTTGTGCAAAAACTATATTCTCAATGGATTGGATAACACATTATATAATGTGTATAGTCCCATTAAGATGGCTAGAGAGCTGTGGAAATCCTTGGATAGAAAATACAAAATGTAGGATGCTGGAATGAAGCAATTCGTTGTGGGCAGATTCCTTGACTACAAAATGGTGGATTCCAAGACTATCATAATTCAAGTTCAAGATTTTCAAGTGATCCTACATGAGATTCATGTAGAAGGGATGGTGCTTAGTGAGTCTTTTCAAGTGGCTGCAATTATTGAGAAATTACCGCCAAATTGGAAGGATTTCAAAAATCATTTAAAGCATAAACGCAAGGAGATGAAACTTGAAGACTTGATCGTGAGATTGAGGATTGAGGACATCAATAGAGTCTCTGAAAATAAAGTGGGTAATCATTTCATGGAGTCAAAGACACATGTGATTGAAGAGTGAGATTTATGTAGGCAAGGGATATATGAGCAATGAGCTCTTTAAGCTAAATGTAATGACTATTGTATTTGATTTTAATAATAAGAATTCATCTTCCGCTTATATGCTTGAGTCCTTTAATATTTGGCATGGTAGATTAGGACATGTTAATTTTGATACTTTGCGTAAATTAACGAATTTAGAATTGTTGCCTAAATTCAATATTGATGCAAATAAAAAATGTGAGGAATGTGTTGAATCAAAATTAACTAGAGTATTATTTCATAATATTGAAAGAAGTATTGAACCTTTAGAGTTAATTCATAGTGATACATGTGATTTGAAATATGTTCAAACTAGAGGTGGAAAGAAATACTTTATTGATGATTGCACAAGATATTGCTATTTGCTAAGGAGTAAAGATGAAGTATTGGAAAAATTTATGCATTATAAGAATGAGGTTGAGAATCAACTTGGCCAAAAGATTGAGGCAATAAGGATTGATCGAGGTGGTGAATATGATGCACCTTTCGATAGGTTATGTCAAGAACATGGTATTATTCACCAAACTTTTGCGCCTTATACACCTCAGCAAAATGGAATTACTAAATGTAAAAATAGAACATTGAAAGAGATGATGAATGTCATGTTGAATAGTTTGGGATTACCTCAGAACTTGTGGGGAGAAGCTTTGCTTTCAGCAAATTATATTTTAAGTAGACTACTCCACAAGAAGTTAGACAAAACCTCTTATGAATTATGGAAAGGTCGGAGTCCTTCCTACAAATATTTAAAAGTGTGGGGGTGTTTGGCTAAGGTGATAGTTCCTATTCCCAAAAAGATTAAAATAGGACCAAAGACTATTGATTGTATATTACTTGGTTATGCAATAAATAACAGTGCATATCGTTTTCTAATGCATAAATATGATATTCCTGATATACATATTAATACAATTATTGAGTCAAGAAATGCATCATTCTTTGAAAAAATATTTCCTAGTAAAAATACATGTGACTGGAGTTCTCTTAAAAGAACTCATGATACTACGACTAGAATATAAATTATGAGTCTATAAATGAAGAAAGTGAAGAGACACTTAGACGTAGTAAGAGGGTAATGACTTCCAAGTCCTATGGTCCTGATTTTCTAACATATTTATTAGAAAATAAGCCTAAAAAATTTAATGAAGCGATGTCCATTCCAGAAGCACCTATGTGAAAAAAAGCTATAAATAGTTAAATTGAATCCATTATGCAAAATCATACCTGGGAATTGGTAAATCTTCCTCTGGGGAGTAAACTATTGGGGGTGTAAATGAATTTTCAAAAGAAAAATAAAAATTGATGGGTCAATTGATAAGTACAAGGCCAGACTTGTAACTAAAGGCTATAAACAAAAGGAAGGTCTTGACTACTTTGATACATATTCTCCTATCATGAGAATAACATCTATTCGTATGTTCATAGCTATTGCAGCATTGCATAATCTTGAGATACACCAAATGGATGTGAAAACAACTTTCCTAAATTGTGACTTAAATGAGGAGATTTATATGGACCAACCCAAAGGGTTTGTTTCTCTGGGACAAGAGAAGAAAGTGTGTAGACTTGTTAAATCACTTTATGGTTTAAAGGAAGCACTTAAACAATGACATGAGAAATTTGACAAAGTAATGATGTCAAATAGTTTCACAATTAATGAATGTGACAAATGTGTCTATGTTCAAGACACGAATAATTGATATGTCATTATTTGCCTATATGTGGATGATATGTTTATTGTAGGTAGTAATAATAATATTATTATAAATACCAATAAAATATTGTCCAGTAAATTTGACATGAAAGATTTAGGTGTTGCAAATGTTATACTAGAAATTAAAATTTCTAGAACATCTGGTGAACTTGTATTATCTCAATCACATTATATTGAGAAAATACTTGAGAAGTTCAACAAAGATGAAAACAGCGTTGCTCGAATTCCAGTTGATATAAATCTCCATTTGTCTAAAAATACTAACTAAAACATATCGCAATTGGAATACTTTCGTATCATTGACAGTCTAATGTATGTTATAAATTGCACTAGACCAGATATAGCATACTCAATTAGTAAATTGAGTAGATATACGAGTAATCCGGGAGTAGACCATTGGAAGACAATTTTTAGGATTCTTAGATACTAAAGATATACCCTGAATTATGGATTGCACTATATAAGATTTTCAGCTTTACTTGAAAGGTATAGTGATATAAACTAGATATCTGATATGAAAGATACAAAGTCCACAAGTGGTTATGTTTTTATACTTGGTGATGCAACTGTATCTTGGAAATCTTCAAAGCAAACGTGTATTGTCAGATTCACAATGAAATTTGAATTTATTGCTTTAGATAAAGCAGGAGAGGAAGCTGTGTAGCTTCGCCAATTTTTAGAGGATATTCCAATATGGCCTAAACCTGTGCCAGTAATTTGTATACATTGTGATAGCCAATCTGCAATTGATAGGGCACAGAGTGACATGTATAATGGTAAGTCTAGACATATACGTCGTAGAGATAATACTGTTAGGCAATTGCTCTCAAATGAGATTATTTCTATTGATTATATAAAATCAAAGAAAAATCTAGCGGATTCGCTTACTAAAAGTTTGACGAGAGAGCAAGTAAATTACACGTCGAGGGGAATGGGACTAAAGCCTATGAAACGAGAGTCACCTTAATGGCAACCCAACCTAGTTGACTGGAGATCCCAAGATCTAGGTTCAAAGGGACAACCGAATTATGCATGATTCAAAAGAAACACTGAGGAGATAATATCTCCTACCTATTCCTATGATAAACTAGTGTTTCCTGCAAAGTTTATTAGGGTAAGCTATGCTTTTAATAATTCTTATACCTTGAAAAATCCAAGTAGGATATTGCAGGATATTCCTAATAGGAGTCACCTATATGGGTGTAAAGGAGCCGCTTCTATGAGAATTTGTAAAGGCTAAATTCTCTAAAGCACTCGTGAAAACCAGGAATTGTTCAGGGCCAAAATGAACACAATCATGAGAACCAATTGTGTTAGGAAAGAAACTGTGTGAAGTCTATTCGATCTGATTTATCAGACAACTGAATAGTTCAAGACATCACGTTCACTATTTAGCCGGCAAGTCCGATGTGTTTTCACTAGGGAAGGCTCAAGGCCAAAAGCTACCTATCTCAATGCACGATCTTTCCAAAGATGTACCCTCTATAGTATGTCAGCATTATCATTTGCATACTAATAGCCAATTTTCCAATCATGTGGGGGATTGTTGGAACCAAACAGTTTTTTCGTATAAAAATTGAGTTTTTGGTCGACTTTGAGCCAAAGTTAAAGTAGGACCCAATTGTTATTTTGAATAAAATTTCATGGGTTCATATTCTACTCCGTGAGAATAATAATGTAGTATATTCACTTGCTCAAATTGAGTAAGAAATTAATGAGAAAATAGGCTTCAAAGTGACTCTCTTGAAATGTGGAAATAAATGATGTACAATATGAGATTTGACACCAATCCCACATTGGTTGAGGAAGAGATTCAACATGGGCACAAATAAGCCAAGTTTTCTCTATGGGATTGGGCCCCAAGGGGTATCACAATTTTATGAGCAGAGTGAGCACCTACATGCCATTGGTTCAACCACATACGCACGCGCGCCGCCCGCCGCCTCGCCATGACCAAGACCGAACCTGGCCGGGTCAGGCTCGGGTGTGGATGTGGGTTTAACCTTACCCTATCTTTTTGTATAAAATTCATTTTCTAAATGGGCGTGAATTTCTTAACCCGAAATTAATTTAATTAATTTCGGTATCTATGGGTCGGATTCAAGCTTCTTTCCAGTCCGAAAATTTGGATTGTGTCTATTCATGAAGAACAATTATTCAAAGGTGTCTACTAGCTATTTGAGTCTTTTTTTTTTTGAGTTGTGTCTTTTAGTGTGGTTAATGTTCGAAAAGTCACCAAGAGGTCTATAAATACCCAGGTTCATTTCGGTTAATAAAATTCGGTCATTCATTAATCAGTCTAATTAAGGCAGGCTTTAGTGCATTACATTTCGGCATTAGACAATCTGAATTTGGAGAGTACACAACATTTATTGGTTCACTGGATGGATAGATTGGAGTACTACTTCTATCCGTGTAAAGATCATTGTATCTTGGGAGGCAGACGCTCGATATTCCATAAACATCAAGTGTGGGGTCGAAATCTGTCTTAAGAACTTAGTGTCAAACACTAGCCTTGATCTACTTTACTTTCTGTTCTATACCAAGTTAGTATTGTTGTTGATTTGACAGACAGTTACTTGTAACTGTTTGACGTTACTCTTTCATAAAACTGCGGTAACTCTTTCTTATAACCGTTTCATTTTTGTGTTACTTTTTACTGTTACTGTTTTATTAGAACAATTTTTCTATGTAACTATTTCGAGTATATTGTTACTGTTTTATTATCTCTTACATAGTTCATATCAAAAATTACAATAAGTGATTGTACACTATTTGGAACACCACACATCCAACAGATTCAATGAAGAGATAATGGAATTGCTTATGCTAAGCTCTTCTTCAGATCCTCGGGATAACTTTAAATCTTTCAATCCTTATTGTATTTGTTTACTTGGTGAGAAGTTTTATACAACTGATTTTGACAGACAAGACATGCATCATTTGAAATGTCAACAGGATCATGATCGATTTGGTTTGGTTATCCATGACAGGTTTCAAAGTATATCTACAATTTCAGAATTATGACGTGGTTTAGTGGAAATAAATAAGGTAGAGTCCTACAATTTGATTGATATATTGATTCGTCTTATTTTAACTTTTCTCGTTTCTGCGACAACTTTAAAAAGAGCATTTTCAGTCATGAAACATGTCAAAAGTACTCTTCATAACAAGATGGAAGATGAGTATTTGACTGATTCATTACTTGTCTACATTGAAAGAGAAAAAACGGAAGCAATCGATACATATTAAAAAATAGATGCCTTTTATTCTAGGAAGGATCAAAGAGTCCAATCTCATTAGTAATTGTTTATGTGTTTATATTTGTATTATTGTATATATATTTATGAGTTTACATTTGTATTTTGTTAGTCGTATGAATGCTTAGTTTAGTCCGGGATAAAAAAAATCCAGGCTTTGCCCTTAATTCCCTATGGTAGTGGTATAAAATAAAGTCTAATCAGTATTTCAATTAAAAGGAAAAAAGTACCAAGTAATTGTAACACCTCACCCTCCACATGGCATAATATTGTCTGCTTTGGGCCCACTGGCCCTCACGATTTTGTTCCTCCCAGTACTCCTAGGAAAAGGCCTTATGTCATGTAAAGTGAGAGGCTTACTTATAAACCCAAAACTTTTCTCTCCCTAACCGATGTGGGATACGAGGATCTCACAATCCACCCCCCTTAGGGCTGCACGTCCCCGTGTAATAGCTCGCCAGCTACCTGCCCGCCCACTACACGTGAGCACGGCAAGGCCCCACACTCGGTTCAGGCGAGAGTCAGCTCTGATACCAATTTGTAACACCCCACCCTCCACATGGCATAATATTGTCCGCTTTGGGCCCACTGGCCCTCACGGTTTTGTTCCTCCCAGTACTCTTGGGAAAATGCATTATGTCATGTAAGGTGAGGGGCTTACTTATAAAATAAACCCAGCAACTTTCCTCTCCCTAACCGATGTGGGATACCAGGATCTCACAGTAATGACACTTTTTAAGTAGCAGGAATAAATGGCAGGTCACTCTTCATTTCTACAGCCACCACCACTACCGTCTTTACCATTGCCATCAATACTGTAGTAGCAACTATAGTCACCATTGTCCCACTAGTATCATCATCGTCACCGATGCCACTACCAACACCAACGCGCTACAACCACCACTTATGCACCCACCACTACCTTCACCATTGATGGCAATGGGCGAAAAATGTGGGCATCAACAAAGGTTGTGGTGGTGATTGAAGGGGTGGTGGGGAATGACAATGGTAGTGATGATGACAATTAAAGTGGTTGGTGGTGGTGGTTGTGATATTGGCAACGCCTGTGGTGGCATCAACGGTAGTATAATGGTGGTGGGAATTGTTCATGGTGGGAGAATTGTGGTACAAGTATTATTTCTCAGTCTTTTTGCATTATTTTTCTTTGAGAATAGTTAGAGAGAGAAAGAGAGAAAAAGGAGGAAAAGAAATAAGGAGAGAAAAAGTATTATAAAATATTTATACATGTTGCTACAGTGATACTCTAAATATAGAGCATCACATAGCAAAATGCTATTTTAGACTATCTACAAGAGAATGAATAAAACTTCAAAATAGTTAAAATTTATTTATTAAAAGATAAAAACCATGCTCCAACAAAAGATGTCAATAGTGGGTAAAATATAAATTTATTGTAGTGACACTCTAAATATAGAGCATTACTATAGTATTATTTATAAATATTTTATAATATATTCTTTCTCCTCTTATCATTTCCCACATTTTGTGTCCACTCTTTATTTTTTCCTCCATTATTTTCTTTCTTTCTCTCCAACATCTCTAATAAAGGTATAAAATATGAGAAATAATATTTAAAAGAAGTAATTAAAATATAAAAAATTTATTAGAGTGTATATTAACAAAGTGAGTAGTTAAAATAAAAAAAAATTTGTATGGTTAAAAAAATTATACTTTTGTTAAAGATACTCTTAGATACTTTGGAGATGTTCATATGGAATAAAAATTTGGAGTAAAATAGCTATTTTAAAATTTTTATGCACTTTAGTTTCTCTCTTAAAAATGCTCTAATTAGAGCTTTTGCTACTCCCAAAAATTTCCTTCTCCCAGACACCTATCGCATCTAAGAAAACCAGGCAGGCTTCATGTGCGAACAGTATTTCACTGTGTGTCATCGAACCCATTGAAATTATCTGCAGACTTTATCTATCCAATCTCATTGGGAAGCCCAATTTTCTCCCACCCCAATGGCCTCATGACCCAATCCTTCCCTATATAAACCCAACCAACCTCACCATTTAATACCCACCAGATTGTCTCTAAAGAGCAAAGCACAAGAAAGAAGTTTTTTGAGTTAGTTAATACAGTTCCTTTGACATTCAACCATGAAGAACCTTTTCTTTTCCATGGTTTTTCTTCTTTCCTTCCTATTCTTCCTCGCTCATGTAAGCGAGGCGGCTATAACATGTGGTACAGTTGACGTGAAGGCTGCCTCATGTGTCACATTTGCCACCGGCAAGGACACAAAGCCATCTGCAGCCTGCTGCAGCGGGCTCCAGCAGCTCGCACAAATGGTGAAATCTGTCGACGATAAAAAGACAATCTGCCGTTGCCTGAAGGCTGGTGTTCAGAAATTTAATGGTGTACAAGACAAGTTCTTGAGCAAAATCCCTGATGCTTGCAAGATCAAAGTCACCTTCCCTGTCTCATTGAGCATCAACTGCGAAACGTAAGCAATATTTCATCAGTAACATATCACCTGAATCACATTTTGAATCAAGGATAAAAATTTCTTCATTTCAGTTAATTTAGAAATATAAATTTTTTATCACTAATTCGTTTTAATTTCCACCAAAACTGAACACATTTATAATTGTTTCGGTGAAAACGAAATAAAATTTTGCTCTCTATTCTAAATATACGCAAATGACCCTAGATTGATTTTTGATTTGCAGGATCCGCTGAACTAGCATGGAGTTGCTGCAGGGATTGGGAGAAAAGAGTCATCTGATAGAATGTAGGAAGGAATTGAATAAAACGATAAGGCAGTAGTCTGTGGGGTTTATGCAATACCCAACTCTGGGCCTTAATTATGTAATCTTCATTTGGTATTAATGAATCAGTATTTGGGTTTACATGTATTTTCACTTATCTTCATTTACCCTGAAAGAATAAATGTGCTTCAAATAAATAAAGAAGTACAATAATAGAACTGGTCCGACCAGGCAGCTTGAACCCAGAAATGGTACTAAACTCAGGATAAATATGACACATGATAACGCTAGACTGTCTAAAATAAATAAATTAAAAATAAGAACCAAATGATATGACGTTCATGTATTAGCACGATCTAAGCGATGTGAAAGTGGTAACTAAACACTATAATTTGGAGCTTAATTATTAGATCAAAATTTGGCAATCTGTTTAATTTTGAATGGCGCTTGTCTTAACTTTGGGTCTGTAAATTTATTTTAGCCAGTGCCGCTATCGAGCACTGCATCATTTAATCCAATTTTTTATGCCTTCATAGCATTACCCTTTGGCACCGATGTGACCAAATGGGTGCTTATGGTATCAACCTCGAGGGCCAATTATCCTCCAAGCACCTTCATGCTCCTTGACCAGCATATTTCAAACAAAGTTTAATTTACTGTAATAAGAAGCTGAACACGGAAATAACCATACCAAGTTAATATGTAGGAAAGCTGCCATAATGCACAAGAACTGTTGCATTCTTCATAAACTGCTCTAATATGGAATTGATGCTATTTGGATTTAATTTCTTAGATTTTGTTTGTTTACATAATCTACTTATATTAGTGGACCCGAAGTCAATTGTCAATCCATAAATGGACTAGTCAACAAATTAAATAGAGGTTGCATGATAATCTTTTGCGTCTTATATGAAAATGCCAAACCATTAGTGGTAAAACAATTAAAAATCTCATTCCATATGAAAATCCCTTAAAAATTCAAGCCAAATTAATGTTAATAGATCTTCAGTGCGAACACAATGTTCTCCATTGATATCTTTGTAACTCATGTTTTTGTAGTTTATCTCTTTTTTTTTTTTTGCATGGCTTTGAGTTATTTGCAATATAAACTGATATAGGTGGAATCCAAGGCATAGGCCCCATGACCCAGCAATCCCGTAAATCCCAAAAAAGGCTCGAGCTTAGAGAAGTAAAGACCCAATGTTAAGCAGAAACTTCACACGCTCGGCCTAGCTCAGCCAGTGAGCAGCCCATAAAATGGGGGCCAGACCCAGAAGTAATTCCAGAGTCACCTACAGGGACCATACGTCCTACTGGTTTAGGGACCACCCCTGACACTCACTGCGATCTCAGAGCAGAGAAGGTGGAGCACACAGCCACCAAAGATCATGGCAACAGGGGGCGCCGGACGTACTGTAGCACCGAACAAAGGCGATGATGACAACGAAAGGGACTGAGGGGGAGAGAGGAGCAGAGGCAGGGCCTGCACTAAAAAGAAGGCAAGTCGGGAAACCCTAAGGCGTTTTTTGATATATATAAATAAGAACATCTCCCTTCACTAGGGAGAGATATAGAAAAAAAGACCCGGGGGGGAATGAGAGAACCTCCATCTCTCGTAAGGCCATTGTATCCTATGTTATCTTTGTATTGACCAATTATCAAGTTAATATAATCCCCAAGGAGTAAGAAACTTTATTTACAGTGGACGTAGTCTTAGCTTAATAGCTAAGGCAAACCACTTATCTCGTGTTTTTCCATCTTTCATAGATTAACATACCACATACGCTTTCATTCTATCATCATCTCTTTGATTTTACTTGGTCTGATATTTCCGAGACTCCATCATAAACTAAAATAGCAAAAAAAAAATAATAGAACCAAAATGAATCAAGCATATAATTTGTGATAAACAATATCTTTAAAGCACGTTGCAAGACAATGTTTTACGTCCTAAAGTTTAGTAATTAGTGATAGGCGAAGCGATAAACATTCCTCATCTAAAGTAGAGAAAAAAAATTATGAATCTAAACCTATAAAAAGAATGTATGTTTCTTAGTATATATAAATAATGTCAACACAAAACTTCATTGATGATTAATCTCTTGTTTAGTGACTCTAAGCATGCAAATGCTCCAACTCCATTTTGACTGCTTTACTAGTATTAACAATAAGATCCAAGAAGTACATTTTAAAAAAAAAATTCACTCTAAAAAACTTCTGCTAACATTAAGGTACATCATAGGATTTAAATTATGACCAATGAGAGCTTGAATATAGATGGAGAAGAAATCTTATGTCCATTTCATAATTTTAATAACCCATTTGAACGATTACAATACTTTGCTATAAGGTTTATGAGATATTGCTAGTTTTATGTATGCAATTGGTCGTATCATACAATTGCTTTCTTGAACACCTTCTTCATAAAAAAATCTTGTTAATGCAGGATGGCCTGTGCTTTCCAAAAGTAAAGCAAAATGTATAAGTCATAAGAAGTATATTAGTGCAAAAGCCTTGGAAAAAAAATTAAAAATAGATCATCACATCTGTACTAGCAATTTTCTTAAAAAGAAAGTGCTGTTGTCCCAAAAAATAAATAAAAAACTGCATGCTGTTAGGAAAAAATAAAAAAAAGCAGGCTTAATTAATCTTGAGGTGAGAAATTACTATGTTGTAGTGAAAATAACGCGATTGTACTAGGATCACTTACAAAAACCAAAAAATGGTCAAATAGATGCAACAAAAAGTTGAGAGGGTCATTCGAGCTCATGTTTTCCCAATATAAATCGGGTGGGTATATGAAAACTCTAAAAATTCTCTACAAGGAGGAATATTGGAACGGTTCATCTTCAATTCATAACAAATGCATAGATTCATTAAATATTTAAGTTTAGATATACAGTGTTAGGCATAGTTACAATATTGCATAATTTCAGTTCAAGTACTTGAAAATTTATATTTACTTAATAACAGTAATCAAAGATAGAAATAGAATTTCGTTGGACTAATAATGAGAAAGTGGACTTTACAGCTAGGAAATAAAAAGGTTTTCAAGGTAAAGAAAATGAAAGGACATTTAAGGATTTGATTGACTTTATGATAATAAATAATAAATAAATAACATTTTAAAAAAATCAAAAGTTTTTAAAAAAATCAAAAGTTTTGCTGAATAATTAACATTTTATAGTAGTATAATAATAAATATAAATAGAAATTTATTAAAAAGGTAATGGGTAGTAAGAAGAAAAATAAAGGCATGAAAAGGTCATTTAATAAGTAAATATATTTTATAATGAACAATATTTATGTTATACTTATTTAGGTGCATTGTATTTTTGAAATTCAAGAAATGCTAGAGGGTAAAAAAGTGAAACAAAAGCTTTCTTATTATTTGTACATTTAGAAGTATTATATAAATATAGATATAGATTACAAATCGAAGGAGTATACTTGCAAGTTGTATATAATTAATTAACATTTCATTATTTATCTTTTTGTAAGTTATGTTTATGGGTTTACTTTATCTAAAATTAATTTCTAAAGACTTAAATGAATGTTAGTGAAACAACCACTAATATATCACGAGTGATCTATGTTCAATAGAAAAAAGATCCAAATCCGTAAGTCAATAGAACCAACATTTAGAAATTGAGAATGCGAACTGGAAGGCGAGGTTGGGCAACGCCCACAAGTGGCACTTTCCTAAGCATTGCGACTCCAACAAATTCTTCCATAATCAGTTCGCCGGGCCTCGTCTTCTCCGGCAACTTACAATTGAATCCATGCAACAGATTCACCAGATTTAGTAAAATCGAGTTTAATAAATAAGGAAATAGCTCGTGTTCGAAATGCCGGCTAAGAAGCTCAACATAGCTCCAACTCGGCGCCTAACCACTCCCCCGCCAAAGGAGCCAAGGGCGGATTCACCAGATTTAGTAAATCTTGTTTGATAAATAGGGAAATAGCACGTGCTTGGAATGCCGGGTTAAGAAGCTCGGCCTAGCTCCAGCTTGGCGCCTAACCACTCCCTAGCCCCTGAGCTAAGGGCAGGCCAAAGCAAATTGAGGTCCTAGACGAAATTCTTGGATGAGACTCCATTATATTTTGATGATAACATATGATATAATTTGTATAGTTATTTAGATATCAAAATTTATTTGTTTAAAATTTATTGTTTTACTATCTGAGATTAAAAATTACTATTTGAACTTTATATTTATTTTTCTTTTTACATATCATTTTAACTGATAACATTCATTCAATTCAAGGTATAATAGTTGGTATAATAGGAAGTAAATGATTTATTAGATTTTTGTTAGTCTAATTATTGACAATAAAAAACGTATGAATAATAAATTTCAAGTATTATACCTGACTCTCAATTAATTTTTATATTGTCACTGTCGTTGAAAAGAAGTTCTCAACAATGTAATTTAGATTTAAACTAATTTAACTAATCAAAAAACTATCAAATAATCGAATAACCAACAAATAAATAATTTGACTTACTTAAACATTGATCTAAAATTTTTGCTTGGGCCGTAAAAATAAAATTAGACTTAACTGAACATAAATTTAACATCTCTACATATAATTTTTGGTTTAATTATATCAGAATCTAAAAAAATTTTGGGGCCCTAAAAATTTGGGGTTTGAAGGCGAAGGTTTCAGTTGCCTATGCATTGGGCTGACTCTGCCTGGAGCTTGACAGGACTCTAATCTTGAGGGACCTATACTAGTTCGGCTCAACTGTCATTTCCACTAAGCTCGCTAAGACTAGGTGAAGTAAGCAAAATAAATAATTCAGCTAAAATATGCTGAGCAAGATCCGCTAACGGCCTAACCACATGGCCTGTAAAAGGGGGCTACGTAGGAGTTCAGAAAAGTGACAATAGCTAAACCTAAAGCTCCTTTAAATCCTTAGGATCTCTTCGACTGTCTTTATCATCCGAGGATCAATCTCTGGATCCCCTTCGATCCCCGACTTATTTTTGTCAGATACTGAAGGATTGTTCTAACTCTCTGATTGGCTCTAAAGCTCAATGAATATAAACTATCATCAGTTGGCACCGTCTGTGGGAAACAAAAAGTTTTCCAAACATATTTGTTTAAGAGATTTTAGATCCAATGGTGAACACAAGGTCAAAGGATCCCGTTAGGGATCAAACTCATAATAATTAGCAACCAAAGTCTCATCTAATGGACAAGAGGACCATAACACCTCCAAAAAATGAGACAACAAGGGTAAAGAAGCTAGAGAAGACTGTGGAGGAACTAATCCATCAAAACCACTAAATCCTTCAGCTCTTGACCAACCAGAATCATTCGGAGAAGGTTTTGTCCCAGATCTAGGAGCACGAAGAGGACAACCATAGGAATGAAGAACATAGCCAAAATGAAGTTAATCTGGCCAAAGATCAATGACCAATGGGAACAAAAGTTCCTGGAGGTCAATGAAAAGCTGGGTAACATGTTAACTGCTATGAAAGCTCAAGTTCTAGAAGCTGTAGAAGCTTTGGTGAAACACACTAAGTACCTCACCAAGGGAGGCTCAAAATGCCAATAATAGAGAGCTTTGATGGAATGAAGGACCCGCTTGACCACTTTGAGATCTACCAGACTCTTATGATGCTCCGTAGTGTCTCATATCTAACTGGTCTCTTTTATAGGAGGCATTCAATCATCTCAATTTCTATTTGCCTTTTTAGAGGATCCACCCCAGAACAAGAATGAGTTTTGTCCAGAGATCAAGGCTACATGAATGCTGAGGATACACTCTTAGCACTAAGAAACCAAGAAGGGAGGCATGAGGAGAAGAAAAGGCGTGACCAACCAACCTAGAATGTAAGGCCAATTAGCCCATAGAAAAGCTTCCAAGTGAACAAACTCAAAGGTAGACGCCACTAACAACCTTGGTCGAACAAATCCTCTATAACGCCCTAAAATCTCCTTGGATGACATTATTATGTAAAACCATTCACATCATGAGAGTAACTAATAAAATTAATAATTAAAGAAAATTTCATTTCATCATCCATAATATTTACAGCTTCATCCAAAAGAATATGCCAAGCAATGGCCATTGCATCCAAAAGAATATGATCAACTATGACATTTACATTCCAAAAATTAACTATTATCTTGTAGTGGAATAAGAAAAATATTAACATGAAAATTATTTAAAAATAAACCTCCTAGTTTAGGACATAAAAAGAACAGTTCTAGACATCCCCCTCTGGGTCCACATGCCCATCAAGTTGAGCTTCCCAAGCTACCTGCTCGTTAACTTTGAGCTCATTCTCTAAATCAAAATCTGAAAAGAATGTTGTTTGTAAGGTGTGAACACTAAGTTCTGTGGGAAAATCCTCCCAAACTCGAACAAGGTTTCAAAAGTATATAAAACAGTCGGTCTAATTTTACAAATATCATATATAGCTTTTGAAAGAAAACAGAGACATTTCAATGAATCTCAAGTTTACGCAATAATAATAATTAATTGAAAAAGTAAAACCAATTCTCAAAAATAACAATTTCGACAAGTTACCATTTTCACAATAAACCAATTTCACAATAATTCCTTGCCACAATAAACCATAATCAACCATGTGCACAATAAACAATAGCCCACAATGTATCTCGGGTATGATGTAAGATATCGCATGAATAAACACATCGAGAATATCCTAGCCTACACACACACATCTAATCCTCGCAAGGATACACAACTTTAAGAATTATGTATACCGACGCATCGGCAGGGATCATCCAACCCAAGAATAGTTTATTAACCCTCAATCTCGATAACACGCGAGCGAATAGTGATTTGGTCCTCGCAAGACACCAACCCCACTACGAGTGATAGAAAACCTTTAAACCCACACGGAGTAAGGAATACATCTAACCCACGCTACGATATCCGGTCAATAGCCACTCATGGTCATCTAAACATCCACAAGAGATATAATACTCAACAATTTCTCAAATCATAATTAAATCAATAAATCCCCAATTTTTCATATTCAAATCCACATTTATTTTTCTAATGGAACAATTTAAGAAAATAATCAAGAGATCATCAAATATATAATTTTTAGTATTTAATCAAGAGCTAGAATTTTGAAATTAAGAATAAGTAAACATTAAGAAGATAAATCCATATTTCTAAAAAAAATCGGGTTTTGGGATCACAAATAAGTATTTTATGTCTATCAAACCATAACTTCATTCAACACGTGATAATATTTGCAAAAGTATCAAGAAATAATGATTTCATAGTATATATACAGGATGGATAGTCAAAACATACATATATATAAATGTCCTAGCTTCAATGAACAAGAAATAGAAGAAACTCCTACCTTGTGTAACACCCCATAGTTTCTTTTATATATGTATATAAATATATAGAAACTACTTATGGTAAAAGTGTGGATAGGTGTAGTGATGTTTGTTTTAATTTGATAGCTTGGAAACGTAGAGATTTAGAATGTTAGTGTAAATCATAGTTAAAGCTAGTTTAGCTAGTGAATGGGTGACATGAATTGTAAAAGAACTTCTAGCAACTATGTTTGGGGTACAAATGTATGTTGTGAAAGTTTGGGTTGATTTTGGAAGGGTTTAAGATGGATTGGAAATGAAAAACGGAGGAAAAAGGCAAAACTGGGCAAAACCCTACCGGTACTATCTACCGGTAGAGTATTGTACCGGTACAGTGTACCGGTACACTTTGGTCCAGAGAGTTCGAGCTAACGGTAGAGTATTGTACCGGTACAGCCGAAAGAATTCTGAAACTTAAATGTCACGATCTTGGTCCCATTTTAGCCTTATAAATACCCAAGGTCGCCTATTTTGGCTCTATTTCGGCCCCTCCAACTTTAGAAACCCTAGATTTCAAGAGAGATGAACTTTTCTCTAAATTGTTCTTAATTCTTGATTTTCAAACCTTAGTATTTCATATCGAACTATAAAATGATGCTATTGTGATCTCATGTACTTTTCTTGGTTGGTTGTGAAATTGTTGCATGATATCTTTTGGGATTTTAGATAAATGCTTGTAAATTGGGATAATTATGAAATCGTGTGCTTGGTTGGGTTGTTGGTGACGCACATGAGTGGAAAGTTCCTTGTAAGGATGTTCACCCCCTCTCAAGAGGTTCCCGGTAAGGATGCTTGAGAAATAAACCCGTTATAGTGAAAGGTTCCTTGTAAGGATGATCACCCCCTCTCAAGAGGTTCCCGGTAAGGATGCTTGAGAAATAAGCCCGTTATAGTGAGAGATTCCTTGTAAGGATGCTCACCCCTTCCCAAGAGGTTCCCGGTAAGGATGTTTGAAAAACAATGTAATGATTGGTGAGAGGTTCCTAGTAAGGATGCTCACCCCTTCTCAAGAGGTTCCCGGTAAGGACGTTTGAGAAACCAAGGTGACCTAAAAGGAGGTGGAGGTTACCACAAAATATGCCACCAACCTAAAGAATTATTGGGAATTATTTATAACCATTAATGATTATTAATTGTGTGCGATTGCTCATTTATCAATTTAAGTAATATTTTGAAATAAACTTGAGATCCTTTTTAAATGTCACTGCTTTATTCCAAATTATGCATCTATGTTATGTTTAAAAATGAGACCGACCACTTTATCTGCTTTTCTAAACCTTGTATGGATTTGAGAGAATTTTTTCTATCGAGCTTCGTGCTCACCCCTACAGTTGAACCTTTTTCAGATGTCGGGCCAGATGATGTACTCGGTACGAATGAGCCGTACCCCGGGAAGGCTTCACTAAAGGGATACTTGGATCCCGAGTGGGACATCTAGAGATGTCGTTTACTTTTTGTTCTAGACTAGAATACTATTTTGGAAACACTGTATAGTCTAGATTTCTTTTGTAATTTTCGCTGCGCTATAATAGTAAATTTTCATTGGGAATGTAAAGGCCAAAGATGGCATATTCTTTTGGGATATTGATGTAAATGTTATGGATTACTGTTAGGAAGTCTTTTATTGATGGTTTATCTTTGTGCTCTCATGGTATGAATGGTGATTGAATGTAATGCCGTCCAAGGTGTATGTTGGGGTGTTACAGAAAATGGTATCAGAGCCTAGGCTTTAGGTCTTACATGGGAGCTATATGTTATGGTTTACCACTTGAGAAATAGGATTAGGTTGATTAAGATTGTCGATCTAAATTTTACACGAGTCTTTTACTTTGGTTTAAATCGACAATTAGGATGTCTTGTACATAAAAAAACTAAATTGTGAATTGATGTGCATAATGGACGGTGTGCGAGGACGTGGACATGGGCGTGGGCGTGATAGTGGAGGCAAAGAAAATCCACCACCACCACCACCTCCCGATGCCATGAATGGTATCTATCAGTGCCTAAGGGAGCTCACCACTCTGGTGCAACACCAGAATGGGAACAAGAACAACCACAACCACAATAGTGGAGCTCATCCATTAGTCCAAGTACCGGGCAACGGGAATGAGAATCGGAGGATGGTAGTCCTTCGAGAATTTCTACACCAACACCCACCTACTTTCCAAGGGAGCTCTAACCCTTTGGATGCGGATAAATGGATACGCCGGGTGAAGAAGATTTGTGAAGGCATGGGGATTGCCGAGGATTTACGGGTTGAATTAGCGACCTACTTGTTCGAGGGGGAAGCCGATCATTGGTGGGAATCCGTGAAAAGAAGAAGGAATACAGATGCTCTCACTTGGGAGGAGTTTGATCAAGTCTTCCAAGACAAGTACTTCCCAGAATCAGTCAGAGACAGAATGAAGACCGATTTTCTTGCCTTACAACAAGGTAGCCTGACTATGGCCGAGTGCAAGAGAAGGTTTGAGGAGCTATCACGTTATGCTACGGAGTTTATATCCACTGAGGTCAACAAGCCCAAGCACTTTGAGCAGGGATTGAGGCCGTTCATTCGAGAAAAGTTGGTGGCTCTCAAGATTCAGAATTATGGGGATATTGTTGACAGAGCCGCACTTATGGAGAGAGACATGGAGGATACTCAGCGGCGATAGAGCCTTATGAGGGCAGGTCCGATCCGGACGGGTGCTAGCACTGGTAGGGCACAGAGACCGACACCATATCGTCGCCCAGACTAGACAAGTGGACAGCGACTTTTAACAGCCCGAGGAGAGGGAGACACTCAGACTAGAGCCGGTATTCCCTAACGATCCTACTTTGCATGCGGAGGTGTGGGACATATTCAGATGCATTGCCCAGTTGTTCCACCTCAGGGGCCTATCCAGACCGCCAAATAGGTACCAGCAGCCCAACCACCACCACAGAGGCCTACACCGCAGCGACCGATACAAGCTCAAGCCCCCGGCGGCGACAACCAAGGGTGAGTATTTGCTTTGACTCAGCCGAAGGAGGACATTGCCAATGCCGTTGTGGAAGGTACCGTTCTTATTTATAATTCTTGGGCCCGAATCTTATTTGACCCCGGAGCTACCCATTCATTCATACGCACTGCATATGCTAGTAACTTGGGATTGGGTTCCGAGAAGCTAGAAAATGCATTGAATATTAACTTGCCTACGGGAGAGCAGCTGGGTACCAGCCGGGTTTACAAGGGTTCTGTACTTCGTATTGGTGAGCACGAATTGATTGTGGATTTGGTTGCTTTAGATATGAAGGGGTATGACGTTATATTCGAGATGGACTTGTTGTCTGCTTTTCGGGCGGTAATAGATTGTTTCCGCAAGATGATTACATTTCAGTTACCAGGAGGGGTAGTCTTCAATTTTATCAATGACCGAAGTTCCTCCCATCCATTTCCTACTACGTGTAGTAGTTTTCTGAAACCAAGGCGGGAAGTCAATTGAGTTTCTTAGCTAGTCTGATGGGAGATGATCGGGATAAACCTCATGCGGAAGTGGTGTTGATAGTATCAGATTTTTCGGATGTCTTCCCAGAGGAATTACCAGGGTTACCACCACATAGGGAAATTGAGTTCAAGATTGATCTCTATCCAGGAACCGAACCCATATCCATTGCTCCCTATCGAATGGCACCTTTGGAGTTGAAGGAGCTAAGGAAGCAGTTGGATCACTTGTTGGAGATTGGGTTTATCCGCCTAACCACTTCACCTTGGGGAGCCCCGGTCCTCTATGTGAAGAAAACGGATGAGACTCTACGGTTGTGCACAGATTATCGGAGGTTGAATCGGGTTACCGTGAAGAATAAATACCCTTTGCCAAGAATCGATGACTTATTTGATCAGTTGAAAGGTTCGAAGTACTATACTAATATTGACCTTCGCATAGGGTACCATCAATTACGAATCAGGGAAGAGGATATTCCTAAGACTACTTTTTGTACCCGGTATGGTCATTTTAAGTATACAGTGATGCCGTTCGGACTGACTAATGTGCCAGCAGCCTTCATGGATTTGATGCACAGAGTCTTCCGGCCTTACCTCGATCAATTTGTCATTGTATTTATTGATGACATATTGATTTACTCACAAACTCAAGAGGAACATGCTCGTCATCTCTCTATAGTGCTACAAACGTTGAGAGAGCATAAGTTATATACGAAGATGAGCAAGTGTGAGTTTTGGATGAAGGAAGTGAAGTTCCTTGACCATGTTGTGTCCGAGCAAGGAGTAGCGGTTGATCCCACAAAGATTGAGGCCGTGACGAAATGGGAACCACCGAAGAACGTAACGGAAGTACGAAGTTTCTTGGGGTTAGCCGGCTATTATCGTAGGTTTGTGGAAGGGTTCTCCAAGCTTGCGATGCAGATGACTCGCCTTACAAAGAAGGGAGAGAAATTTTTGTGGACTCAAGCGTGTGAACTAGCTTTTCGCACCTTGAAGAAAAAGTTGACGACGACACCTATCCTCATTATTCCGAGCAGTGGGGATGGTTACGATGTCTACACCGATGCTTCGTTACGAGGCTTGGGATGCGTTCTAATGCAAGGAGTGAAGGTAGTGGCTTATGGCTCGAGGCAACTCAAGGTGCATGAGCAAAATTATCCCACCCACGACTTGGAGCTAGCTGCGGTGGTGTTTGCTCTTAAGTTGTGGAGATGTTATTTATACGGGGAGAAATTTTAAGTGTTCTCGGACCATAAAAGCCTCAAGTTTATCTTCATACAGAAAGACTTGAATCTCCGACAGAGAAGGTGGATTGAGTACTTGGAAGATTATGATTTCACACTCAACTACCATCCGGGGAAGGCTAATGTAGTTACCGACGCTCTTAGCAGGAAGTCTCTGAGTGAAATCAATTCTCTTTCGGTAAATAGGTGAAAAATGATTGATGCATTGGAGGAGTACGATCTATGGGTGGATGGACCGGAGTATCAGCCATATCTATTCAACATTGTAGCTCAACCGATGCTTCGACGACGGGTAGTAGAGATGCAATGCCTAGATTCGGAACTCGATATGATTAGAGCCCGATTGGAGAATGGAGAAGCTATTGAAGAATGGTCTTAGAAGAATGGAGAGTTGAGATATGGGGAGAAGCTATGTATTCTCGATGATTCGTCCCTAAAGGAGGAGATACTTGGAAAGTGTCATCGCTCCAAGTTTGCTATCTACCCCGGTAGCACAAAGATGTTTAGGGACATGAAGCGTCAATACTGGTGGAGGGGAATGAAGCGAGATGTGGCCAAGTATGTGGCAAAATGTGCAGTGTGCCAGCAGGTGAAGATGGAGCATCAAAGGCCAGGAGGAGTCCTACAGTCTTTTGCCTATTCCAGAGTGGAAATGGGATCACATCACTATGGACTGCGTGTCGGGTTTACCACAGACGTCGCATGGGCATAATGTAGTATGGGTAATTATAGATAGACTCACCAAGTCCGCTCACTTTTTGAGTATGAAATCCACGGATACATTCGAGACTTTGAGCCAGCTGTATCTCCGGGAGATAGTGAGGTTACACGGCGTCCCACTCTCAATCGTGTCGGATCGTGACTCTAGGTTTGTGGCGAGATTTTGGCAGAGTCTATAACAAGCGATGGGGACGGAGTTACATTTCAGTACGACTTTTCACCCCCAAATGGATGGCCAATCTAAGAGAGTGATATAAATTGTGGAGGATATGTTACATGCTTGCGCCTTGGACCTCAAGGGGAGTTGGAGCAACCACTTATCGTTGGTAGAGTCTGCTTAAAACAACAGTTATCAGGAAAGTATTGGGATGGCACTGTATGAAGCATTGTATGGAAGGCCCTGCCGATCACCGACGTGTTGGTTAAAAGCCGGCGAGAGTGGTTTGTTCGGACCGAACATTGTTCGAGAAACTACGGAGAAGATACAACTCATCCGGGAGAGGTTATGGACGGCGCAAAGTAGACAGAAGAGCTATGCGGACCACAGACGAAGACCCTTAGAATTCAAGGTGAGAGATTATGTATTTTAAAAGGTGTAACCCAAGAAGAGCGTGTTTCGATTTGGCAAGAAGGGAAAGTTAGCGCCCAGATATACCGGGCCATTTGAAGTGATTAAAGTGGTGGGCAAAGCGGCGTATCAGTTGCGGTTACCAGCTCAGTTGTTTGGGGTACACGACATGTTCCACGTTTCAATGTTATGGAAATGTCGATCGAATACAACGCTGGTCGTGGACTTGGAAGATATAGAGGTTCAAGATGGAGCAATGTATGAAGAACAACGGGTGAGGATTCTCGACGCCGAAGAGAAGGTACTCCACAACAAAGTCATTCGACTAGTGAAGGTGTTGTGGCAACACCATGGAGTGGAGGAAGCTACATGGGAACCGGAACAAGAAATGCGGGAGAAGTATCCATATGTGTTCGCTACTTGAGGTAAGTTTCGAGGACGAAACTTTCTCCAAGGGGGTGGATTGTAACACTCCATAGTTTCTTTTATATATGTATATAAATATATAGAAATTACTTGTGGTAAAAGTGTGGATAAGTGTAGTGATATGTGTTTTAATTTAATAGGTTGGAAAAGTAGAGATTTAGAATGTCAGTGTAAATCATAGTTAAAGCTAGTTTAGCTAGTGAATGGGTGACATGAATTGTAAAAGAACTTCTAGCAACTATGTTTGGGGTACAAATGTATGTTGTGAAAGTTTGGGTTGGTTTTGGAAGGGTTTAGAATGGATTGGAAATGAAAAACGGAGGAAAAAGGCAAAACTGGGCAAAACCCTACCGGTACTATGTACCGGTAGAGTATTGTACCGGTACAGTGTACCGGTGCACTTTGGTCCAGAGAGTTCGAGCTACCGGTACAGCCTACCGGTTGAGTATTGTACCGGTACAGCCGAAAGAATTCTGAAACTTAAATGTCGCGATCTTGGTCCCATTTTAGCCTTATAAATACCCAAGGTCGCCTATTTTGGCTCTATTTCGGCCCCTCCAACCTTAGAAACCCTAAGAGAGAAAGAAAGGAGACAAAGAGAGGAAGAAAAGGAGAGAGAAACACTTGCTTTGAAGGAATTCATACCTTGGAGTCCATCAAAACCTAACTTCTCAAGAACAAAAGGTAGGGGTTTTCTCTCACTCACTTACATTGAGGCTAGGGCCTATATATATGTAATCTCTTCACTTTAAATTATACATGTAGGCTATAAAATCATCGTTTCTTAATACCCTTGTGACTATTACCATGATTTAAACAAAATTATTGTTTGATTAACCCTTGAATCCTTTTCCTTGATTAAAAGCCTTAGATTTCAAGAGAGATGAACTTTTCTCTAAATTGTTCTTAATTCTTGATTTTCAAACCTTAGTATTTCATATCGAACCATAAAATGATGCTATTGTGATCTCATGTACTTTTCTTGGTTGGTTGTGAAATTGTTGCATGATATCTTTTGGGATTTTAGATAAATGCTTGTAAATTGGGATAATTGTGGAATCGTGTGCTTGGTTGGGTTGTTAGTGACGCACATGAGTGGGAGGTTCCTTGTAAGGATGTTCACCCCCTCTCAAGAGGTTCTCGGTAAGGATGCTTGAGAAATAAGCCCGTTGTAGTGAGAGGTTCCTTGTAAGGATGCTCACCCCCTCCCAAGAGGTTCCCGATAAGGATGTTTGGGAAACAATGCAATGATTGGTGAGAGTTTCCCTGTAAGGATGCTCACCCCTTCTCAAGAGGTTCCCGGTAAGGATGTTTGAGAAGCCAAGGTGACCTAAAAGGAGGTGGAGGTTACCACAAAGTATGCCACCTACCTAAAGAATTGTTGGGAATTATTTATAACCATTAATGATTATTAATTGTGTGCGATTGCTCATTTATCCATTTAAGTAATGTTTTGAAATAAACTTGAGATCCTTTTTAAATGTCACTGCTTTATTCCAAATTATGCATCTATGTTATGTTTAAAAATGAGACCGACCGCTTTATCTGCTTTTCTAAACCTTGTATGGGTTTGAGAGAATTTTTTCTACAGAGCTTCGTGCTCACCCCCTACAGTTGAACCTTTTTCAGATGTTGGGCCAGAGGATGTACTCGGTACAAACGAGCCGTACCCCGGGGAGGCTTCACTAGAGGGATACTTGAATTCCGAGTGGGACATCTAGAGATGTAGTTTAGTTTTTGTTCTACACTAGAATACTATTTTGGAAACACTGTATAGTCTAGATTTCTTTTGTAATTTTCGCTGCGCTATAATAGTAAATTTTCATTGGGAATGTAAAGGCCAAAGATGACATATTCTTTTGGGATATTGATGTAAATGTTATGGATTACTGTTAGGAAGTCTTTTATTGATGGTTTATCTTAGTGCTCTCATGGTATGAATGGTGATTGAATGTAATGTCGTTCTGGGTGTATTTTGGGGTGTTACACCTTGTTTCCTTAGCTTTTTGTGTGAGAACTAAAGAATTTGATCCCCTTCTAACTTGTATTTCTCCCTTTCTTCCTTATTCTCTCTTCTCTAGGCTTCTCTAATGATTAGCATTGATGAAATGGGTTGCAAATGGAAGAAGAAACACCCATAACAAGTCTCAGTCGTGTAGTCCTCGATTTGTTGCATCCGGACACGTGTTTACCATTCGGACGCGTGTTTCGGCACCCAATTTTCTGCCAAACACGTCTGAACGTGTGTTTATTCCCGTTTGGCCGCGGGTGACAAAATGCCCTCAATTTCCAGATCAATTTTGACATATTTAGAAGCTGATTCAGAATTTTTTTATGAAATACACTTTTATAGCCCTTGAAGTCTAGTTTCTAATTTCAAAAGATAAGATAAATTGGAGTTAGGATTAAAAAGTTATGACTAAAATACTAAGGTAGTGTCCAATTCCTTCCTACCCGAATTCTTTTTCAAATGTGTTTTAATTCCAAAATACTTCCTAACTTCTAATAAACCTGATATTACCTTTCCCGAGATTTCTCA
>CM042186.1:13979226-14020941 GCA_023539305.1 Ilex asprella
TATTTTGACCTAAAAATATTTAGAAACTTACCTAACAATTCTTACCAAGTTTAAGCACATTCGAAACTTAAACTTCACCATCACTTTGTTTCCCTAGTATTTATTCTTGTAGTTACAATCTATATGGTTCATTCTTAGATTATTACATATATAAGAATTACCAAACAATTATATTACTATATTAATTTAAACATGTGGGGGTTTACATCCTCAATCATATCCAAGATGACAAGGTCCAAAAGTGGCAAGGAAAAATGCGTACTCACCTAAGCAAGAGATCAAGAGACAAATATTGTAGGTTCTAGGGGGAACATGACCACAACACTGAGGACTACCAGATCCTCAATGGTCCAGTAGAAGACCTCATCTAGAAAGGCCATCTAGGGAGGTACATAGAGCACAAATACTAGGAAAAAGGCAAAAACATGACCAAATTAGGAGGAAGCAATGCACCAACAACCAATTGGAGAAGTTCATGTAATCTCCAAAGGGTTCGTACTGGCAGAGAAAGTAGCTCTGCAAGATAGACGCATGCTCAGAAAGCAAAATTCCAGCAAGAAATTTCCTTGGAGAACCCAGGGAATAAGACTTGAGTAAACCCACCAATTTTCCTTTTTGATGAATACTTAAATTTAAATTTTGTATCCTCATGATGACCATTGGTTGTGACCTTGACTATTTCCAATCACTCGTAAGAAGGGTCATGATAGACAGTAGGAGCTTAACCTACATTATCATCACCCATGCCTTCGACAAGTTAAACATAGGTAGGGAGAAGCTAGTGCCTTTCACTGGCCCACTCATTGGATTTTCAGGAGAAAAACGCCTACTCTTTAGGTGTAAAAGTTATTCCAATGATGGCTAGACAAGAACCCCACAAAACTACCATAATGACCAACTTCTTGGTCTTGCGTTGCCCCTCAACCTACAATGTGATTCTAAGCTGACCAAGCCTTAATTCAGTGAAGGTAGTACCCTCAAAGTACCACCTTTTTCTAAGTATCCCGTCTAAGACAAGAATATGTGAGGTAAGAGGTGACCAAGTGGTGGCCAAAGAGTTCTATGTAGCTTCCATGCAAAAAGAGTAACACCAGGAGGCCTAGTAGATAGAATCTCTAGACCATAGAGAAGATGGAGATGATGGAAAGTGGCCCTAGGCAGTCGAGGATCTCAAATCCATTCAAATTGGATAACAGCCAGAACTGATAACCTATGTGGGGAATATGCTAGGGAAGACTCTTAAAACCTAGCTCATAGAGTTCTTGGGTAAGAATAAGGACATCTTCACTCGGAAGCAATTGGATATGATAGGAATCGATCCAACTGTTATGGTGCATCGGCTGAATGTTAATCCAACCTTCAAGCTTGTTCAATAGAAGTTACGAAGCTTTGCTCTAGAACGGAATAGAATAACCAAGGAAGAAGTGCTTAAGTTTCTTAGTGCCAGCTTGATAAAGGAAGAACAATGTCTAGAGTAGTTGGCAAATGTGGTGCTAGTAAAAAAAATAAGTAAGGAATTGAAAATGTGTGTGGATTTCACAGACCTAAATAAGGCATGTCCAAATGATTATTTCTCCTTGCCTGTGATTGATATTCTAGTCGATGCCATAAAAGGTTACGAGATATTAACCTTCATGGGCGCCTTTTTGGGCTACAACCAGGTAATGATGGACGATCCTGATTATTAAAAGGCCTTCTTCATCGCAGAAGATGGGACTTACTGGTACAAGGTTATGCCCTTTGGTCTAAAAAATGTAGGGGCAACATACCAAAGATTAGTTAACCAAATGTTCAGGGCACTCACTAGGAGCTCTATGTGGATAACTTGCTTGTCAAAAGTCTTCGAGCGGCCAAGCACATAGACCATCTAAGAGGAGCTTTCAACATTCGCAGAAGATTCAACATGAAACTCAACCCCGCCAAGTGTGCTTTTGGGGTCTCCTTAGGGAAGTTCCTGGCTTTCATGGTAACTCAAAGGGGAATTGAGGCTAACCCCAAGAAGATCAAAGCACTTCTGGCTATGAGGCCCTTCAAAACATCAAGAAGCTCCAAGTGCTCAAAGGAAGACTGGCAACATTAAACAAGTTGATATCTCGGGCTAGTGAAAAATGCCTCCCCTTTCTCAAAACATTGAGGAGGCTCTTGAGTGGAGCCAAAATGTTAGGATGCCTTTAAGGCTCTCAAAGAGTAAATTAGAAAGCCACCACTCCTTGTCAGACCTCAAGAGGATACATGTGTAGTTTTAGTGTGCTAAAGGAAATGAGTCTAGAACCCAATTTACTATGCCAGCCGAACGCTGATCGGGGTAGAGTCTAGATACCCAACAATGGAGAAAATGTCTTTTACACTAGTAACAACCTCTGAGAAGCTGAGGCCTTACTTTCAAGCTCACACGATTGAGTTGATAAGTGATGTCCCCTTACGGTAAATCCTCCAGAAACCAAATTTGTCTAGATAGCTAGCCAAGTGGTCTATCAAGCTCAATGAGTTTGATGTGCAATACACCCTATAGATTGCCATGAAAAGGACATGTAGCATTCAATTTATTTGTAGACTTTCAAATGAAATAGAGGAACCCCTTAAAGCTGATACCTAGATGACCAGCTAGAAGATATACGTACACGGATCCTCTAATTCATCTAATGGAGGAGCTGGCCTTATCCTCATCTTTCTAGAGCAAGAAAAGATCGAGAAAACTCAAGTTTCACCTTGATCGATATGAGAAAGATGCGCTCAAGCATGCAAAGAAAGTCGACCTTACTCAACAAGCACCTTTCTTAGGTTTGGTGCTTGTTTCCATTCATTGAAGATTCTATATACAAAAGAAGTTCAGTGGGGGATACTCAAATTGCTTTCACTAACACCATCTACGAAAAGGTGAGGTCATCTTTTTTTTTTCTAGCCGCCGTATGGTTCACCTTAAAGAAAAAAAGGTCTCAAGCAAAGAGGTAGAGTATGAGTCCCTCGTTGTAGGTCCGAATCTAGCCAAGTCACTTGAGATAAAACACTTGCATAATTATAGTGACTCTCAACTAGCAGTAGGATAAATGCAAGGGGAGTATGAGGCTAAGGCGCCTCAAATGAGCTCTTACTTAAGTATGGTAAGGAAACTGGTACAAAATTTTAGGTACTTTGAGGTTAGTTAGATACCCTGGGAATAGAATTCCCATGCACACTCCCTAGCATGTTTGGACTTGGCTCTAACTGATGACCTAGTAAGGAGTATCTCGGAATTTTTGCGACAACCAAGTACAAAAAGCTTGGACATGCAGCTAATCATGCAAGAAATGGATCAATGAAATATTCAAATATTTGCATCTCAGAGCAGTTCCGCAAGACGTCCATATGGAAAGGAAGCTCTGGGGTAGGGCATCTAGATACACAATACTCAACCACGTGCTCTAAAAGAGATGGTAGGTTTGGTATCCCAATTATCATTATTAGTGACAATGAGTAGTAGTTTGATAATGACTGATTTAGAACTTTAAGGATAGGACTTTAAGATTATCTATTGGTTACCGCTAACTTAATAAGGTAACAATACGTAACAAATATCCCTTACCTCGTATTGATGACTTATTTGACCAGTTGCAAGGTGGGAGAGTATTTAGCACGATTGATCTTACAGCCAATTATCATCAGCTAAAAGTAAGGAGTAGTGATGTTCCAAAGACTTATTTTCGGACTAGGTATGGTCATTTTGAATTTCTAGTAATGACGTTTGGTTTGACAAATGTGCCAGCTCCCTTTATGGATTTAGTGAATCGGGTATTTCGGCCTTACTTGGATTCATTCGTTTTTTTTGTTCATTGATGATATTCATGTGTATTCTAGTAGTAAGGAAGAACATGAATAAAATTTGAGGATTGTGTTGCAGAATCTATGAGAAAAACAATTGTATGCTAAATTAAGTAAATGTGAATTTTGGTTGGATTGGGCTGTATTTTTGGGACATGTAATTTTAGGTGATGGAATCTTGGTGGATCCCAAGAAAGTAGAGGTTGTGATAAAATGGGATAGACCAACTACGGTTACGAAAATTCGCAATTTCTTAGGTCTTGCTAGCTATTATCTAAGATTTATACAAAGATTTTCGGTAATAGAAGCACCTTTGACACGATTGACTTGAAAAAATGTAAAATTTGATTGGAGTGATGCGTGTGAACACAATTTTCATAAGTTAAAGCAAAAATTAACTTCAGGTCCATTTTTAACTATACCATCATGTAGTGGTGGATTTGTGATATATAGTGATGCCTCTCATCAAGGTTTGAGTTGTGTGTTAATGCAACGTGGTAGGGTGATTGCCTATGCCTCTAGACAATTAAAGAACCATCAAAGGAATTATCCTACTCATGATTTGGAGTTGGCTATTATTGTTTTTGCTCTAAAGATTTGGAGACATTATTTATATGGCGAGACATGTGAAATTTTTACAAATCATCAAAGCTTTAAATACCTATTCACTCAAAAGGAGTTGAATCTGAGGCAAAAGAGGTGGATGAAATTAATTAATGCATCAGCCACCATGTGCTGGTGGATCGTATCAAATAGTTACAACATCAAGATCCACAACTAGAAAAGATTAGAAAAGAAGTGCACAATGGAAGGAAGATAGATTATGTAGTTCGTGATGACGATATGTTATGCTTTGATACTCGACTTTGTGTGCCAAATGATACTATCTTGAAGAAAGATAGTCTAGATGAAACTCATAATTCTTTATATGCTATGCACCTTGGGAGTATATAATTAAATTGTGATTTCAGAGAGTATTATTGGTGGAGTAGAATAAGAGGAGAAATTGTTGAATTTGTTTCTAGATGTTTAGTCTGTCAGAAAGTAAAGACTAAGCATCAACATCCCGTAGGCTTATTGCAACCTCTTCCTATTCCAGAATGGAAATGGGAACACATATCACCACTTATTTTGTATTGGGACTTCCACGAATTCAGAGCGGGCATGATTCCATTTGGGTTATTGTGGATAGATTGACGAAGTTAGCTCAATTTTTAGTCGTTAAGTCTACTTATTTGCTTGAAAAGTATGCTCAAATTTATGTTGATGAGATTTTGAGCTTGTATGGTGCTTGTGTATCCATTATGGCAGATAGAGATCCAAAATTTACTTCCAATTTTTGGTCTAGTTAATAGCATGTCATGGGTACTACCTTGAAGTTCAGCACAACCTATGGCAGAAAATGCAGGACTCCAATTTGTTGGAGTGAAGTGGGAGAAAGACAAATATTGGGGATCGAGTTAGTGCAAACGACTACCAATAAAGTCAAAGTAATTCAAGATCAATTGAAAGTTGCTCAAAGCAGACAGAAATGTTATTTTGATAAATGCAAGAAGCATTTAGAGTTTGAAGTGGGTGATCAAGTATTTTTGAGTATATCTCTTTGGAAAAGTGTACCGAGATTTGGAAAGAAGGGAAAGCTTAGTCTAATATATATTGGGCCCTATGAGATTCTAGGAAGGGTTGGGTCTGCAACTTACCGATTAGATTTACCTTCGGAGGAGTCTCGTTTCAATAATATATTTAATGTTTCTATGCTCCGTAAGTACATACCTGACCTGTCTCATGTATTGGTTGAGCAACCTTTAGAGTTAAAAGAAGATTTGACTTACATTGAGGACACAGTACAAATTTTGGCTCATTAAGAGAAGGTATTACGTAATAAGGTCATTCCGTTAGTAAAATTATTGTGGTGAAACCATTCATTTGAGGAGGCTACTTGGGAAACCGAGGAGAATATGAAATCTCAATAACCACATCTGTTTTCATCAAGCAAGTAAATTTTAGGGAAGAAATTTTATTTAGAAGGGGAGAGTTGTAAAACTCGAGCATGCATGTGTACAAAAAAATAGGAAAATATTTTTATAGTGCATGTTTTATGAGGTATGTAATTGAAAAAATTAAATTAAAAATTTTAAAAAAATGAATTTGAGTTATTGACGGAAATGCCATTGCATGACATTTCCTTCCAAGATGTTGTCTAGCTACACCAAGAGGCTCCCCATCGCTCTGCAACACTCCATAAGGTTTGAGAGACAGCTGAAGGCTTCTACTAAGTGTGTGGATCAGGTAGAATCAGTGGGAAGAGAGATAAACTGAAGAGAGAAGGAGAAGGTGTGAGGAGAAAATTTGTGGAAGAGGCTATGGGAAGAGAGATAAACTGAAGAGAGAAGGAGAAGGTGTGAGGAGAAAATTTGTGGAAGAGGCTACTTTGAATGATTAGAGGTATGCTACTAGGCTAATTTGAGGGCTAGGAATCTCCTGGTATCATTTGAATTTCATATCATGTTTTACAATCTCTCGATTTCATGTTTTAAATTTTTGGGTTCTAGGTTTTTATGAAATGGGTTTTGAGTTTGAGGTCATTTTGGTTAAATTGGTTGGCATGACAATGTTGTGAGGAGGTAGAGGAGTACTTTGGTGGAGATTTCAAATTTTGCCATGGTCGGAGGTGGTGAGGTGGTGGTGATGAAGTTTCAACCATGGTGGGTTTTTGATCTATTGATTTTAGGGGTTAAGTTTCAGAGGGAAGGTTGTTGCTAGCTAAAATGGACCTTCGAAATCCATTGGCGACCTTAGATATGGATTTTTAAGTTTTTAAGATGGTTAAAATGCAAGTTGCAAGTATGACCATAAACTAAAATCCTTATTTTTGGTTAACTTTGGCCAATTTTTTTATGGGTTTAAGCTTAATTTGAAGCTTGAGAATTATGAGGTTTGTTAGAGTGATGTGTGGTGAGTGTTTATGATAAAAAATTAGGTGAAAAGGTGTACTGAGTAGGGAGAAATAAGGGTGAGAAGTAGGGGGTTAGGGCTGATAGACAGAACCTAGGGTTTTGGTCAGGGTGACCAAGGAAGAAGACGAAGTAAGAAGAGGTACACCAGTACACTCTGAAGGCACGTGAGGCTGCTTCCGACATTTGCTCAACTTTTGTTCGGTGCCAAAGTTCTGTAACGTCCGTGCGGAGGCCTTGGTAAAATTTCAAGTCAATCAAACTGTCAGATCAAAATGAGGATTAAAATGACTATTATGGCCTTTAGAGCCAATTTGACCCAAATTTTGGGTGATTTTGGAAAAATAGATTTTATATTCATTTTTAGGTAGGTAATTGAGTCTGTGTATGAAATTCTAGTGAAAAAAGTATCGTTTTATATTTGGCTATTTTGGATCGAAAAACAACACAGGATAGAATTTTTCCATTCCAGATTAGACGAAACTTTTCAAATTTATTTTTAAATCATATCTTACATTATTTATGAAGGTGTAACATATTTTAGAACTTATGATTTTTTATTTTTTATTTGGATTGGAAATCACGGATCCAGATTAGGGCTTTGAGTCTGGTAACTTACAGTGATCTGAAACGATGCATTTGACTATATAAAATGATATGCTTGATTCCTTTTATACTAATTGTAAGTGTGCATATTTTGAGTGGTAATAAGGTTTTATGGTCTAATTTAATGTTGTAGAGGATACTTACTGAGTTTGTAAATGTTTGAGGGGTCAATTGGTCTTCGAACTTTGAGTGCCAAAGTTAAGTTGTGGTGAATACGAAACACCACGAAATATATTCATGTGCATTGATCTTCATTAGTTAAGCTATTTTTGATTCAATACTCATTTCCATTCATCCATGTGTTAACTGTTATGGTCGGAGGCTACTACCTCTATTATACGTAGGAATCGACCGCAAGTAAAGGAAGGGTATATTTCAGTGGTAAATGTGAAGTGTACTGCTTCATAATACTTGGAAATAAAAGTATATGATATATTATATTTATTCTCTTGTATGTGAGAAATCATTTTTGTCAAATTGATTTGAGTTGAGTTGCTTAAATTATGGATAGATTGGTCTAATTATAGAGATAACCCCTCAATTTTTTGAAATGTCACAAGCACCCTATTACAATTTGTTGGATAATGTCGTTAATAGAATTGATAATTTTACATGATTACCCCTTAATATAATATTACCAGACCACTTTTAACCAAACCATAGTTTAATAAAACCCTCTTTTAACCTCACTTATATAAAATGGGGAACCCTAGTTAAATAAAAATCTCAAGCTTTTGAGTGAGCCCTTTAACAGAGACCTACTCATGTTTCTCTCTTCCAACCAACTAAGCTTCTCTTTGATAGAGAATGGAACCACCGTGACCCTTTTTCTCTTTTGTTTCTCTTCTCTCCTTCATTTTTGATTTCCTAACGTCATGACCAAATCTGTGAACATGAGAAGACTACCAAGGAAGAAATAGAAGGGAAGATGAACAACCCTCCTTCTTTGGTTTTTACACATGAGACATGAGTTTAGCCATGGGTTTATACTGATTCGCCAATATTTCATGGTATTTGGGCATTTTATTTTCGAATGGGTAAAGCCCTTTTTATTGTATGCATAAATTTATAGGAAAATTTAGGGGTTTTCTAGATTAAGGATCCTATTAATTTCTACACATGGGGTCATTGAAAACATATTTTTGTGGATTAGGGCTTCTAAAAAATTGTTCTTTTCAGTGGATTAGGATTTCTGCAAATTTCTTTAAAATTTATTATTTTATAGAAATTGGGTGGTTAGGTTAACTCTAGCGAAGAAGAAGCAAGAGCACTTCAAGTGAACTTGGTGAAATCCAAGGCCCCCCTTCCCAAATATGTGGCCCAGAAGATGAGAAAAAATTTCTCCTTGATCGAGCGAGCTTTCTTGAGAGAGAGTGTCACGAGTTTGTTAAGTTTAAGAAGAATCTTGAGTCAAAATGTGTCAAACTTGATAAAGACCTTCATGAATCAATTGAACTCTGTAAGATACTTCTTCAAAGCAATGAAAAGTTTGAAAGGATGTTATCTATGGGAAAGAGTTTGGATGATAAGCGTGGTTTACGCTTGGAAAATGAATACAATAACACTTCTTCAAAGACCTTGTTTGTGAAGGGTAACATCAGTCCATCACCACCACAAAGAAGCACAAAGCTCATGCATCTAGCTAACCAATCTAAAGCCTTGAACAATCAAGTTATAAATCTTTCCAAACTTTTAGAAAGGTAAAGTGAGTCCAAGCATAAGCATGCATCATCTTTTCATGGAACACATGCTAGAGTGCACAAAGTTCATTTTGCTACCAAGGTTAAAATTGATCTACATACATCTGGGGAGAAGAGACTTAGTCTCCCAGCCATTCCTCAAACTAACCCGGGTTTTAGGAAGGAAAACCAAGAATCGGTGATGAGAAAGGACTTTGAGAAAATCATCATCTCAACCAAGTTAAAGGCCCCAAGTGCTTCTAGCAAGTTCACAGCTCCTAAGCAGTAGGAGAAGTGAGAGTATGAACCTATGTGATCTTTTATACATTTCATTGAACAACCAAGCGTCATACATTGTATACACACACACACACATATGTTATTTTTTCATTTGTTTCTCTACATGAAAATACAAAAATATTAGAAAAATGAAAAACCAAAAACAAAAGAAATAGAAAAATCCAAAAATAGTTTTGATGTCAAGTTTGACATTCATTTTTAGGATTTATGGTAATTTCTTTTTTTGATTTTCCATGTTTTGATGCATCTTAATGCATATTTTTATTATATATGTTTATCTTGAAAAATTCAAAAACATTGAAAAAGACAAATTCATAAAGATTTTCTTTTGTTTCATGATCATGGAAATTCACACTTTGTTTTAATTGAAATGCTCTAATCCTTAAATCAAAGTTGAAATGTGCATTGTTATGAGTTATATTAGGGAATAGAGAACTTAGTGTGATAAAATCTTATTGAATGATTTATTAGATAAAGTCTCTTTCATCATAGCATGTTTGAATAGTGTTTACTTTTGAAAAATCTAAAAATCAAGTTGATGCATGTCATTCACCTGCAAAATTAGGAGTTTTATTAATTTGAACTATTAATGATCTTAAATGATTCTAAGTGTTGGTGATAGGTAAACACTTGGTTAAAAGTTAGTTAAATCCCAATCCCTTAAAGAGATGCCAAAGATCAACTGTGAGAAAATAGCCTAATGTGGCCAACTCTAAAAAGATAAGGTATAAATAAGTGGTTAAAAATAATTGCACAAGAAGTGTGAGAGTACTTATACTTAATTGTATATTGCTCGTTTAAAAAGCTCATAGAGCGCATGTTAACCATGCTTTAGGAGCATACATTAAAAGTATGGAATTCGAAATCCTGTTGATTGTAGCCATAGAGTATAAGAGATAAAAGAAAGGGAGAGTTGTCAAAAAAATAATATTTAGGACACTCATTAACTGGTCATGTAATCACTTAGATAATGCATTCGGATTTCATGATGAGTTTATTAATGATTTAAACTAATCAAAATCCTTTTTGTGTTGGAGTTTTGTTTCACACACGTCATACTTGAATTTGTCAAAGTTGAACAAGATTTGAAAACATGCGAGTGAAATTGAACTAAGTGAGGCAACATTGTGCTAGGATGATTGAAATTGAGTTAATGTCTTTGAATCTGCCATAGAGTAATGCACTGAGATGATGAATTTTGGATGGAGCTTTTATAATGCTAACTTATGTAATTTTCATAATTTGAAAATTACATTAAAATTAAATCCAAGTTCATCCATACATTGCATTGAATTGCTTTTAGAGTGCATATACGTCATGCATGAATGCTAGGACTCATTGGAAGCATGTGGAAGTGAACTAGACAGACTGGACCAAGGATTCATCTACTTCAGATCTAGCTTGAGCAGCCTCATACCTCGCTTGAGTGGTCTGCTTCGGGAGTCGGTCCAATGAGTTTTCAACTTAAAAGACTCATTCTTTACACTTACATAGACCCACTCGGTTTCAAGCTTACCTATTGCATTTCCTTGAAATTAAAATTGATTTAAAGTGAGATTTAGTGCATTTTTAACCTTGAATCTATGATTATTATCTTGATTTACACTATTCTACCGTTCATTTTGGAAAAAATGTCGCCAAGAGTTGACAAAATGGCTAGTGTACAATATTTTGGTAGTGGAGCTCATTTTCAGATTCCACAATACCAAGAGCTGTATAGGAATCAATTTTCTTCATGAACCGTTCCTGTAATGCAAGGGGTTAATCACGTTGGGGGTAAGCAACATCTCTATCCCTTCGATTTTTGACTCAAGAGGGTGGAATGAGCTATTTGTGGCCCCTATGTCTGCAAATATGGATATGGTTAGAGGGCTTTAAATACAAATTCATGGCATTATAGAGGATAGTAAGCACTTCATGACACATATATGAGGTGTGTTATTCAAGTTTTTCACTGATCTTATTGCCACCACCTTACATTTTCCCTGGGTAGCATGTGATCCTTATCACTTTAGACTTGAGAGTTCTATATCGATATTGTCATTAGTTGCCTCAGTGTTGTATGGTGTTCTCTATCCTGGTGAATGGAACCGCCTATTGTGGTTGACTTGATCAAAAATGTGTACACCCAAGTACAGGCGGTTAAGTTGTAGTAATGATTCGGTTAAGTCTGGAGTCAAATCCACAGGAAACTATTGTTGGTGTTTTGAAGTAAGTAGTGACAGATACCAAAGTGATTGGAATACTTGAGATTTGAAGTCATGATGTTTAGGGAATTTTCTGGACATAAAATAATATTCTTTAAAATAGGATTCTCTAAACAAAATATAATAGTCTCTCAAATATGAAAGTCACCCTTTAACTTGAGGATCTGAACATGTAGTCAATCATCCGGTTGTTATACTTGTGCTGGGAAACTCAATTAACCCCTGTGTCAACATAAAATTAGTTGGAGGATAAAGATGGATTATGAGAATTAAGAGCATGATTTTGATGTCTTTGTAGAGATTTACAAGAATTGCATGTGTTGAGACTTGATCCGTATACAGACAAGCAAGTATTTCTATGAGGCATCCAACCACTGTGTTAATACTCCATTCTTAGTCGAAGCACAATAATGGTGAACATTGAAAGGTAGTCATGAAGATCTAGCTAGAGTACTTGCAAATGACCAATGAGTCTTCCTATGCCAAGTGTCATCTATGCCATAGAAAGAACTCATGGTTGTACAAAGTACCTTAGCTTTGCTAGATGTATACAATCATTCAATAAGCAAGTGAAAGATAAAACGTTAAGCATAAATGAAATGCACAAATATAACTTCTGAACGATTTATACATGTTCATTACCTCTTAATAAATAGTGAATGAGTAACTACTCACTCTTCATGATTTTGGTAAATCTAGAAAAGTGATTGATTCTCATATCTCCAAGTAGAGGAGTTACAAGATAAAGCAAACTTCACAGGGAGCCTATCTTCAACGAAGAATGAGTGAATCACTTTCCACTCTTTACGGCTTTGGTAAAGCTCTTGAAAAGTAAAAAAGTTTCACTCCTCCAAGGGAAGAAGGAAGCTCAAATAATGGAAACAAATAAAACTAATAATGAAAGTAGAATAAAGCTAGTCATTTTTGGAGGATTTTCTCCTCAACTAAAAGATGATCTATCTCCCTCTATATATATCTATCTATAGCTAAGAGCAAGTGTATGCAAGTGTAAGTCTAAGTATAAGACTAAGTCCCCCTTTGAAGTTCCCACAATGAGAGTATTTATAGGCAAGAAGGAAGAGATAAAGAAGTGTAAAAGAATAGTACAAATTCCTCAAAGTCCAAGTGAATGCCCCAAGGTCTGGATAGAAAATCAACCACTCTGCAGCCAGTTTGGGGACTACGTTTGAAAGTAGTATGGCGTACGAATGTTGAATCCTGTCTTTTGTTATAGGCGTTTGAACACTTAATGAAGTTTGAACGTGGAACTCAAGTGGCTCTTATCATCCATAGTAGATAGAAAGCCATGTCTCATCACCCTGACAGTCTGGTCCTTAAATAAATGTGAATGGAATCTTTAGAGTTTGTAAAGGCTTTGCCTATAAATACCACCCCTTTGTGGCTTGTAAGAAATAAGTTTTTGCTAGAGTTCTTGGTTGTGGACATCCCTCCAAGTTGTTATTGCTTTCTTTGTATGCTTACTAGTTTTTCTCTTGGTTGTGGAAAACCCTCCAAGTTTGTATTACTTTCTTTGTATTGTTACTTTCTTTTATGATATTATCATCTCTTGGTTGTGGAATACCCGCTAAGTAGTATTGCTTTCTTTTATTGTGTTATTATCTCTTGGTTGTGGAATACCCGTCAATTAATTATTGCTTTCTTTTAATTTAAGTCTTGTTTTATTTTACTTCCATTGTTGAAGCTTCTTTCGTCCCTTAGAGGAGTGAAACTCTTCCACTTTTCTAGAGCTTCACCGAAGCCGTGAAGGGTGGAACGTGATTCACTCATTCTTTGTCGAAGATTGTTTATATTGATGCATTTTGTTTATGCTTAGTTCTAACCTTTATTTCTTCATAATGTCTTTCCATTTATTTATTATCTTTACTTTAATCATGAGTAGCTAAACTTTTAGTTGGCTAATCCAAGGGAGACCTCCTCTTGGGTATGTCATTTCAATTCGTTGTCTTTCCTCCTCTCGGTGTACCATAATTCGGTTTGACTGGGTTGAGAGTGGATGCGATTGTGAGTCTTTGATATCCCGTAGGCCTGGTCACGAGTTATGCTTGGATCTTCATCATCTCGTTCCTAGCTTCCCACAAATCAATAGTTCGTCTATGCACCAGTAGAGGAAGGTTTCGAGTTGAATTGAGATTCCCATTGGAATGACCTCTTTGGATTAGCCAACACTTGTTTTCATTTTATTATCACAACTTAAACCATCACCAAATTCCAAAACAAAAATGATTTTACCATTTTCTTTAATAAAAATCACCTTCATGATGGTTTACTTCATTCCCCGAGGAGACGACCTTGGAATACTTTTCCAAGTAAAACACGATACTCAAAAGACTCCTTCCGCTTGAGGAGCACTTTTGTTCACACACACACACATATTTCATTCATCCCATTTCGTTTTCTCCTTGCCCTTTCTTTTGGCATCATCACAAGTGAGAGTGACACTCCCCCTCACACATACATCATACATACATTGTGGGAGATGTTAGTAAGTTAGGAATAGCAGGAAAAAACACCAAGCAATGACTCATACATGTAACGCCCCAAATACCACCCTGAACGGCATTACAATCTAAAACTATTTACACCATGAGAACACTAAAATAATTCATCAATAAATAAAACATCATAAAGTCATCCATACAATTTACAACATTATCCCAAAAAAATAGACCCATCTTGGCTTTTACATTCCAAAAATCAACTAATTTAGCACAACGGAATAACAAAAGAAAACTAGACTTCACAATGCTCAAAATGAATATCCTAGTCTAGAACAAAAGAAAGTGTATATCCTAAGCATCCACCTAGGGATTGGTGTCACCCTCTGTCAGAGTCTCCCAGTGTGCGGACTCCTTGACTTCTAGCTCCTCCTCGAGAGGATAATCTGAAAAGGTTGTTAAATAGGGGGTGAGCACGAAACTCTATTGGAAAATTCTTCCAAACTCGAACAAGGTTTATAAAGGCATATAAAAAGGTCGGTCACATTTCACAAATAGCATATATAATCTTTGAAGTAAAACAGAGACATTTTACAACTGATCTCAAGTTTAAGTAGCAATAGTAATAGAAATGAACAATAACAACTAAGTTCCAATAAACATCCATTTTCAAAATATAACCCATTACCCACACACGATATAATATTGTCCTCAATGACATGAGTATCCTTACAAGAAACCTCTCACCCTCAAGGTTTGGTTTCTCAAATATCCTTATAAGGAACCTCTTGAGAAAATCACATACTGTCCTCTTTTGGCATGAACATCCTTACAAGGAACCTCTCACCTCCAGGTTTGGTTTCTCAAGTATCCTTACAAGGAACCTCTTGAGAAGGAATGAGCATCCTTACAAGGAACCTCTCACCCTTAAGATTTGATTTCTCAAACATTCTTACAAGTAACCTCATGAGAAGGAATGGGCATCATTACAAGGAACCTCTCACTCATGTTTGTCCAAACAGTCAGACAAACAATACCTTACCCCCTATTTTCTCAAATGCCCAACAATTCCACAAGTCCCCAATTTACAAGCAATTTTCAAGAAAAATCCCCAATTCTCACAAGTGATATCTTCAAATAGGGCAATTTAAAGAGAAACATGCAAGAGATCATTATCAATATTATTACATTACTCAACACAAAACTCTAGAATTTTTAACACCAAGATTTAGTGAATATTGAGAGAGAAATCCACATTCCTAAAAAACTAGGGTTTTTTTGGTTCTCCTTCCATAACTTTGCTCAAAACATGATAAATGTTACAAGAATATTAAGAAACAAGGAACCCATAACAAGTACATATCATTAAGAGTCAAATCATATATATATAATAACCCTAGCATCAATGAACAAGAATGGAAAAAAACCCCTACCGTGGCTCTTGAATAACTAGGTCTTGAATCTTGAATCACTGTTAAATATCTTCTTTTACCCTTTTGATCTTGTGCTTTCTCCTTCTCTTTTCCTCTCTAAGTGTTTCTAGGGTTAGGAATGGTGTAATGAAGGCTAAGGAGGCGTCTCTAGGTATTTATAAGGCGAAAATGGACCACAAATCGCGACTTCAAAAAGTCATATCTCTTTCGGTAGTACCGGTACGGTTAACTCACTGGACCAAATGATTTTGGAACACAGTACCGATACGGTTCAGTATGGTAGGGTTTGTCCAGTTTTGCCTATATTCTCTATTTTTCATTTCTAATCCATTTGAAACCCTTCCAAAGCCAACCTAAACCTATACAATATATATTTGTGCCTTAAACATAGTTGGTATAATTTCTATTATGAACTATTCCATATATTCACGAGTTAAAACTAGCTTTAACTATTATTTACAATATTAGTATTTCCTACGCCATTACATATATTAAATTGCTATACACCTTGATTATTATATTGCTATAAACATGTGAGGTTTGACAATCCACTCCCCTTAAAGAAAGTTTTGTCCTCGAAACTTACCTCAAGTAGTGAGCAAATGAGGGTACTTCTCTCACATTTCTAACTCCAGTTCTCACGTAGCTTCTTCCACTCCATGGTGTTGCCACAAAACCTTCACTAGTCGAATGACTTTGTTGCAGAGCACCTTCTCTTTGGAGTCGAGAATCTTCACGAGTTGTTCTTCATTGGTTTCTCCATCTTGAATTTCAACATCTTCCAAGTCTATGACTAGCGTTGCATCTGATTGACACTTTATTAACATTGACACGTGGAACACGTCGTGTACCCAAGACAACTGAGCTGGTAACCACAACTGATACGCCGCTTCGCTCACAACTCTGATCACTTCAAATGGCCCGGTATATCTTGGCGCTAACTTTTTCTTCTTGCCGAATCTAAATACTCCTTTCTTGGGCGACACTTTGAGGAACAAGTAGTCTCCCACTTTGAATTCCAAGGGTTTTCATCTTTGATCCACATAGCTTTTTTGTCGACTTTGTGCCGTGTGTAGCCTTCCTCGGATGAGTTGAATTTTCTCGGTAGTTTCTCGAACAATATCCGGTCCAAATAAACTACTCTCGCCGGCTTCCAACCAACACGTCGGAGATCTACACGGTCTTTTATACAATGCTTCATACGGTGCCATCCCAATGCTTGCCTGATAGCTGTTTTTGTATGCAAATTCTATCAACGGTAATAGTTGCTCCAACTCCCCTTGAAGTGTAACACGCAAGCATGTAGCATATCCTCCACAATCTGTATTACTCTCTCGGATTGGCCATCTTTTTGGGGATGGAATGCTGTACTGAAATGTAACTCTATCCCCATGGCTTGTTATAGACTTTGCCAGAATCGCGCCACAAATCGAGAATCACGATCCGACACGATAGAAAACGGAACTCTATGTAATCGCACAATCTCACGGATATACAACCGGCTCAAAGTCTCGAATGTGTTCGTGGTCTTCATACCTAAGAAATGAGCAGACTTCGTGAGTCTATCCACAATAACCCATATTGCATTATGTCTACGCGACGTCTGTGGTAAAACCGACACGAAATCTATGGTGATGTGATCACACTTCCACTCTGGGATAGACAAAGACTGTAGTAATCCTCTTGAATTTTGATGTTTGATCTTCACTTGCTGGCACGCCACGTATCGTGCTATGAACCTTACCACATCTTTCTTCATTCCCTTCCACCAATATTGGCACTTCATGTCCCTATACATTTTTTGTGCTATCGAGGTGGATAGCAAACTTAGAGCGATGACACTCTCCAAGTATCTCCTCCTTTAGAGACGAATCATCAAGAACGCATAGCTTCTCCCCATATATCAATTCTCCATTTCTCAAGGACCAACCCTCCATAGTTTCTCCATTCTCCAATTTCGCTTGAATCAATGCTAATTTAGGATCCAAGCATTGCAATTTCACAACCCTACGCTAGAGAGTAGGTTGAGCCACAGGGTTGAACAAACAACAGTCGGGATCCATCTTCTCCAACCCATAGATCATAATCTCCGAGGGCCTCCTTCAAATTCCATTCACGTATGAAAACATTGAGTTCACCCCGAGACTTACTGCTAAGTGCATCGGCAACTACATTCGCCTTCCTCGGATGGTAGTTGAGTGTGAAGTCGTAGTCTTCTAGGTACTCAATCCACCTTCTTTGCTAGAGATTCAAATCTTTCTGGTGAATATATACTTGAGACTCTAATGATCTGAATACACTTGAAACTTCTCGCCATACAAGTAACACCTCCACAACTTAAGAGTAAAAACCACAGCGACAAGCTCCAAGTCGGGAGAGAGATAATTATGTTCATGAGTCTTGAGTTGCCTCGAGCCATAAGCAACTACCTTACCTCCTTGTAATAACACGCATCCCAAGCCTCGTAACAAAGTATAGGTGTACACATCGTATCCCTCCTCACTATTCAGAATAATAAGGACAGGTGTCGTCGTCAACCTCTCCTTTAAGGTGCGAAAGACTCTTTCACACTCTTAAGTCCACAAGAATTTCTCTCCCTTCTTCGTAAGGTGAGTCATTAGCATCACAAGATTAGAGAATCCTTCCACGAACCTCCGGTAGTAACCTGCTAAGCCCAAAAAACTACGCACTTCGGTCACATTCTTCGTTGGTTCCCACTCCATTACTGCCTTAACATTTGCATGGTCAACGGCTACACCCTGTTTTGACACAACATGGCCAAGAAATTTTACCTCCTTCATCCAGAACTCGCATTTAATCATCTTAGCATATAACTTATGCTCCCTTAAAGTCTGGAGCACAATCGTGAGATGGCGTTCATGTTCCTCGTGTGACCAAGAATAGATAAGTATGTCATCAATGAATACAATGAAAAACTGATTTAGATATGGTTGAAATACCCTGTGCATCAAATTCATGAAGGCTGCGGGTGCATTAGTCAATTCAAATGACATCACCGTATACTCAAAATAACCATACCGGGTACAAAAAGATGTCTTAAGAATATCCTCCTCCTTGATCCGCAATTGATGATACCCTGTGCGAAGATCAGTCTTAGTGTAATACTTAGAACCCCTCAATTGATCAAGTAAGTCATCAATCCATGGTAATGGATATCTATTCTTTACTGTTACCCGATTCAAGCTTCGGTAATCTATGCATAACCGAAGTGTTTCGTCATGCTTCTTCATAAATAGGACCGGGGCTCCCCAAGGTGAAGTACTCAAATGGATAAACCCAATAGCCAACAAATGGTCTAGTTGCTTCCTTAGCTCCTTTAACTCCAAAGGTGCCATTCGATAAGGAACAATCGATATGGGCTCGGTTCTCAGATAAAGATCAATCTTGAACTCAATTTCTCTTTGTGGAGGTAACCCTGGTAATTCTTCTGGGATGACATCCGAAAACTCTGATACTAACAACACCATGTCCGTATGGGATTTGTCCCGATCGTTTCTCATTAAGCTGGCTAAGAAACTCAATTTGCTCCCTGCCTTAGCTTTCAAAAATTTACTCCCTGTAGTGAAAAATGGATAGAAGGAACTGCGATCATTCATGAAAGTAAAAACTATTCCTCCTGGTAAATGAAATGAAATCCGCTGGTGAAAACAATCCATTATCGCCCGAAAAGTGGACAAAAAATTCATCCCAAATATAACGTCATACCCCTTTATGTCTAACGCAACCAAATCTACAATCAATATTCAAAGCATGTTCAAGTTTCCCAAAATCCAAACCCAGATTAAGTGCATATTTTGTGCGTATGAATGAATGGGTAGCACCGGAGTCAAATAAGATGCGGGCCGAAGAATCATAAAGAAGCACGATACCTTCCACCACGGCATTAAAAGCGTCCTCCTCCGGTTGAGTCAAAGTGAAAATTCTTCCTTGATTAGCACCGCCAGGGGTTTGAGCTTGTAACGGTCTTTGCTGTGCTAGCCTTTGTAGAGGTGGCCTGTTTGCTGGTACTTGCCCAGTGTCTAGATAGTTCTCTGAGGTGGAAAGATCAAACAATGCACCCGAATATGTCCCACGCCTCCACATGCAAAGTAGGATTATGGGTTAGTGTTTGCCCCCTTTGGTACACCTCCATCCCCTCGGGCTATCTGAGGTCTCTATCCCACCGTCTGATCGGGGTGATGGTAGGGTAACACCCTCTGTGCTCCACTGGTGCTAGGGTCCGTCCTGATTGGTCCTCCTCTCACTAAGCTCTGTCGTTGTTGGCTGTCCTCTATATCTCTCTCCAACAGTGTAGCTCTATCAACAATATCCCCATACTCTCGAATCTCTAGAGCCACCAGCTTCCCCCAAATAGTCGGCCTCAAATCCTACTCAAAGTGCTTGGCCCTATCGGCCTCAATAGCTATAAAATTTGTAGCATAATAGGATAGCTCATCAAACCTCCTCTCATACTCAGCTACAGTCATGCCGCCCTGTCGTAGAGCAAGAAAATCGGCCTTCATTCTGTCTCTGACTGATTCTAGAAAGTACTTGTCTTGGAAGGTTTGGTCGAACTCCTCCCAAGTAAGTGCGTCGGTGTTCCTCCTTCATTTCACTGAGTCCCGTCAATGGTCGGCCTCCCCCTCGAACAAGTAGGTAGCTAAGCCAACTTGCAAGTCCTCGACAACTCCCATGCCGTCACAAATTTTCTTCACTTGGCGGATACATCAATCTGTATCCAAAAGATTAGAGCTCCCTTGGAAATTAGACGGGCATTGTCTCAAAAACTCTCAAAGAACTATCATCCTCCTATTCTCCTTTCCGTTGCCCAGTACTTGGGCTAATGGGTGAGTTCTCCCATTGTGGTTATGGTAGTTCACATTCTGGTGTTGTACCAGAGTGGTTAGCTCCCTCAAGCATTGATAGATTTCGTTCATGGCATCGAGATGTGGTGGTGGTGGTTGGTTTGCTTGGCCTCTATGACCACGCCCACGTCCACGTCCTCGCCTGCCGTCCATCATGCACATCAATTTACACTTTAGTTTCATTGATGTCCAAGATGTCCTGATATCACTTGAGTCTAAAACATAAAGTTCGTATAAAATCAGACCAAAAAAATTCTTTCGACCTAATCCTATATCTCTATTGTGAATCCATAACTTACAACTCCCATGTAAGATCTAAAGCCTAGGCTCTGATACCACATTTTGTAACGCCTCAAATACCACCCTGAACTGCATTACATTCTAAAATTATTTACATCATGAGAGCACTAAAATAATTCATCAATAAATAAAACTTCATAAAGCCATCCATAGAATTTACCACATTATCCCGAAAGAATAGACCCATCTTGGCCTTTACATTCTAAAAATCAACTAATGTAGCGCAACAAAAATAAAAAAAGAAAACTAGACTTCACAAGGTTCAAAATGAATATCCTAGTCAGGAACAACAGAAAGTGTGTATCCAAAGCATCCACCTCGGGATTCATGTCTCCACTTATCAAAGTCTCCCTGTGTGCGGGCTCCATGACTTCTAGCTCTTCTTCAAGAGGACAATCTGAAAAGGTTGTTAAGTAGGGGTGAGCACGAAGCTCTGTAGAAAAATTCTTCCAAACTCGAACAAGGTTTATAACGGCATATAAAAAGGCCGGTCTCATTTCACAAATAGTATATATAATCTTTGAAGTATAATAAAGACATTTTACTACTGATCTCAAGTTTAAGTAGCAATAGTAATGAAAATGAACAATAACAACTAAGTTCCAATAAACATCCATTTTCAAAATATAACCCATTACCCACACACGATATAATATTGTCCTCAACGGTATGAGCATCCTTACAAGGAACCTCTCACCCTCAAGGTTTGGTTTCTCAAGCATCCTTACAAGGAACCTTTTGAGAAAATCACATACTTTCCTCTTTTGGCATAAGCATCCTTACAAGGAACCTCTCACCCTTAAGATTTGGTTTCTCAATCATCCTTAAAAGGAACCTCATGAGAAAGAATGAGCATCCTTACAAGGAACCTCATGAGAAGGAATGAACATCCTTACAAGGAACCTCTAACCCTTAAGATTTGGTTTCTCAAGTATCCTTACAAGAAACCTCATGAGAAGGAATGAGCATCCTTACAAGGAACCTCTCACCCTTAAGATTTGGTTTCTCAAGCATCCTTACACGGAACCTCATGAGAAGAAATGAACATCCTTACAAGGAACCTCTCACTCATGTTTGTCCAAATAACCATACAAGCAATACCTTACCTCCTATTTTCTCAAATGCCGAACAATTTCACAAGTCTCCAATTTACAAGCAATTTCTAAGAAAAATCTCCAATTCTCATACTTGATATCTTCAAATAGGAAAATTTAAAGAGAAATATGCAAGAGATCATTATCAATATTGTTACATTGCTCAACACAAAGCTTTAGAGTTTTCAACACCAAGATTTAGTGAATATTGAGAGAGAAATCCATATTCCTAAAAAACTAGGGTTTTTATGGTTCTCCCACCATAACTTTGCTCTAAACATGATAAAGGTTGCAAGAATATTAAGAAACAAGGAACCTATAGCAAGTACATATCATTAAGAGTCAAATCATACATATATAATAACCCTAGCATCAATGAACAAGAATGAAAGAAAACCCCTAATGTGGCTCTTGAATAACTAGGGCTTGAATCTTGAATCACTCTTAAATCTCTTTTTTTGCCCTTTTGATCTTGTGCTTTCTCCTTCTCTCTTCCTCTCTAAGTGTTTCTAGGGTTAGGAGTGATGTAATAAAGGCTAAGGAGACGTCTTTAGGTATTTATAAGGTGAAAATGGACCACCAATCTCGACTTTAAAAGGTCAGATCTCTTTCGGCAGTACCGGTACACAGTACCGGTATAGTACAGTTCCGGAGCACAGTACCAGTACGGTTATCTCACTGGACCAAATGATTTCGGAACACGGTACCGGTACACAGTACCGGTAGGGTTTGCCTAGTTTGCCTGTAATCTCTATTTTTCATTTTCAATCCATTTTAAACTCTTCCAAAACCAACCTAAACCTATACAATATATATTTGTGCCTTAAGCATAGTTGGTATAATTTCTATTATGAACTATTCCATATATTCACGAGTTAAAACTACCTTTAACTATTATTTAAAATATTAGCATTTGCTACGCCATTACATATATTAAATTACTATATACCTTTATCATTATATTACTTTAAACAAGTGGGAATTTACAATATGGGTATGTTCTAAATCTTGAATTTAGAATCCAAACCTTGTAATTTAGGTGTTCTAAATTTCATATACGAATCCTTAAAATTTCTTACAGTATGACCTCTTACAGACATGGATGATCACAACATACCCAGACCTAGAAAAGGGTCTCACTGTTACCTCATCATGTTCTAGAAGGTCATGTCATACTTAGGGAATATAGCCTGAAACGACCAATTATTCCCCTAACAAAATCCTAACAAACTGGGAATCATGTAATGATAACGTGAGGACCACCCCACATGCGGGTATAAATACAAGGGAAATCACCTATGGATAGAGGATCACTATAACCAATATGTAGCAAGAATCCCCCTCAACTAGTTCAGAATCTGCTAAATCCTCTGAATCACGTAATAAAGGATCACTATAACCAATATTTAGAAAACATCATACGTCTATCACAAAAGGAAGAAATAGGAGATGAGATGCATAACAGAGCCATGTTGGAGAGGAGGGGAAATCGACAACTTTGCCCAAAAAAGAACACCACAGATCAATTCTAGGAGGAGCATTCCGGAGAGATCCAATATGAATTGGAAACATAAAAAAGGTCATGAAGAATCGAGTTCTAGTCAATATGGTAACTCTAGTTAATCAAGCCGAGCTGCCCTGACAACGAAGGTCTTGCATTTTTCTCTTCCACCCAAATTTAAAATACCCCATATCATCACATTCGATGGAACCAAGGATCCAGTGAACCATCTCAATTTGTACAAAATCTAAATGGAGCTCCATGGGTACCAAAAACCTATCCATTGTTGAGCTTTTGCCATCACACTAAAGGGTTGAGTTCTTGCCTGGTTCAATAGACTGACACCAACTTCAATCTCTTCTTTCACAGAGCTCTGGGTACAGTTCATCTCCCAATTCATTGGGTCAAGGACATACATGAAACTCATTTACTAGTTGCTAAGTATTAAGCAAGTGCCTAATGAGCCTTTGAGAGACTATGTGAAGAGGTTCAACCAAGAATCTCTAAGCACAGATGGGCTAAATGAGAAAGTTGTCTTAAAAACCTTCATAGCTGGTCTAGATCTCCAATCTAAGGAGTTCTTGTTCTCTATTTCTAAAATCCTACTACTGCCATGCCTGGGGTGCTGGCAAAAGTCAAGAAGTACATTAATGTGGAAAAGGTTTTCCTTTCAAAAGGTGGCTCATTAGTTACTCCAAAGAAGCATTCAGACAAAGAAAGGCAGGATTCTAGCCCCAGAAAAATCTATGAATGAGATTGTTCACCAAAAAATAGGAAGTGATTGATCCCCTAAGAAGAAGAGAGATGTAAGAGATTGTTTGATGACCCCATAGCCTATCTTCAACCTCGGTACGCACTTGAGTGATTCATTCTACCCAACACCTCAGTAGCTTTGGTGTTACACCAAGTTCAAAATGAGAGGTATGTCAAGTTGCCATCCAAGTTAAAATCTGATCTTCACAAGAGGGATTACATCAAGTACAATAACTTCCACCGATATCATGGTCATGATATTGACGATTGCATCTAGATCAAGAAGGAAATTGAATTTATGATACATAGAAGGCAACTTAGGCACTTTGTTGCTCAAGAAGGTGAAGAATGAGTTTAACTAGTGCAAGAGCAGCCCCAACAAAGACAACAACAATAGGCTCTGGGTGAAATTAGATTAATTTCTTGTGACTTTGTAAGTGGTAGAGAATCTAGCTTGACTAGGAAGGCCCATGTAAGGACTATCAGGATGCAAGACTTCCTTTAAGTTAAAAAAATACAAAAGGCTCCACACCTCGGCCTTTCAGACTCAGATCTCAAGGGGTTTCAAGTCCCCCCCATGATGAACCTTTGGTCTTGAAGGCAAACATTGTGAATAAGTCTATACATCGTGTGCTAGTGGAAAACGGGAGTTCTGCTGATATAATTTTCTAAGGGGCGTTTGAGAAGTTAATTATTGTCAAGGAGAAGTTCGATCTAGTTAAAACATACATGCTCGGGTTTTTCAACTAAAAGGTCTTTCTTTTGGGCTCAATTCAGCTCATACTCACTCTAGGGGAACCTTCCATGTCAAACCACTAGCATCATGAAATTCCTCTTTGTGGATGCACCTGCTGCCTTGAACGTTATCCTAGCGACACCATCCCTATTCTCAATCAAGACCATTCCTTCTACTTACCACCTCGTGATGAAGTTCCTAATTGAGAATGAGGTAAGAGTTGTAAGAGGGGATCAACATATGTCTTAGATGTCTAGGGAATGCTACATGTCATCTATAAAGCAAAAGGAGATGACTCCATACAAGTAAAAAATCTGGACAGAAGAGACAAGGCGGATACAATACCAACTCCCTTAGAAGAATTGGAACACATAAAAGTGCACAAGGACACATAACACCTAATCTTTGTGGGATCCAAACTGCTGGATGACGTTAAACAAAAGCTCATAGCATTTTTAAGAAGCAAGTCAAATGTATTCATCTGGAACCAAACGGATATGAAAGCATGGTTCAAAGTATCGACCGATATCGATACGATTCGGCCGAATCATATCCATCTCAGCACTTTCGGAGTCGATACCGTTACATAATATTTATAAACCTCAAGTCTCGTATAGCTCCGCCGAGTCATATCTGATTCAATCCTGAGTCGCCAAAATAATGTCATTGAATTGACCAATATAGTTTCACGACGCTGTGATATGACCTGAATTTCTCGTCATGTTCAATATTTTATTTTAGGTTGTATCTCCAGATACAGCACCGCAACGCCGCGACTGATGTGTCTTAGAGCTCTCCGAGTTGATGGCCGATACGATGACCTTGAACCATGTATGCAAGGGATCGACCCCAAGGTGATCATCCGCAAGCTTAGTGTGGACCCAAGTGATTCCCTATTAAAAAAGTACATTTCATCATGCACGTGTGGGGATAATTACACCATAATTGTGTTTAAATAGCATAATCTAATGGTAAATAATGTGGAGGGCTTATACAAGTATGATGTCATGTATCCAAGAATTAAAAAGAAGAATTAGAGGTAGTGGGACCAAGCATTGACGAGGGGAAGAGTGGACTTTGGGTCCACGTTCGAACACCAATTCACATTCAAACGCAACTACAAAATTAGAAAAAATTAAACAAAATCCCCAAAAATGGCTACTAGGCTATAGGAGTATGATTGTTGGAATGAAGGAGTGTCAAGGCTACAATTATTTCCACGTTCGAAAGATAGGTTCACGTTCGAACGCCAACAAAAATTAAAAAGTCTCCATGTCTATACTTTCAGCTAGACTATTGAGCTCCATGGTTGGACTTTCAGCACTCAAGGCTGATCATTGTCCTTTCCCCTTGACCTATAAATACTACCCTCTCCTTCACTTAGATGAGTGAACTGCTCTCACCTTTCTAGCTCTCTTATTACTTTGAAGGGTGGGTAGTGTTTCACTCATTCTTTGTTGAAGAAAAGTATTTTGCTTCTTGTAATTTTATCTTTGTAATTCTAAATTCCTCTACTTAGAGGGTTGAGATTCATTCACTTTTCTAGCTTCCTCAAAGTAACGAAGAATGAGTACTTTCTCATTCACTTTAGCAAGATATGATACAATATGGTAATTATTATTTAGAAGTTATATTTGTGCAATTCATTTATTCTTATTAATTATCTTTGGTGTTATATGTAGAATGATGCTTTGTACAATCATAGCTCACCTATAAACAAGTTAAGTCTTGGCATAGATGATTCCCTGCAAGTATGCAAAGTAGGATTTCATAACAATCTTTCAATATGCATTTACTTTGTGTTTTAACTTATGGTTGAATAACTTGACTAATGTTGATGCTTTGTAGTGTTATTTGATTGTTTATAGACGGGTTGATTCTCGGCATAAGCAATTATTATGATCCTCTACAAAGACATCAAAGTTATACACTTAATTTATAAATTCAATATATATCCTCAAATTAACTTACTATTGACGTAGGAGTTAATTGAGTAATAATTATTGCACAAATATAGCACCTAAACACATATGGACATGTCCGAATCCTCGAACTAAAGAGTGACTTTTATTTTCATCTGAGAGAATCTTATATTTTGTCTAAAAAAATATCATCATCACCGAAACTTTCAAACTTCAAGGATTTAATTTACCATTGTCTCTATTGATTATAACTTCAAACACCAACATAAGTTCCCTATGTATTCGACTTCGGAATCAACTGGATTATAACAATAACTTGACTGTCTGCATTCGGGTGTACACATTTTGGATTAAGCCAATTTTTTTGGCACTGTTGCTAGGGAACCAACGGTATTTTGAAGTAAAAAGTGAAGAGGCATTTATATTCTTTGTATATACTTTTATTTTTCAATATTTAATTCTTTCTTTTTATGTATGAGGAAGACCCTCTCTTTCAAGATTTTCCAAAATAATTAGTCGGGTATATGAATCAATCTAAACCTTCTTCACCTCGATCAGTCGCAAACTCCTTTGATAATAGTATGACCAATAATCAGAGAAAATATGAAATTCCTAATGTATGAACTTTAAGGGAGTATTTATATGCTACCTTTTATTTTGTGTTTCTAGTAAATGCACACAACTTCAATGTGATGCCTGGTCTGGTGTAGTTAATACCTCAATTTCATGGACTCGAATAAAAAAAAATTTACATATTAAAGAATTCGAGGAGGAATGTGGGATGTTCCATGATAATTTTGAAATGGCCAAATTGAAACTTTTTTCTTTCTTTTTAAAGCATAAAAATAAACAATGGTTAAATTCTTTAAAAGTCCACTCCATACCAAATTGGCAAGCATTAAAAATAGAGTTTTTTCAAGAAGTTTTTCCATTTTACACCGTACCAATGCATTAAAAAGGCTAATCATGAACTTTTTGATTAAAGAGGAAGAAACATTCTACCAATGTTGGGAGATATTTAAGGATCTTCTTCAACCTTGCTTACACCATGCATTTGAGAGTTTGAATTTGGTTGGATTTTTCTATGATGCTCTCCCTACTCAACAATGTCAATTTATAGAGATGATGACTCAAGGTGAGTTCATGGGAAATATTTTGGAAGAGGATTTTGAGTTTTTTGATACCAAATCTGAGGGTTCCCAAAGGTGGGACTCAACCTCTCCTACCACCGTTGAAGCCAAACCATCCACTTTGCAAGGAGGAAAATATGTTTTGAAAGAGGATGAAGACCTTTGGGCTAAGATGGCCACCTTATAACAAAAGCTTGAAGGTTAAGAGATGGAGAAGGTAAACCAAGTTGTTGTTGGACCACAAAACAAGTGTGTGGATTTGTGCTTTGTCAAGACACTCTACTGGGAAGTGTCCTACCATACCTGCATTGCAGGAGTTGTTATTGGAGCAATCCAATGCCATCTCCAATTTTAACAAGGCCTATTCCAACCCTTATTCTGAGACCTAAAATCTAGGGTAGTGGAACCACTCGAATTTCAAGTGGAGGAACACACAACAATCTCCTGTTAATCAACAACATGGACCACCACCACTACCTCAAGGACCTCCTTCTTATGAACCATATCTACCGCCACACAAAAGTAGCTTTAAGGACACTCTTAATCAGTTGATGCAAGACCAAATGAACTATAAAAATTAATCCACTCAGGCTTTCAATGAGTTTAAATCTTAGATGACCTAGTCTTTCGAGGATCTTAAAAGTTATATCCAAAAGTTGACCTAATGAATAACCACGCATGAAAAAGGGAAAGTTTCTTGCCCAACCTAGACAACCACAAGGTCAATACTACTTAGGTAACTCTTCTACCATGGAAGCTCCACAAAAGAATGATCAAGCTATCGCCACTCTTAGAAGTGACAAAGTCATTGACAAGCCCATCAAACCACCAACACATACTGAGACCATATCAGTGGTAAAACTTGCACAAGTCTCCCCATATAAGACCAAGTCTAGGGAAGTTAAGAAGCCACTACCACAATGCCCTTGTCTTGCTCCTTGTCCCCAAAGAATCAAGAAAACGCATAAGTTGAACAACCATACTAATATTTACAATCTTTTTAAGCAGGTAAAAATTAATATACCACTTATTGATGCTATTAAGCAAGTTACTTATTATGTCAAATTTCTAAAGGACTTGTGCACAGCCAAAAGAAGTCAAAATGTTCAAAAAAGGGCTTTCTTAACTAAACAAGCCAATGTAATAATTCAACACAAAGCCCCTCTAAAGTGAAAGGACCTAGGGTGTCTCACAGTTTCATGTGTCATCGAGAAATTCAAGATTAAGCAATCATTACTTGATTTTGGAGCTAATGTCAGACTAATCCCTTTTTCAGTCTACCAATAACTAGGTCTAGGTGAGCTTAAGCCGACAAGCATCACAATTCAGTTGGCAGACAGGTCTCAAAGTTCCAAGGGGTAATGTTGAGGATGTCCTTGTCTAAGTGGACAATTTTTTTTTCTAGTGGACTTCATTATCTTAGATACTCAACCAGTTATGCATTCAGAGAGTCAAATTCTTGTTATCCTTGGCCTACCCTTCTTCATAACTTCAAATGCTTTAATCAATTGTAGGAATAGTGTTATGAAGTTGACTTTTGGGAATATGACTTTTGAGCTTAAAATTTTAAATATTGCTAAGCAATCGGGTGAGGAAGAAGAAGTGGGAGGAGTGAATTTCATTGACTCTTTGGCACATGAGCATTTGAACAAAGCATTTCTTGAGGACTCGCTGAAGTCTTATTTACTGGAGTCTATCACATCAGAGTTAGAATCAGAGTTAGAGGGTGATTATTTGAGCCTAGCTAAAGAGCTAGAGTTTTATCTAGTCCATACTGTCAGGTAAAGGGTACCCAAGTTTGAAGATTTAGCTCCAAGTGGTAGCAAGTCACTCTCATCTAGTGTCAAACCACAAAAACCTAAATTAAAACCCCCCATCTGACTTAACACATGCATTTTTCAAGAATGATGATTCCTTTTCAGTGGTCATTCCATTGTTAGAAGTCCTTAGAGGTCATAAGAGTGTTATTGGGTGGACCAGTGCTGATTTGGAATGTATAAGTCCATTAATTTGTAATCTTGCCTTATATCTTGAGGAAGATGCAAAACCTTCTTGTTAAAAGTAGTGGAGGTTGAACCCACACATGAAAGAGTTTGTATGGGTTGAGGTGCTCAAATTGTTGGATGTAAGAATCATTTTCTCCATCTTTGATAGTAAATGACTCAATCCAACCCAAGTTGTGCCTAAAAAGTCTAAAGTCACAATAGTCAAAAATGATGTCAATGAGTTGGTCCCTACCCAAATTGTTATGGGATGGTGCATGTACATAGACTACATAAAACTCAATTGTGTAACTAGGAAAGATCATTTTCCTCTACCATTTCTAGATCAAGTTTTAGAGAGGATTGTGGGCCATGTATTTTACTATTTCCTAGATGGCTACTCAAGGTACAACCGATAGAGATAACACTTGATGACCAGAAAAAAAGACATTCAAATGCCTATTTGGTACATTTGCATAAAGGAGAATGTCTATTGGTTTATGTAACGCTCCTGTCATATTTCAGAGATGCGTGTTTATTTTGTTTAGCGATATAGTTTAGACGTTTCTAGAAGTATTCATGGATAATTTTTCGGTTTATGGAGATTCTTTTGATTTGTGTTTGAATAATTTGGAAAAAGTGTTGAGAAAATGCGAGGAGACCAATCTTGTTCTCAATTGGGAGAAATGTCATGTTATGGTGACACAAGGCATAGTGTTAGGTCACATTATTTCAGTAAAGGGAATAAAAGTTTACAAAGCAAAGGTAGATATGATAAGCAATTTATCTGCTCCAAAAACTATTAAGGATGTTCAATCATTCTTAGGGCATGCGAGATTCTATAGGAGATTCATTAAAAATTTCAGTGCCATATCTAAACCCATTTGTCATGTCCTTAGTCGAAATGTATCTTTGTATGAGATGATGCATGCCAGAAAGCTATTGATAAACTTAAAGGGACACTAATCTCTGCTCCAATAATGCAACCCCTAATTAGTCCCTACCCTTTCAATTGATGTGTGATACAAGTGATTACGTTGTAGGAGCAATATTGGGATAGAGAAAGGATAAAAAGCCTTATGTGATCGATTATGCCAGTAAGACTTTCAAAGATGCTTGATTAGTAGTTAAAATTAGCACATCACTATGCCTTTTTAAGAATAATTATACTTTGATGTCAAGGGCAACAATATCAAACTTGAATGCAACACCAGCAAATTGGGGGTCAAAATTAGAAAAACTTGTAACAAAGCAAGAACGTTCGAACGCCAAATCACGTTCGAAAGTTTCCTTGAATTATTTGAAGACCATGGCTGAGACATGGCATGTTGCAGATGAGAAGAAAATCATTGAAGTACTTGAGTACCTCATTCGAACGTTCTTTTCCAATATTAAGGACCAGGCTAATGGGTGAAAAGGCAGTGGTTCAAGGCGTATGGAAGTAGATCTCCAGAAGAACACAAGCCACTTGAGCGACAGAGTCAGATCACATCTGGCATTCGAACGCCCATCAAGCAAAGACAGAAGCAACGTTTTAACGCCAGACAATGTTTGAATGTTGTCCTTAGACTGACTGCAGAGTGGTTGGCTCTCACTGGGTCTTTGGCGGTCTTGCACTAGTCTTTCACACTCCCTTGCCCCACCTCTTTGCCTTTAAATACTCTCATTATGGCAGCTTCAAAGGAGAGTTGGATTGGCACTAGACCAACATTTTCTTAGTTTGATATTAGTCTTAGAATTAGGCTTGCAATTGCATGCATAAAGGGAGATAGATCACTTTTGGTTGAGGAAGAAACCCTCCAAAAGTGACTAGCTTTCTTCTACTTTCAATACTTGCTTCATTTGTTTCCATTGCTTGAGCTTCTTTCTTCCCTTAGAGGAGTGAAACTCTTCAACTTTTCTAGAGCTTTGCCAAAGCTATGAAGGATAAAACGTAATTTACTCATTTTTCGTCGAAGATCGGCCCCTCGCTTATTGTGCTTTACCTTGTAACTTTTCTACTTGGAGGGATGAGCATCACTCACTTTTATAGCTTTACCAAAGCCATAAAGAGTGAGTAGTTTCTCATTTACTCTTTAGTAAGAGGTGATGGACATGTATAAATTATCCAGAGATTATATCTTTCTATTTTCGATTATGCTTAATGCTTTATATTCCCCTTGCTTATTAAATGATTGATTGCAACTTGCAAAGTTAAGGTACATTGTATAACCATGAGGAGTTTCTATAACATAGATAACTCTTGCATAGAAAGACTCGTCGGTTCAAGGCAAGTACCCCGGTTAGATCTTCATGACTACCCTTCAATCTTCACGACTATCCTTCAATATTCACCATTACCGTGCTTCAATTAAAGCATGGAAATGGAAAATTAATGTCATGGTTGGATGCCTTGTAGAAACACTTGCTTGTTTGTAGATGGTTTAAGTCTCGGCATAGACAATTCTTGTAAACTTCTAAAAAGACATCATAATCATGCTCTTAATTCTCACAATCCACCTTTATCTTTCAATTAAATTGCTGTTGACACAGGGGTTAATTGATTCATCAAGCACAAGTATAATAGACCGAATGATTAACTATATGTCCACATAGTCAAACTAAAGAGTGACATTTTTTCATTTGAGCTTATCTTATATTTTGTCCAGAAAATATTCTTGGAAAATATCTTATATTCTGTCCAAGAAATCCCATACACCACATAACTTCAAATCTCAAGGGTTACAAACATTTGGTCTCCACCACTGCTTACTTTAAAACACCAACAATAGTTCCCTATGGATTCGACTCCGGACTCAAACCGGATTATTACTACAGCTTGACCGCCTACACTTGGGTGTACACATTTCGAATCAAATCAAGTTATTGGTGCCTTTGTCGGGGACCTATAAAAGGTGTTTAAAAATAAAGGTAAAAGGTAAAAAGTCCTTTCTTTTTGTATATATTTTTTGGTTTACTGTGATTAATTTTATTTTATTTATTTTTATGTCTGAGAGCGCTCCTCACTATCAAAATTTGCCGGCAGAATCTTTTGAGTCTGTGAATCAACTTGAATCATCTTCACCTAGATCAGTAACAAACTTTTGTGAGAATAGTATGACAAATAATGAGAGCCAAGGAGAAGTTCCTATGATAGAGGGGGAAGTGCCTAACATTCAAACTTTGTGGGATTACTTAAATCCCATAAGAAATAGTGTCCCCTCTTGCTTTGTCTTTCCTTCAAATGCGCCCCTCTTTAATGTAAAGGCTGGGACAGTGCAACTACTTCCTCAATTTCATGGACTTGAATCTGAAAATCTGTATCTACACACAAAATATTTTGAGGAAGTATGTAGAACATTTCAAAACAACACTGAGCTGGCTAAGTTGAAAATTTTTCCTTTCTCTCTAAAGCACAAAGCTAAACAATGGCTAAATTCTTTAAAAATCTTTCAATACCTAGTTGATAGGCATTATGGAATGAATTTTTTAGAAAGTTTTTTCCTCTACACCGGTACCACTGCACTCAAAAGGCAAGTCATGAATTTTTCGGTTAAAGAAGGAGAAACCTTTAACCAAAGTTGGGAAAGATTCAAATATTTTCTCTAATCTTGTTCACACCATGTTTTTGAAAATTGGACTTTGGTAGGGTTTTTTTATGACTCCTTTCCCACTAGACTACGTTAGTTTTGTCGAAATGATGACTCAAGGAGAGTTTATGGGCAAGAATTCAGAGGAGGCATTCAATTTTTTTGACACCATATCTGATAGTTTCAGATGTGGGACTCAACCTCTCCAACCACTATTGAAGCCAGACCATCAACTTTCCATGAGGATAAGTATGTCTGGAAAGAAGATTGTTGTCCGAATTTCGTATTGACAATTTACGTGCAAGTAAACACGAGCAACAAGTAATAAAGTGATAAGTAGAGTATCGTTCCCATGAAGAATTATTACTAATAAGTTCCAAGTACTAACTGTATATCAATTCAATTTTATTTAAAAAATTAGAATTGAACTATGAAGTGACTAATTTAAAACTAAATCTAAATTTAACAATCAAGAGTTGAATTTACCGGATAAAAGAAGTTAAAATTATAACTTCCCCTAATGCTTCGTATAAATCTTTCCACTCTATCTCTAGTTAATTGATCAAAATAAGTTGTTAACTGAGACTTCAAAAGTATTTATCAAACCTCTTCCGATAGTTAGATAAATATATATCTCCCAATTAAATTACTATATTCATATGCAAAATAAGTTGGAATAGATTAATTAAGTTCAAACTCTCATAAAAGTTATACACGGCATATAGGTATATTCCTATCCTATACACAAACCCAGCTATTCAATCCTAAGAAGAATCAACTAGACGCATGTCATTATATTCCGATCTAAACCTAGAATTCATCTTCAAATTTCATCTAGGTTATCAAATTAATTGTTGGCCACACAATCATATATTAAGCACAAAATATAACAAAAAACTCATATAAGATCAATAAGAGCTAGAAACGAGAGTAGATTAATTTAACTAAACATTAGGGTCCGTTGCAATCTTAATAAAAATTTAGTTCATAATGTAATTGAAAAACATCATTATCAAATTAAACAACATTCCAAAAAATTAAGAACTAAAAGTAAGAGAAAATGAATGAAAACTTAGTTGCAATCTTCAATCCCTCTCTAGCCTTCAATCCCGATCTTCGTCGTGTCGGTTTCTTCGATTCTTATCTTCAATTTTCTTCAAATTCCTTGGATTTTCCATATGTTTTCAGCCCCCAAAAGTCAAAATCTTTATGTATAAGCATAAACTCTAGCATGTGAGGAACATTAGAGTCTAATTTTGAGTCAAAACAAATCAAAACTCGCGTCCAAAGAGAACACAAACGCGAGGGCGCTGGAAAAATGCTACTTGGGCAGTATGTGGGCGCAGGGGTGCTGAAGCAGCAATGGGGCGCGTACCGATACTATTTCTGCTCTGGACCAGTTTTTGTAGAATTATCATAACTTTTGATCTAACAGTCCAATTGAGAGTGTCAAAACTTTGGGAAACTAGTGGGCTAACGCTTCCCAATTGCATTTTTCTTGGTTTCTTCACCTTTAAGACTCCAAATTGACTTTGTTTCAAATGATGATTCCTACCAAATAACTTCAAAACACACAAAATAAATAAAAATGAACATAAAATAATTGAAAACTTGTAATTTCATCAAGCGAAAAGTACACAATTCGTAGGTATAAAATCAACTCATCAAAGATGATGACCTAAGAGCAAAAATGTCCACCCTATCTCAAAAACTTAGAGTTTTAGAGATAAAAAAGGTACATCAAGTTGATGTTGGCCCTCCCACAGAACAAGTGTGTGGGATTTGTGCCCTAACAGGACACCCTACTGGGGAGTGTCCTACCACTCTGGCATTCAAAGAGATTTTGTTGGAACAAACAAATGCAACTCTGAACTTCAACAAGTCTTACTCCAACCCATATTCTAGAACATAAAATCTAAGGTAGCGAAATCACCCGAACTTCAGTTGGAGGAACACACTACCAACTCCCATGAACCAACAACAAGGTTCACAACCACCACCTCAAGGACCTCCTGCATATCAACCATACCAACTACCACACAAGAGGAGGCTTGAGGATACATTGAACCAGTTCATGAAAACCCAAATAAAATATAACTCCCATTCCACACAGGTTTTTACCGATTTGAAAGCATAGACCACCCAATCTTTCAAGGATATCAAAAGTCATATCTAAAAATTGGCCCAATCTATGAGAACATATGAGAAAGGCAAGTTTCCTGCCCAATCAAAACCTTCGCAAGACCAAGCCCAAGCCATCACTACACTGAGAAGTGGCAAGATGATTGTTGAAACAATCAAAAATATGTTGATACCAAGGCCAAGACTTGAGTCAACCCCATGAACTGAACTAATTGAACATGAGCCTATGATCGAAAAAGAGCTAGAATCATCAAAGAAAAAAGAACCTCCATGCCCTATTTCTGCTCCTTCTCCCCAAAGACTCAAAACAGTACAAAAGTAGAATAATCAGCCAAAAATTTACGCGCTTTTTAAGCAAGTAAAGATCAAAATCCCACTTCTAGATGCAATCAAACATGTTCTATTTTATGTCAAATTTTAGAAAGATTTGTGCACAATCAAGATAATCCAAAATGTTCAAAAGAGAGCTTTCTTGATGAAGCAAGCCAATGCCTCACTTCAACACAAAACCCCACCAAAATACAAGGACCCTGGATGTTCAACAATTACTGTTAGATGTTGGAGTCAATGTCAATCTGCTTCCTTTCTCTGTCTACCAGCAAATAGGTCTGGGTGAACTCAAACCCATTTGTGTCATACTCCAGTTGGCAGACAGATCTATAAAAATTCCTAGAGGTATTGTTACAGATGTACTTGTCCAAGTAGACAACTTTGTCTTCCTTGCGGACTTTATTGTTCTAGATACTTAGCCAACAATGCATTTAAAGAACCAAATTTTTGTTATTGTTGGTCGACCCTTCCTAGCAACCTCCAATGCATTAATCAATTGTAGGAATGGAGTCATGAAATTGACTTTTGGGAATATGACTCTTGAGCTGAATATTTTTAATATTGCCAAACACCTAGGAGAAGACCAAGAAGTGAGAGAAATAATTTCAATTGAGTAATTGGTTTATGAATATGTGAATGATACCTTTTGCGAAACCTTTGTTGAATCATATCTATTGAACCTAGCACATCTGAGTCAATACATGATGACCCAAATCCACAAAGTTGCCCTACTCATGCTGTTGACACATTGGCTCCCAAAATTCCAGAAACTTTTATTGAGTAGTACAAAACCACTCTTATAAAGTGACAAGCCACCAAAGCCTGAGCTAAAACCACTTTCATCTGACCTCAAATATGTATTCTTAGGAGAAAATGAGTCATATCCAATAGTAATTTTATCTAAGCTTACGAACTTGCAAGAGTCTAAGTTGATTGAAGTTTTCAAACTCAAAAAGAGCACCATTGGGTGGACCATCGCTGATTTGAAAGGTATAAGTCTGTTAATCTAAAAGCATGTTATATACCTTGAAGAGAATTCAAAAGTCTGTCATCAAATACAGCGACGAATGAACCCTCACATGATGAATGTCGTGAAAACTGAGGTGATTAAGCTATTAGATGCAGGGATAATCTTTGTCATCTCTGATAGCAAATGGGTTAGTCCAACCAAAGCTATACCCAAGAAGTCTAGAGTCACAATGATCAAGAATGATGCCAATGAACTAGTACTAACTCGAGTCGTCACAGGATGGCAAATGTGCATAGACTATCAAAATCTCAATTTGATAACTAGAAAAGACCATTTCCCTCTTCCCTTTCTTGATCAGGTCCTAGAAAAAATTGTAGGTCATGCATTCTACTGTTTATTGGATGAGTATTTTGGGTACAATCAAATCGAAATAGCACTAAATGACCAGGAGAAAACAACGTTCACATGTCCCTTTGGTACCTTTGCATTCAAAAGGATGCCTTTTCGACTTTGTAACGCTCCTATAACATTCCAATGATGCATGCTAAGCTTGTTCAGTGGCATGGGTGAAAATATTTTGGAAGTGTTCATGGATGACTTTTCTGTATATGGTTACTCGTTTGATTTGTGTTTGTACAACCTAGAGAAAGTGTTAATAAGATACAAGAAAGCCAATCTAGTGCTCAATTGGGAGAAATGTCATTTTATGGTCACACAAGACAGTGTCCTATGTCACATTGTGTCTTCTGAAGGCATGAAAGTTGGCAAGGCAAAAATAGCTCTAAATGGAAATTTGCCCGCTCCCAAGACTGTAAAGGATGTCCGATCATTCCTAGGACACGTTGGATTTTACAGGAGATTCATAAAAGATTTCAGTATCATAACTAAACCCATGTGTCATCTCCTAAGTCAGGATGGAATGTTTGTGTGGAATGAAACATGTCAAAAAGCTTTGACAAGCTTAAATGTATGTTAATTTCTACTCCAATAATGCAACTGCCAGACTGGATTTTGTCATTTGAACTAATGTGTGATGCGAGTAATTATGTTGTAGGTGTTGTGTTGGGAAAAAGAAAAGATAAGAAACCCTATGTGATTAACTATGCAAGCAAGACCTTGAATGATGCTCAAACGAATTATTCAACAACTAAAAAAAAATTGCTTACTGTAATTTTTGCTTTAGAAAAAGTTCGCTCTTATCTTGTTAGTTCTTTTGTTATTGTATTCATTGATCATACAACGTTAAAATTTTTGCTCACAAAAAAAAGATGCCAAGCCAAGACTCTTAAAATGGATACTCTTGCTCCAAGAGTTTGATCTGATCATTAAGGACAAGAAAGGTGTTGAGAATGTGATGGTAGACCATCTGTCCAGGTTAACGTATGAATTTCATGAAGATGAAATTTCAATAAATGAAAATTTCTTTGATGAACAACTGTTCACTGTCATGGAAATACCATGGTACGCTGATATTGCTAACTTTTTTATTACTGATACGTTTCCTCCTTCCTATACATTGATGGATAAGAAGAAATTTCTAAGGGAGGTTCGTAATTTCTTTTGGGAAGATCCATACGTGTTTTATTATTGTAAGGATCAAATCATAAGGTGTTGTATCCCTGAGCATGAAAGCAGGCAAGTAATATCATTTTGTCATTCTGAAGCATGTTGTGGCCATTTTTCATTAAAAAAATCCGCTGTAAAAATCTTATAGTATGGATTTTATTGGTCCACACTTTTTAAAGATGTCTATACCTTTTGTCTAACATGTAGTAGATGCCAAAAGTTAGGGAGCATTTCTAAAAGAAACATGATGCCTTTGAACACAATTCTAATAATTAAAATTTTTGACTGTTGGAGCATCAATTTTATGGGACTATTTCCCCTTGCTTTGACTATCTATACATTTTGCTGGCCATAAACTATGTGCCAAAATGAGTTGAAGCAATTCCATGCCGAAATAATAATCACCGCACAACGATCAAGTTTTCAAAAGAAAATATTTTGTCCCGATTTGAAATTTCAAAATCAATCATAAGTGATGGGGGTACTCATTTTTGCAATCGTCTTTTTTAGAATTTAATGAGAAAGTACTTGATTTTTCATAAAATTGCAACCCCTTATAACCTACAGACTAGTGGACATGCAAAATTGGCTAATTGAGAGATCAAATTGATTTTAGAAAAAATGCTAAACTCAAACCGCAAAGATTGGTCGTTAAGACAAACTGATGCATTCTGAACATCTCGCACTGCTTTTAAAACCATTTTGGGCATGTCTCCCTATCGATTAGTTGATGGAAAGCCTTGTCACCTACTTATAGAATTAGAACGCAGAGCATATTGGGTCATTAAAGAAATGAAATGTAACCTAGACAAGGCTGGACTCTTAAGAATTAGAAGAACTGAGGAATGAAGCATATGATAATGCAAAGATTGCTAAGTCCAAGATAAAAAATTTCATGACAAGAACATTTCAGGAAATATTTTGAACCTTCTCAAAAAGTCTTGGCATATAATTCGAGACTCTTTCTTTTTCCTGGAAAGTTGAGATCAAGATTGATTGGACATTACATTGTCGAATAGGTAATTTGTACATAGAGCAGAGGAAGTGAAAAATCCATCAAATGGCAATATTTTTACTGTCAATGGTCCGTAGTTAAAACTATTTTTGGAGGACTTTGTTAAAAATGTGAAAACCATTCTTTTAATGGATCCAAAATATTCCTCCGAGATTCGCGCCTGTCGACACAAAAAATGGTCGGATAAGGAAAAATCCAACCCAAATCGACCCGCTAGGATGCCTTTATAAGGCCCCCATCCATTTTCCTCTTTTTCCCATCTGACAATGTTGCCCCGCCCCCCAATTCCCTTTTCTTCTATCTTTCTTCTTCTTCTTCTTCGTTTTCTCTGTTTTATGCAAAACCAACCAAGCCCTAGCAACCCAATGACCTTATACCCCAAAGACTCAGTCATTTGTCTCATGATTTGGATTTGTTTACTCTATTTATACATGGGTGTTTTACTTATGTTCACACTCACACAAAAGGTTTTTCATCCAAACGAAAACCCAGATCTCCTAAAAGATGATTAATTATTGTGTTTTATTTGTAGGTTTCGGCAGATGAATAGATCTTTACCTTTCAGCCTCACCTCTAAGATCCATACACTAGTAAATTAAAAACATTGGGGACAATGTTCAGTTTAGGTTGGGCGTGAGAACTACAGTTCATATGTGCCCGTAATTTTATTTTTTAATTTTTGTTGTTGTTGCTGGTGTTTTTGATCATATTGTGTACCTTGTTTCATATTTCTGTATAAATTGATGATCATATCTTTTAGTCAGCCTAAATCGTCTTTGTGACTGACAGACGTTAAAGTACCAGATAGTGAGTCTTAAAGCGTAGAAAACATTAATGTTAAACTTTTTTGGTTTAGTTTGGGAGTTTTACGCACCTTTTCATCTGATATGCTTACTATGATCATGAGAAAAGCAAGATTGGTAAGAAAATCTAAAATCTGAGAACAACAAGCGAAACGACATTGTGGCAGAAACACTTTTACTAAATGTCTTCGTGTCAAAATACTTGGTGCTTTTAAACAATGTGGTCTATTCTTTCATAAGAAAAGATACAATCAGTGTTTTGAACCAATTTTCGGTCGCACACTCGATCGATTAGATTGGATAGTGAATGAGTTGAGTAAGGATTATCCTCACACATCATCCTATTCCAGTACTTTGCTTAACCGGTTTGTACGACAAGAAATTAGAAGAGTCACTAATGGTTCAAAAGACATAGAGATAGAGGATGACTCGGACAAGATTGCTTTCTAAATAAAACTGTGAAAAATTGTGTTTTAGAGATGAAAGCCAAGAGTTCAATTTTTTTGTAAAAAGTGTAAAAATCTTATTTGTTAAATGTACAAACTCTTTTGACTGAAATTAAAATATGGGTCAGATAAGGAATGTCCCAGAATACCAACCTTAAGTGTGGGTAGGAACTTATTCTAAGACGCCATAAATTTTTTGGTTCAAACTTGTGTGTATAACCCTCTCTTATTGTGTATATTATTGTGCAGAAAACTTTTGATTTTTGATTTGGCATTCGAATGCCAAGTGACGTTCGAATGTCACCTGATTGCAGTACTCAGTTTCTGATGAAGGTTATGATGGAAACAAAAAGTATTGGGAGCTCAGCACATTCGAACACCAATAGAAAGTTCGAACGAGAGTACCACGTTTGAACGCCAATAGCACGATCAAACGAGAAGAACTTATTGTACTTTGGTCTCTGACAGAACTCGAAAGTACTAGAAGCTCACCACGTTCGAACGTCACTCATGTTAAAATGATGTTTTTAAAATTCTACTGCATATGTTCAAATGTCATTAACGTTTGAACGTCAACTCTCAGGCTATAAAAGTCTGGTTCGTCTTTTTCACTTCAAGATCCCCCCAAAATTTGAAAAACCTCCAACCCCTAGAGTGCCTTTTCATTACCCAGCCCTAAAAAATCCCTCTCATTCCCAATTTCTACCCCCAAATCGACCATACCAAAGCCATTTCTACCTCATTCATCCTCATTCTCACAAGAAAATCTAGACTTTCAAGCCCTAACACCCCCAAACCCAAAAAACCATGCCGCCAAGAGTCAAGCTCCCTACAAGGCGCTACCTAGCCAATCAAGAGCCCAGCATGGTAGAGGAATTCATTAAAGAGAAGGAGGGGGACCCATTACACAAATATATGATTGAACCCACTTCCCCATCGCTCTCAAAGTAAACAGGTATGAAAACTTTTACCAAAACCAAGTTGTGGTATATAAGCAGGATGTGATCTTGAGTGACTTTGCAGAGTTGGGAATCTTTACGGATATGGAGATGAGAGGATGGGCATTGTATTTGAGAAACAGCGGAGAGGTCGTGGTTGACTTAGTGCGGGAGTTTTACTCTAATGTCGAAATAGTCAACGGGGTGATAAAAAGCTATG
>CM042186.1:14021341-14034655 GCA_023539305.1 Ilex asprella
CAGATGTGTATAAGAAGCGGGGGGAATTGACTGGGTTGGCTACTTTTGTTTGGACGGGGAAGACATTTTTTCGACAAGGGGAGTTGACTAATAAGTATAAGATGTGAATTTAATTGCGGTCTCGAACTTCACTCCAATTGGGCACAAGAATGAGATCCTCTAAGAGGATGAGAGAAAGTTAGGTGTTGAGCGAGACCAGGAGCAGACACAGGAAGAGGTAAGCCCTAGCACCAACATCATCACCCACCGATCACTGAGAGAGATTATGCTTGACATAGAATCCAAGAAAGAAAAGGGGTGGAGCTGGTCAAGATGGTGGAGTTGGCGGAGATAGAAAGATATTTATGTTCTTGAGTGTGACTTTGTATTTGTTCCTTCTTTTATGAATGGGTTGAATCTTTTGTTTTTGTGCTCATCTATCATATTTTGTGAAATAAATGGTTCAATTTTATCACTTTTATCATTTTAAATGCATGTGTAGAATTAGATCTTTATTGTTATTTGTTAATGAATGAAGCAACAAATGTGGATTCTAAAGACTGTTTGTTAAAGTGACTAACCACATGATCGGTTTGACACCGCACTTAGCCACCTAGACTTAAAACCACATTTCTTGGAAAAAATGGTATTCTATCTATGCTTAAAATGTCAAATCTACATTGATATTTGTTATTCTTAACGTACAAGATGATCGGACTCAAAAAAGAAATCGATATATAATCGACATTCCTAGAAAAATCAAACATAACCAGTGGAGTTAACAAAGGATACCATGGTAAGTTTTGAGTCTTGCGATGCTTTGAGAGACGATCAACATTTACTCAAGTAAGGTCTTTCACTCTCAATTTTTGAATAATCTCATTAAACATGCTTTAATTAACACAACTAAAGTGATCTATCGACATATCCCACAAGGAATTTGTTCATACGACACATGAATATGCACATACTTGAAAAATAATCTTAGGCCATCTTTGATTTGATTTTGAGCCTTAGCGATTTCTTTTACAAAACTACATCCGTAGTTAGCCATGATTGAGTCTTCAATGAATGATTTCTTTTTCAAATAACACGTATGATAACCAAGCCACAAGAAAATGTACTTGACATTCCTTGCTATCTAATTTTCTTACACCCTCTTATAAATCAATATGATACAGAAATGCAAGAAAAAGAAAAAAAGATGATGGTGGATGTTGAAAGAAAGAAAAGTCGGGGAAAACAACTGAAAGTGAAAAAGAGATATAAAGATAGGAAATTTCCAAAAAAGTGAAAAATGAGAAAAATAGAAGAAAGAAATGCCAGATATATTCAAAAATTTCAAAAAGCTAGAGAGAGGTGTGCTACACTATAAAAAGGATAGCATTTGAATACCATTGACGTCATTTCGTTAGCCATAGACCTCTGGCCATATTATAACCTATAAAAAGGCCTAATTGATCTCAAGTATGATACATGTGTGTGTCATCCACCAAAAGTTGGGGCATGTTAAATAGTATTTTTTTTATTTGTATCACTATTTCTTCATGAGATTATGCCAAAACATGTTTAGTTTGTTTCCTTAAACTTCACTCACTTACTAATTGTTCATGTGATTTTTCGATTGACCACCTTCTAATCACATGCTCCTTGAGAGACAGTCACTATGATTGTAGCAACTTTTTTGCTGAGAGCATTCTAAGAGAGGTTTGTAAAATCAAAGCTATACACGAAAGGTGGTAAAGTAGAATGTTTGTTATATGGAAATTCTTTTTGCTAGAATGATCATTCCTGCTACACAGAGAATTACAAATGCCAATATAACAAATGTCAATTTTTGAATAGAATGAATACCTATGAAAGAGAATGTATGGGATATACGTCAAAATTGAGGGTTGAGTGTCCCAATGACCATGATGCTAACTCATTTTAATCAGCAATCTCACATAAAATCAATGGCAAGTGGCGAATCTGCATTGATTTCACTGACCTCAATCGAGCATGCCCTAAAGACAGTTTTCTCTTACCACAGATTGATTTAATAGTGAATGCTACAGCTGGGCATGAGCTCCTCATCTTCATGGACGTCTTCTTAGGCTATAATCAGATCAGAATGAACCCTAGCGGCCAAGAGAAAACCTCTTTTGTGACTAAATAGGGAACACACTGCTTTCAAGTCATGCCTTTTGGGTTGAAGAATGCTGGAACCACATACCAACGACTGGTAAATAGGATGTTTCAAAAGCAAATTGGGACATCCATGAAAGTCTATATTGATGATATGTTGGTAAAGTCACTGAAGGCAGAGCTCCACATCCAACATCTAGCAGAATCGTTCCAGGTCCTTAAGGAATATAGGATGAAACACAATCCTGCGAAATGCAACTTTGGATTATCAGTAGAAAAATTTCTAGGCTTTATAATCAACAGTAGAGAAATAGAAGCTAACCAAGAGAAAGTTAAAGTAGTACTCGATATGCAACCACCATCCAACACACGAGAGATTCAACGTCAGACGGGGAGAATAGTTGCCTTGAGTCGTTTTGTGTCTAGATCAAGTGATAAATGTCAACCTTTCTTTCAAGTCCTAAAAAGGCATTCCAATGGGATACATGACGTGAAGAAACGTTCAAAGCCTTGAAGGATTATCTGAGTTTGCCTCTTGTCCTGGTAAGTCCCTTAGAGGGAGAGGTGCTTACTCACTACCTAGTCGTCTCAAACTTCTCAACTAGTGCGACACTAGTAAGAGAGCAAGACAGAGCTCAAAAACTAGTTTACTACTACAGCAAAACTCTCAGGGGGCAGAGGAGAGATATCCCAAGATGAAAAAGCTTGTTTGAGCTCTCGTTACAACTGCTAGGAGACTTAGGCCCTATTTCTAGACTCATACTATCTAGGTCCCAACAGATCGATCGATGAAACAAGTGTTGCACAAACCAGAGTCATCCTGGAGGCTAGTTAGGTGGGCTATAGAACTCAGCGAGTTCGATATCAGATATAAGCCAAGAACTGCTATCAAAGGGTAGATTTTAGCAAATTTTATCATAGAATTTATGACAGCAACACCAATGGAGGCGACATAGCTAGTACATGACCTCCCGACCTCCCATTGGCAGCTCCAATTGCCATTGGTTTTCTAGACAAGGACCACATTTTCTAACCAAGTAGGGTAATCTACCTCCCTAATGGCTTTGGCATGGAGGACTTTGTTGACCTCCTCATTGATTGCCTTCTAGCGTTCAGGAGCGAAGCTTCTTCGCTTTTGCTTGAGGGGTTTCAAGTGTAATTCATGCTCAGTTTATGCGTGATAACCGAGGGGTCAATCCCTTCCATGTCTTCTTACTTCCAAACAAACACTTCCATATTTTTTTTATGAATTGGATGAGAAAGTCTTTAATTTCTCTGCTCAACTTAGATCCGACGTAAACAAGGTGCTCTGGCTCCTCGTCCAGCTGAACAGGTTCTAGTTCTTTTGATGACATTGGTCTGGTATCCAACTCGTCTCTCATGTCAAGTTCTTCCAATTGAATGTTCTCCACTTATTTTTACTTCATCAAGGCGGTGTAGCATTCTCTAGCCATACGCTGGTCTCCTCGGACCATTGCGACTCCATTTTCTATAGGAAATTTCACAACCAGGTGATAGGCAAAGGGGATGGCCTTCAGGGCATTGAGAGAAGCCATTCCTAACAACATATTACACGCAGAAGGAGCGTCTACCACTAGAAATTTTACAACGATAGTGGCTTGGCATGGGGGATCCCCTATAATGAGCACAAGCTAGATCGATCCCAAAGGTAACATCTTCTCCCCTAAGAATTCCAATAAGTGAGCACTTACTAGCTCTAATTTATCCCTGTCTATGCCCATTTTATCAAATGCAGAGGTTAAAATAATATCCACAGAGCTCTCGTTATCGATCAAAACGCGATGAACTGTCCTATTGGTCACAACAGCTCTTATCACCAGTGGATCATCATGGGGATGCTGAAAGCCTTCCAAGTTCGAATCTGATAAGGATATAGTTGTTCTTAGCCGCAGTACTTTGGAGACAGCATGTACCTCCAATGCTTCGCCAGCTTTAATTTTGCGCAACTAAGCCTTTCTGGCTGAGCTAGACTCCCCACCTCCTGCAAATCCTCCAGATATCACCCTTATTTTCCCTAGAGGATATTGATGTTGAGCTGGTATTGTTACCGAGGTGGTGGAGGTGGAAGAGCTTGGTTCTGATTGTCATAGGCAACAAAACGACGTAATTGCCCTTGTTGGATCAAGAAATCAATTTCTTTCTCAGTTGAATGCAATCGTCAATGTGATGGTCATGATCTTTATAGTACTCACATTACTTGGTGGAATCCCTCTTGGCTGGATCTACTTTCATCCAGGGTGGCCACCTCTGAAATTTCTCGTTTTGTACTTCATACAAAATTTGTTATATCGCTGCGGTGAGAGGAGGCGGCTGCCGAGGTACATACCTTGGCTGCAACTCTGGTTGGGGAGGGCTTAAGCGATCACTTATGTCTCCCCTTCTCTTAGGGGAACTATGTTTGCCTCTTCTTAGAGACTTGTCTCGTTTTCTTTCTTTTCTGGGACTTCGGATTCTTTTCTTTTCCTCCTTTCCTTTCTTCTTGTGCAAGGAAGAACTTCCCATCTTTGAGAGGAGGGCCTCCTTGCCATTTATGTACTTCTCTGCCTTAGCCAGCACCTCATCCATGCTCGCCTACGGGTTCTTTGATATAGAGGACATCAGGTTCTAGGATTGTACTCCCAGTCCAGCTATGAAAGCGGTGATGAAAAACTTTTCGTCTGGAACATTCACTTTCAGTGACTCCGAATTGAACCTTTGTACATACGATCTTAGGTTCTCGTGGGATCCTTGCTCCACGTTTAGTAAATGGTAACTTGGCTTTCTGGGAATTCGAGTTCCTATGAAGTGAGATATAAAGGATATGGATACCTCTTTGAAGGATGAGATCGTTGCTTGGGGAGCCTATTAAACAACGCTAAGGCAAAGACCTTCAACGTGATGACGAAAGCTCTGTAACGCATAGGATCCTGGTATCCATACAACTCTATCTGATTTTTGTAAGTATTGAGGTGATCTACAGGATCTTTCATTCCATCAAAAGCCTCAATTTGTGGCATTCTAAACTTCGGAGGGATGGGCATGTGTAACACCCTGGTGGTGAATGGGGAGTTAGTCTGTTGCACCAAGGCATCCATTGTAACTTTAGCTTTACCCCTCACCGCCTCCTTTATGTGGCTGAGCTCTTATTGGATGTCCTTGAAGCGGTGTTTCCAGTATTGTTCTCTCTTTTCTTGCTGATAATGGAAAAAATCATTCTTCTCTATCCCCTCGTTTTGACTTTGTACTTCTTTGATGTGGCTGTTCCTAGGGGGTAAATGGGGAGTTTTCCCCAAGGTCTGGCTATTTTCTCCTCTTTCATTAACTTCTCTGAGGGGGTCGAGGTGCGACTGTTCTCTATAGAGTGGGTTTTTCTGGCCTTCATGGGCCGGTCGTGCCTCTTGTGGGCGTTGTAAAAGCTTCATGAGCTCTTGGTTCTGTTGTATCAAGCGTTGATTAACTAGGCGAAGGGCCTCTAATTTGTTGTTTTTGGGGAGATTCCCTGTGGGTAGATTAGCCTCTGGGTTATTCTCGGGTTGTCTATCGTTGGTAGCTTCTTGTTGGTCCTACACTCATTGTGGATTTGTCTAGCTTCTACTCATGTTGCCAGTTGAGATCATCATTCACTGAAAGATCAGCGTATTTGTAAAAAGAACAATCGTTCCCACAGACGGTGACAACTGATAGTGTAGAACTCTTATGAGTGAGCAGAAGACGTGTTTGATACTAGTTACTGATGGACTGAGCTACAAGGCTTCATGAGGATGGTAGTAAGCTAGGGGATGGCTCTAGTTCCAGGAAAGGGATTAAGAGAGAAACACAGTAGTATATAGTGGTTTACCGACTTAGCAGCTCGGCTAGTCCACTCTGCAATGGAGGCTCTCACTCTTTTTTATTTCTTTTATTGCTTGGACATTTTTCAGTGAAAATGTAGAGGAAATTAGGGTTCTGCCCCCACAATGGAGACGTTTTTCAATATTTATAGAACAATTCCTTGTTTTGTGGGATCTCTGTCGAGATCCTTGATTGTCATGGTGGAATTCTCCTTGATTTTAAGAGTGAGTCTTCGTTAGTTGAGAGTCTTACGCCTGGACTCTTGCTTTCTATGTCTTCAGGGGTCTCCACTATCATCTAGTTGTTCTCTTATCATTCATGTTGTTATCTTGTATGGGGTGACTTCTAGCTCTATTCCTCCAGGTTCTTTAGGTCTTACTAGACCTCCTGGTTTGACCTCATAGTCAGAGCTCAAACCCCGATCTCGTACTTAATTGGACTTCTTCTTGGGTATCATCAAATAGTATGCAATTCAGTGCCAGAGGTCTACTTCTCAAGATCTTCCTCAGCTTGACCTTCTCTAGCTTTCTCAACATTCTCGTTTGCAAAGGAAGGCATGAAATAGTCAAAGTCAAGATCAAAAAATTTCTCCCTTGCTTGATCTTTGAAGTCTTCATAACCCTCAGCATAGTTCTTCGCGCACTAAGTCTTCATGTCTTTAATGGTTTGATTATTTTCACTCATAGCTGACTTCAACTACACGAGCTCCAGCTGTAGCTCAAACACCTCCTTCTCAGCTTTCTCTTTCTCTAACTTGGCCAAGTCTATTGCTCCGACTATCCTGTTCAACTCTACCTCCCTAAGCTTTATATTGTCTTCAAGAGCCCTCTCTGGAGACTTAAGCTGATCGATCTGGGAGCCCTGTTCTTCAAACTTCTTATTAGCAGTAGCTAGACTAGTCATGTGCTCTTCTGACGCCTTCTCAGAATTCTGAACTCTACCAAGAAGAACCCTAATGTGAATAACAGCCCGTAAAAAATAAACACTAAGTAAGAACAAAGAATGTGATGATGCTTTTTCACCGCATATGAACAGGGGGCGTATAAACTGTGACGACCGAGGTGGATCTAAGCTAAATTACTCTCGTGATTTACAATTGAATATTCAGGGGAGTCTAGGGGAACGTAAACAGCAAGAAATATAGTGGTTCACTGGCTGTGGAGCTCGGCTAGTCCACTCTTCAATGGAGGCTCTTGCTCCTTTTTCTTTATTGATCACTTGGGTGCTTATTCCATACAATATGAAAGAGATTAGGGCTTTTTTTATGCCTATGTCGCATCTAGGGTTGTTTCTTTCGAATCTGAACCCCTCTCCATGAAGGCTTCCTCTCATATTTATAGCATGATCCCTATTTCTAAGGGATTCCCGGCCATATCTTTTTCCTTCCCTTGCGGGACTTCCCTTTTAATTAGGAGAGGATCTTGGTTGATTGAGATTTCACGCCTTGATTGTCGCTTCCTACTGCTTTGGGACTGCTTGCTGTTGGCCAGTCGTTCATTCCATAACTCTTCTATCACCTTGCCCGGATCGAGCTCTGAGCCGGCTGCCCTTAGCTCAGGATTGCTTATCCGACCTCCCACCTGGGTTGATCTCTTTGGTCTGAGCTCATACTTAAAATATTTTTCGGTATCATCAGTTGCCCCCAGCCCTTGACTCAGGCTAGCATGGGCAAGGGCTGAACTGTTTTTAATCTGGGCTAGACTTCCACGTGGCGGATTTTGGCTTGTCCGCGTATGACATATTTTTTACGGTTCCAAGCAATCATGAGTCCCTCGATTCCCGCGTACGTTTCAGTTTGTGCTCCCCAGACTTTAAATGTTCAAACGGCAAAGAGGAACTGCTCTCTCACTGTTCATCTTCTTTCTCAATTCTCTGATTCCTTTCTTTCTTCGCGATTTCAGCTCATTCTGCGATTGTGTATTCTCTGATTCCCATTGCGAGACTGTATCTTCTGCGCTTGATTCGACCGTTCGTAGCGCTTCTTTCCCTTGATTCAGCTTTCGGGTCTTCGTTCGACGCTTCCTCGTAGCTAGGTACGTCCCTTTTCTTTTTTCCATCTTTACCCGGTCTGGATCCCTCAAGTTCGAGGTGGTTTCCGCACTTCTGGGCCTATCGTTTCTTTTATTTTTGGAATCGTGATCTCTGTTTGTCCCCCCTACCTTTTTTCGTTGCCTGGGGTTCCATCGTGAGGGTCCTTTGCATCGGCAGCTTCTGTGCTAACCCCTTAGTCATTAGGGAGTGTCTGGTTAGTGTCCCTCCTCCTTATTGCTTCTATAATCTCCCTTTTTCTTGCCCTCTAATGTCTACTTCCAGAGCTGCCCAAACCACTACGAGCCCTCTAGGTGGCAGGTCTGTCGATGAAGATGTTGAGTTAGGGGACGTGGGTGTGGAAATTGACAACTTTCCGGGTGTCGATGCCCTCAATCCTGAAGCTGAAGCGGAGGGGCTTCCTTCCTCATCTGCTTCTATACCTCCCAAGCCCGGCAAAGGCAAGGGGAAGGTCAATGGGGCCGGGCTCTCAATCGGCTCATCGTATTTGGGGGTTGCTCTTAGACAGGCTGAGCTCGTAGGACCTAGTAAAGTGGATTCCTCCCTTCTTAGGATTTTTAGTGCCCGCTACGGTTTCCCCTCTGGTGTGCTTCCCTCTTGCCCTGAAAGTTCTACTCCTTACGTCGCCGAAGTACATAAAAAGGTCTGCTTCTTTGAGGCCGCCTTCGAAAATGGTCTTCGTTTCCCTCTGCATCCTTTCCTAAAGGTTGTTCTTCAATACTTTAATGTGTGTCCCTCGCAACTTTCCCCCAATTTTTGGAGTGTCTTAGTAGGCCTCCTGGTTCTTTTTAAGGATTTAAAACTCGGGGTTCCTTCCCTTCCTTTATTCTTGGATTATTTCAATGTGAAGCTGACCTCCTCGGAAGGCTTTCTGTACGCTTCGAAACGAGCTAACGCTAAACAACTTACCTCTAGCATTCCTACCTCCCATAAGCACTGGAAGGAATATTTCTTCTTTGTTGGGGGCACAGGCTGGGAGTACGATCCCACTGATAGGTCGGATACCCTTGGTATCCCTAGAGCTTGGTCCTATCCCGAGAATTTAGGTGAGTCATTGTTCGAATTAATCGGGTTATGTTCTGGGAAAAAGCAGGTTTCTGAATCTTGTCGCTGTCATTCTTTAGGTACCAGGCTTGAGCTCAGCAGAGAGGACGAGGAGGCAAAGCTGAGACTGTCCGAGTGTGCTCCGAGGAGGTATTCTGAGCTCATCCAGTTTCAGGTCCTGGTTGCAAGGGGACTTAGTCTTCCCGAGGTAACAATAGAATCTCCGTCTCCTATCTCGGTCGTCAGGCCTAGCGAAGTATTAGGTGATTTCCTTGCCTTTCTTTTATTTTTGTCCTTTCCCTTCCTCTTTCTTTGTTCTGATTAATCGTCCTGGTTCAGACCTTCCAGGTTCTTCCACAATGAAGCTATCTTCGGAGAAGCTTGAAGCTAAGATTGCTAAGCTGCAGAGAGGTGGGAAAGGCAGCAAAAGAAAAGCTGAGACTGGTCCCAACAGGAGCCCTACCACCAGGGCTAAAACTCAAAGGCTAGGAGCGCCTCCTATCACCTCGGCTCTGGCTGTGGGTAGCCAACTTCCACCTTCCCCCATTTTTTCTGAAACAGGGGTTTCTTCTTCCCTGCAACCCCAGGCCACTCCCCCTAAGCCTGACGAGCTGGGTGATGTTTCTCCCACCTTGTCCGAGGTCGAAAGGGCTTGGGAGTTTGTTTCTAACGTTCAGTCCGAGAGAATTATATTCAGCCCTTCAGGCAAGGTTATCGAATCATCTCTGATAAAACCTAGGGTCGACAAGGGCAAGAGTGTCAAGATGGAGGAGCGAGGAGACTCCTTTTTTGAGAATGCTGAGCTCGCTGCTGGGGCCATGGCGTCCATTCTTACTGACCTCGATATCAAGAGGGCTTGCTCCATGCCTCTTGAAGAAGCAATCGCCTCAGCTCTCCAGGGAGCCACCGTCGTAAGCCTTTATTCTTATTTTTTATTATTTTATACATACATATACTTTTTAGCTATTTCTAGTCCTTAAGGCTGGTCCTTGCTCTTATTCTTGTTCTCTAGATGGCTCTTCACGTAAAAGGCCTGCTGGGCAGGGTTCGCTCAGCAGAGGATTCAGCCAAGGCTCTGAAAGCTTATGAGCTTAAAGTTGCTGATCTTTCGTTCCAAAACGAAGAACTCAAAGCTCAGATGGAAAGCCTTCAGGATAAAATGGGGAAGCAGTCTTCAGAGCTCCATGAACTTCAAAAGGCTAAGTCCAAGGCTGAGGAGGGAGAGAAGAAGGCTCGAGATGAGCTAAGGATTATAGGGGAAGAGCTGAAGCACAAGACTGAGCTCTGGGCCAAAGCCAATCAGGATGCCTATGATGCCCACTGTTCTCTCAACACCCTGAAACAAGATCACGAGGCCCTCTGTGAGGTGAATGAGGTCCTTCATGAGGAACTCAAGGAGAAAAAAGACCTGATCGCCGAACTGGAGGATGGTGCTACTACGCAATGGGCTTCTGGGTGGCTTGCTTTCCAGCGAAAAGCCTCTAGGACCTTCAGAGACTTGGACTTTAACTTTTCTGTCCCAACTGAAGAGGAGTTGGAGGAGTCTGACTCTGATGTCGAGGAGAATCTCCCAGATCTACCCATCGAAGCTATACCCGTCGAAGCATCAGATCAAGAGGTACCTGTTCCTCCTGCCATGCCCCGAGCTGCTTCTTTCTCGGCTGGGCTCGTGAATGAGGCTCTGGCTCAGGATGTGCTGACAGATGGGGTCGAGGTTCCTGGATCAAATACCCCAGAAAACCCTACTATTCCGACTTCTGGTGTTTTTACCTAAGTTGCTCCTGCCTCGTCGCAGGATCCTCTGTCTATTTCCCCTCCAGAAGCTTAGAGCTTTGTAACTTTTGTTGAAATTGATCGTAATTTGTTTGCTGAAATAGAGAACTTGAGAGCTTTCTTCTGAAATATGCCTTTGTATGTGTCTCCTTGTTCTACTGAAATATACTTTTGTTATCTCTGCTCTTTGGGAAGACCTTTTGATTTTGAAGTCTACTTTCGCATTTGCTTGATCCATATCTGAAATCTGTTCTCGCATATGTTTGATATATTTCCCATGCCCTCTTTTGCTTTGAGGGGTGCTGAGCTCTCCTTGAAGCAAAATTTGGCTGGGCTTTCAAAGGACTAATCAGATTTTGCTTCTTTGAACTTACTTGTACTAGTCATGACCTTGGTGCCTCTCTCTCGTATTTTTCCTGTGGTTTTAACGCACGGAACTTGACTTTGACCCTATCGAGCCCCATTTGTGTAGAGTTGTTTCCCTGAATTTAGGGGTAATCTGACCTAGTTAAGAGAGTTTTCAGGTTTCTCTCCTTCGAACTCCCTTGTGAGGTCTGATGAATTTTCAGAGAGGTTTGAGCTAACGCTTGTATGGTCTATATCAAGACTTTAAAGTTGGAGGCTATCCCTGGATTTATAAACGTGAGTCTATCATGAGCTACTGGGCTCTTCCTTGATTTATAAACATGAGTTCATCATGAGCTACCGGGCTCTTCCTTGATTTATAAACGTGAGTTCATCATGAGCTACTGGGCTCTTTTTTGATTTATTTAAACTCTGTCGTGAGCTTCTTGGCTCTAAATGAGCTATTTAAGCTCTGTCGTGAGCTACTTGGCTCTAAATGAGCTATGTAAGCTCTTTTGCGAGCTACTTGGCTCTAAATGAGCTATGTAAGCTCTTTTACGAGCTACTTGGCTCTAAATGAGCTATTTAAGCTCTTTCGCGAGCTACTTGGCTCTATTATCTGCTTAGGAGCTCCCTTTGTGGGCTACATGGCTCATACCATGAATTTCAGAGCTCATTGCTCCAGGAATGTTCAGATAGCTATAACTATGTAATCCAAAAATTTGCTGCTTTATTGAATCAATCACGCGAATCGATAAATTCTCTTCTGCTACAAGGGTGACTTACTGAAAAAATCTCTTAAGGTGTTCTGCATTCCAAGAGTGAGGTAGGATCCTTCCTTCCTCGGTTTGTAGTTCGTAGTTCCCCGGCCTGATTACCCTAGAAATGATGAAAGGCCCTTCCCAGTTTGGTCCTAGCTTTCCATGAGTGGGATCCTTTCTGGCAAGTAGGAGCTTTTTAAGCACCAAGTCCCCTGCTTTGAAGCTCCTATGTCTAACTCTTCGGTCATAATACCTCGTAGTTCTCCTCTGGTAGTCTTGAGTGTGACGGAGCGCTATGTCTCTCTTCTCATCCAGGAGGTCGAGGTTCAGTAGGAGAGATTCATCATTATGTTCAGCATTGGAGAATTCAACCCTAGGAGAATGGAGTCCCACCTCCACTGGTGCCACTGCTTCAGTTCCGAAAGCCAGAGAGAACGGGGTTTCCTGGGTCGCTGACCTGGTGGTGGTCCTGTAAGCCCACAATACTTCAGGGAGGCATTCCACCCACTTTCCTTTCAGGTTTTCTAACTTGGTCTTCAGGGCAGCTTTTAGGGTTCTGATAGTAACTTCTGCTTGTCCATTGGATTGGTGGTGTGCCGGAGCTGAGAAATAGTTCTTTATTTCGAGCTCAGCACAGAATTCCTTGAACTTTGCGTTGTCAAACTGATTTCCGTTGTCAGATACGATTGCCCTGGGAACTCCGAACCTGCAAATTATAGATTTCTAAATAAATTTTTGTATCTTTTGCTCTGTTATTGTTGTCAATGCTTCCGCTTCTGCCCATTTGGTGAAGTAGTCTACCCCCACAATAGCGAATTTACACTGCCCCACGCCAGTGGGAAGGGGCCCAAGTATGTCCAGCCCCCATTGTTGGAATGGCCAGGGGCTTACCACTGAAGTCAACAGCTCAGGTGGGTAGTGGGAGATGTTGGCGTGTTCCTGGCAAGTCTTGCATTTCTTTACCAATTCAGTGGTATCCTTGAGCATGGTGGGCCAGTAGTATCCTTGTCTTAGTACCTTCCCTGCCAATGTCCTTGCTCCGATGTGATTGCCGCAGATCCCTTCATGTACTTCTCTGAGTATATAGTTTGCATTATTATCCCCTACGCACTTAAGGAGAAGTGCGGAGAAGCCTCGTTTATACAGGCCTCCCTGCAATAAAGAAAACCTGGCTGACCTGGATTTTAGCTTGGAAGCCTCCTTGGGGTCACTAGGTAAAGCCCCATCCCGCAGATACTCTATGATGGGATCCATCCAGCAGGGCTGATCAGAGATGGCGACGACTTCTTCTTCCTCAATGCTCACAGAAGGCCTCGGTAGGTGCTCAACTGGTATCAGCCTGTCAAGGCTTTCCTGAGAGACAGTTGCTAGTCTTGCCAAGGAATCTGCCCGTGAGTTTTCCGAC
>CM042186.1:14035055-14062071 GCA_023539305.1 Ilex asprella
TCCCTGCAATAAAGAAAACCTGGCTGACCTGGATTTTAGCTTGGAAGCCTCCTTGGGGTCACTAGGTAAAGCCCCATCCCGCAGATACTCTATGATGGGATCCATCCAGCAGGGCTGATCAGAGATGGCGACGACTTCTTCTTCCTCAATGCTCACAGAAGGCCTCGGTAGGTGCTCAACTGGTATCAGCCTGTCAAGGCTTTCCTGAGAGACAGTTGCTAGTCTTGCCAAGGAATCTGCCCGTGAGTTTTCCGACCTGGGCACATGACTGATCTTTACCTGTACAAACTTCTTAATCAACTGTTGTACTTTTCTGAGGTAAAGGATCATTTTTTCACCTCTAGCTTCGTATGATTCCTCTATTTGTTTTACCACTAGTTGGGAATCGCTGCAGATCTCTAAATGTTCAGCTTCCATAGAGTGAGCCAGGTTAAGTCCGGCTATAACAGCTTCGTATTCAGCTTCATTATTTGAAGCCTTAAATCCAAATCTGAAGGCATACTCGACATCTATTCCATCGGGAGAAGTCAGGATTAGGCCTGCGCCGCTTCCTTGTGCATTAGCTGCTCCATCCACTGAAAGTCTCCAAACAGGGAGGTCGGGGACAGACTCTGTAATGTCGGTTGGTGTCGCCGCCGTAAACTCCGCGATGAAATCTGCCAATATCTGTCCTTTGATAGCAGTTCTTGGTTTATACCTGATATCAAATTCACTGAGCTCTATTGCCCACTTTACCAGCCTTCTAGAAGATTCTGGTTTATGTAACACTTGTCTCATTGGTTGATCTGTTGGAACTTCAATGGTATGAGCCTGGAAATAGGGCCTAAGCCTCCTAGCTGTTGTGACTAAGGCCAGGACAAGTTTCTCCATCTTTGGGTATCTCTCCTCGGCTCCCCTCAGAGCTCTGCTGCAGTAATAGACTGGGTGCTGAGCTCTGTCTCGCTCCTCAACCAATGCTGCGGTAGTTGAGAAGTTTGAAACAGCTAAGTAGAGGGTCAAGACCTCTCCTTCCATCGGGCTTATTAGAACCGGCGGTGAGCTCAGGTATCTCTTTAACGCTCTGAATGCTTCTTCACATTGTGGGTCCCATTGAAACGCCTTCTTCAAGACGTGAAAGAATGGCTGACACTTGTCGCTCGATCTAGACACAAAACGGCTTAGGGCAGCTATTCTGCCTGTCAAGCGTTGCACCTCCTTGGTGTTGGATGGAGGCTGCATATCTAGCACTGCTTTAACTTTCTCCGGGTTGGCTTCAATCCCTCTGCTGTTGACTATGAAACCCAGGAACTTCCCCGTTGAGACCCCGAATGCACATTTTACAGGGTTGAGCTTCATCTTATATTTCTTAAGGATCTGGAAGGATTCAGCCAGGTGCGTAATGTGGAGTTCTGCCTTTAAGGATTTTACTAACATGTCATCGATGTAGACTTCCATGGATGTCCCTATCTATTTTTGGAACATTCGGTTCACCAACCGCTGGTAAGTGGCTCCAGCGTTTTTCAGACCAAAGGGCATGACTTGGTAACAATACGTTCCCTGTTCTGTGATAAAAGAGGTCTTCTCCTGGTCGCTGAGGTCCATTCTGATTTGATTGTAGCCTGAAAAGGCATCCATGAAGCTGAAGAGCTCGTGGCCTGCGGTGGCATCCACTACGAGGTCGATCCGGGGTAAAGGAAAACTGTCCTTCGGACATGCTCGGTTGAGGTCAGTGAAATCGATGCAGAGCCGCCATTTGCCATTGGTCTTTTTGACAAGTACCACGTTGGCTAGCTAGACGGGATAGTCCACTTCCTTGATTGCCTTGGCATGGAGAAGTTTGCCGACCTCCGCATTGATTGCCTTCTGTCTTTCTGAGGCGAAGCTCCTCCTTTTTTGCTTTACGGGCTTGTAAGTGGGATTAACATTCAATTTGTGCGTGATAACCGAAGGGTCGATACCCTCCATATCCTCCTGCTTCCATGCGAATACATCGTAGCTTTCCCTCAGGAATAATATAAGTCGATCCTTAATTTCCTTGCTTAACTTAGATCCGACGTAGACCAAGTGGTCTGCCTCCTCGTCGAGCTGGATGGGTTCGAGTTCTTCTGATGGTGTTGGTCTGGTTCCCAGATCATCCCTCATATCAAGCTCGTCCAGTTGTATGCTTTCCACCTCTTTCCGCTTCATAGAAGTCATGTAGCATTCTCTAGCCACGCGCTGATCTCCTCTGACCATTCCGATCCCATTTTCTGTAGGGAATTTCATGACGAGGTGGTATGCCGAGGGGATGGCTCTCATTGCATTTAGGGAAGGTCTCCCTAACAGCATGTTATATGCTGAAGGGGCATCAACCACCAGGAACCTTACGGTTGTGGTGGCCTGACAGGGAGAGTTTCCAATAGTGAGTACGAGCTGAATTGATCCCAAAGGCAATACCCTTTCTCCCGAAAATCCTAACAGATGGGCACTCACTGGCTCCAGTTTCTCCCTTCCTATGTCCATCTTGTCGAATGCAGATGCGAAAATGATGTCTGCCGAGCTCCCATTGTCTATCAAAACCCGGTGTACTGTCCTATTAGCCACAATGACTCTTACTACCAATGGGTCATCATGGGGATGGTGATAGCCCTCCAAATTTGAATCTGAAAAAGTTATGGTAGTGTCTAGCCGGGGTACCTTAGTTGTAGTGCATATCTCATGTATCTCATCACCTCGGATCCTGTGCAAATGCGCTTTCCTGGCAGCACTGGACTCCCCTCCTCCTGCAAATCCTCTTGATATCACCCTGATTTCTCCCAGGGGTTGGTGGTGTTGTGCAGGGGCCTGCTGCTGAGGTGGGGGAGGTGGAAGAGCTCGATTTGGGTATTCTTGGGCCACGAAGCGACGTAATTGCCCCCGCTGGATCAGAAACTCTATTTTCCTCTTTAGCTGAATGCAATCATCTGTGTGATGGCCGTGATCTCGGTGAAATTCACAATACTTGGTGGGATCCCTCTTCGCTGGATTTGCCTTCATCCGAGGCGGCCATCTGATGAACTTCTCGTTCTGTACCTCATGCAGGACTTGCGATATAGAGGCAGTAAGGGGAGTTGGCTGTCGGAGTGGATACCTTGGTTGCAGTTCTGGCTGTGGGGGCCCCAAGCGATCTCTCACATTGCCTCTCCTTTTTGGGGAACGGTCTCTATCCCGTCTTGGAGACCTGCCTCGTTCCTTATCTTTCCTGGGACTTCTCTCCCTCTTCTTTTCATCCTTTCCCTTCTCTCTTCGTGATGAGGAGCTCCCTATCTTCGAAAGGAGTGCTTTCTCCCCATTTATATACTTCTCTGCTTTGGCTAACACCTCGGCCATACTTGCTTGAGGGTTCTTCGATATAGAGAATATCAGGTCTTTTGATTGCACCCCGAGCCCCGCAATGAAGGCGGTTATGGCAAACTTTTCGTCAGGGATGTCCACTTTCAAAGATTCTGAGTTGAACCTCTGAATGTAAGATCTGAGGTTCTCGTCTGATCCTTGCTTCACGTTCAGGAGATGGTAGCTTGGCTTCCTATAGATTCGAGCTCCTATGAAGTGAGATACGAAAGCTATGGAGAGCTCTTTGAAGGACGAGATGGAGGCTGGGGGAAGTCTATTGAACCATGCCAGGGCTGAGCCTTTCAAGGTGATAGCAAAGGCCCTGCAGCGCACTGGATCCTGGTATCCGTGCAACTCCATCTGATTCTTGTAAGTGTTGAGATGATCTACGGGGTCCTTTGTCCCGTCGAAGATTTCTACCTGTGGCATTCTGAACTTTGGAGGGAGGGGGAAACGTAACACTCCCGTGGTGAATGGGGACTCAGTCTGCTGTACGAGGGCGTCCATCGTTACTGGAGCCTTGCCTTTTACAGCTTCTTTCATATGGCTGAGCTCTTGCTGGAGGCCCCTGAAACGGTGTTCCCAGTATTGTTCTCTTCTCTCCTGCTGGTAAGGGAAGAGGTCATCTCTCTCTCCCTCGTCGTTCTGGCTGTGCTCCTCGTTGTGACCATTCCTAAAGGGGGAATTTCCCCCATGGCTGGGCTATTTTCGCCCTTTTCATCGGCTTCCCTGAGGGGGTCGAGGTGTTGCTGCTCCCTTAATGGGGGATTGTACTGGCCTTCTTGGGCCTGTTGCGCCTCATGTGGGTGCTGGAGAAGCTTCTTGAGTTCTTTGTTCTGCTGCATCAAGCATTCATTGGCTTGGCGAAGAGCTGCCAATTCGTTGTTGATGGGGGGATCCCTTACGGGGGGACCTATCTCGGGGACATTTTCGTACTGTCTGTTGTCAGCGTCCAGCTGATCTATGACCCGAGGCAGATTTGCTTGACTTCTACTCATATTGCGGGTTGAGACCATCAATCACTGGTTGATCAGCTTATTTGTAAGATGAGAACAATCGTTCCCACAGACGGCGCCAAACTGATGATGCTTTTTCACCGCATATGAACAGGGGGCGTATAAACTGTGACGACCGAGGTGGATCTAAGCTAAATTACTCTCGTGATTTACAATTGAATATTCAGGGGAGTCTAACGGAACGTAAACAGCAAGAAATATAGTGGTTCACCGGCTGTGGAGCTCGGTTAGTCCACTCTTCAATGGAGGCTCTTGCTCCTTTTTCTTTATTGATCACTTGGGTGCTTATTCCATACAATATGAAAGAGATTAGGGCTTTTTTTATGGCTCTGTCGCCTCTAGGGTTGTTTCTTTCAAATCTGAACCCCTCTCCATGAAGGCTTCCTCTCATATTTATAGCATGATCCCTATTTCTAAGGGATTCTCGGCCATATCTTTTTCCTTCCCTTGCGGGACTTCCCTTTTAATTAGGAGAGGATCTTGGTTGATTGAGATTTTACGCCTTGATTGTCGCTTCCTACTGCTTTGGGACTGCTTGCTGTTGGCCAGTCGTTCATTCCATAACTCTTCTATCACCTTGCCCGGATCGAGCTCTGAGCCGGCTCCCCTTAGCTCAGGATTGCTTATCCGACCTCCCACCTGGGTTGATCTCTTTGGTCTGAGCTCATACTTAAAATATTTTTTGGTATCATCAGAATGAAAGCAAGAGCTCAAAGAAGTTTAAGAGAGAGTTGATACCACAGCAAGATCGTGAAGATCAACTACGAGCTCATCATTAGAACTGAATGTTGCAAACTTGAGTATGTCTGGCTGAGAGAGAATGCTCAAAATCTTGGTGGCTGCCAGATAAGTACTAGAGAGAAGAGAACTCTCATCAATAGCTGGAAGAGTCGAGGTCGGCCTCGGAGGAACAGAAGGGGGTACACCCGAAATTGCTGAAGGTGTAGAAGGAAGAACACTAGGCTCCTTAGAGACAGCTTGGGAAGGATAAGCAGCTAAAAGATCCCCTTCGCCTAAAGGGGTGACTCCTAGATCTTGGGTTTGAGCAAAAGTCAGGTCGGATGTTTTCTCAAGAATATCAAGGAGAGTCAAGGTCCAAGGGCTTGGTCAATCGTCCCTGCTTATCTTTCCTCCTAGCAATAGCTTCATTCATGGTGCTAAGATTAGGAGCCATAGGATCAAGATCAGAAAAAGAAATCATAGGCAGATCAAGAAAGAACGAGGAGAAACAAAAATTGAAAGAAAAATAAATAAACAAAGTGTTGAGATACTTACCAATGGGATCTTGGTGGATTTCAAGAGGAAGTTCCTCTTCCATAGAAAAGACAATAAGAGAGAGAGCTGGAAGCTTTTCAACCACTAGAGGGCCGAGCTCGTACCTAGCTAACTTCTCTAAAGTCACGAGCTCCTTGAAACTTCTCATTATACACTTCTCAATTCTCGTAACCTTGAGCTCCTCAAAACAGTTTAGCTCAGGTTGATACCCTGTAAATTCAAGAAGCAAAGATCATAACACATAGATCACAATAAAAGAGAGGAAATGTTGGAAGCTCGACGCTCACCCAAGTTCTAGGGTTTTCCCCAAATCTAAGGTACACAAAGAACATTGGTGACATCATTCACATCCACCTCACATGCATCACCATAAAAATAAAAGAAGTATTCCTGAATCGCTTGAATCTTCAATTGATTCCTCTCAAATCTAACAAGAACTCTCTAAGGATAGCGAAGAATATCTAGGAAAGAGAAATCAGTTTGGGATTCTAGTATTCTGAAGAATTTTTTTTTTTATTAAAATTTTGAAGAAGATTGGTAAAGAGATAATTTAAGTTTGAGAAAGGTTTAAATAAATAAAATTTTTGGCAGTTCTCTCTTATCGTGTGCATTGCACAATGTAAGTTGCACAGTCTAAAAAACGAGGCGCCTTCTACACCCTACGCTTGCACAATGCCATAATCTTAGGGAGCAGACTACGGTACATCTTTGAAAATTTTTGGTAAGGTACCAAAAATTTTAAATTAGTGAAAATAATTACAATTTTAATGGTATTATTTACAACCTCAACAAATTATTTATAACATCATCGATTGGTAGACCAGACAAGACATTCAAATGACATGTCAATAGTACATCGTGGTTGTTAGTAATTTTGTTACCATAATGAAGGGAATATTTACAACTTGTAGAATATTTATCATAATTTGTGGGAATATTTACTACTTCAGTGATATATTTACCATATTTGTGAGAATATTTACAATTCAGTAGTATGTTTACCAAATTTGTGGAAATTTTTACAACTTCAATGGATTCATTAATAGTCCATGATCGATCAAATATGATTTTGATAGATCAAATCTCTCAAATACTGTTACTTCTGATTCACAACACAAATCAACAATAACATGATCGATCAAATATATGTTCGATTGAACGAATTTACTTACCAACGATTTAATCGATCAATATATCTTTTTGATCGATCAAATTCAATTACAACTGACTTATTTAACCAATTTTAAAAAAAAATTGAAAAAAAAATTAAAAAATGATTTTTTTTTAATATTTTTTTAAAATTGAATTTGAATTTTTGAGTTAAAATATGTTTGAGACATCAAATTTATAATAAATGATATAAATTTGATAGATCAAATATAAATTTGATAGATCAATATGTAGTAAGTTAATTTGATCGATCAAATATGTTTAATGATCAATCATTAAGTTACAGATGTAGAAGTTCAAGGGGCAAGTGGGATTGCGATATTTGATAGGTCAAAAATATGTTTGATCTATTAAATATACTTTTGATCAGAAGTAAAAGTACTACTAGGGAGATTTGATCAATCAAAACCATATTTGATCGATCAAATTGTTGCACAAATTTGGTAAACAATTCACTAAAGTTGTAAATATTGCCATAAATGTCGTAAAGCTTCCATTGAAGTTGTAAATATTGTCATAATTGTGGTATAAAATCCATTAAAAATTTGGGGAGATTTGATCGATCAAAACTATATTTGATCAATCAAAGCAATATTTTTTTATAATATAATTTTTTTATAATTAAATTTGTGGGAATATTTTTTTAATAATTAAATTTTTAAAAAATTGGATAAATCAGTGAGTTGTAATTGAATTTGATCAATCAGAAAGATATATTGATCGATCAAATTGTTGGTAAGTAAATTCGATCGATGAAATATATATTTGATCGATCATGTTATTGTTGATTTGTATTGTGAATCAAAAGTAAAAGTACCGGGGAGATTTGATCGATCAAAATCATATTTGATTGATCATGGACTGGTAATGAATTCATTGAAGTTGTAAAGATTTTTCACAAATTTGATAAATATACCACTAAAGCTCTAAAAATCCCACAAATTTGATAAATATACCATTAAAATTATAAACATTCTCACAAATTTGGTAAATATTTTCACAAATTTGGTAATTTTAGTCACTATTGTTGTAAAATTTTTACTAATGTTGTAATTTTGTTCATTATAGTCATAAACTTCTCACTAATGTTGTAATTTTTTTCCTCAATTGACTTAATGACTGCTTTTCGGCATATCTTATATTGTCATTTCAATGTCTTGTCTTGTCTTTGTCTACCAACCGGTGTAAACATACCATAAATTTAGTAAACATACAACTAATGTTGTAATTTGAAATTTTTAGTATGGTACCGAAAATTTCCTTGGATGTACCATAGTCTTGCCCTAATCTTAAAGAAACAACCTTGTCACGTCCATTCAACTGACTAAGGCACCAAGAGTTTGTTTTAGTAGGAGTATCTGCAATCTTGACTCAAATGTAGACTCAAATTTAAATTTGAGTCAAAATTGCTCAAAAAAATTCTCCAACCTTAGACTCAAACCTATATCAAATCAAGATAAAACTTATTTTTGACCAAAATTAAAGCAGACTCATATTTTATACCAAATTTCTAATGGTAACTTTTTAACCTATCCAAAACTAATAGAATTCTTTGACGTATTGTTCTCTACCTCTTCTTGCCTTTCTCTACTATGTTGTTTCCATTGCCGACACACATTGAAGCTTTAGCAAATCATTTGAAGGCATGTAAGCAAGTTTTTTCCTTTTCATCTTCTATCTTCTTAATTTCTTGTATTTTTCAAAACCCCTATTCTCATCTAACTTTCAAACTATATAAATCCTTAGCCTACCCATCAAATTTTTCTTTGATTTTTTCGAGTTAAACACTATCAATAGTACAATTTCAAGCCACTGGTTCTTCCAAAAATTCCACAAATTTAGAAAATTTGTCATTTTATTTCTTCAATCTTGAATTTTTGTGTTCTTCAGACCAAAACAAAATAAAAATATTTTTATTTTTTTCTTTTTTTTATACACAATGATAAAAGATTTGAACAATCTTAGTTAGAATTCTAGGGTGATTTCTTTATTCTCATGTACTGTTGTATACATATTCATTTTTTTTAATTACCAATTTGTGGAGAGATATGAAATTTTCATTTATTTTATCAAATAGCATGATTTGAATGACACAAAAAAATGAATTTTGAGATAATAAAGATTTTTTTTAAAGATTTGAGTAGATATTTGAGTTTAGCCAATGGAGTACTCTATGTCAAATCAAGATTTTTACTCAAATTTAGACTCAAATTTGAGTCTAAATTTGAATCATGGTTGGAGATATTCTAAAGAGCAACACTTCAAGTATGCAGGAGCTCAGTCCCAATCTACACCCTAGAAAGACAGGTCGAGGTCGGGACTGGGGGTGACTGATAATGTCATAAATAATACCAAGAATAAGTGAGAGGATATCTTTGTATCTCGTTTGAAGCAAGACTTTCAGTTACATACCCAGCTTCAGGTAAAGATGTCCAAGTCATTCACGTACGACCTTATATGAAGGTGTCCACGTTGTCCATATCACATTATAAGGAAGTTCAGTATTTCCTACTCGGGTCAGGAATATAGATCGAGCTCCTTTATCCATAAGCTATCCAAACGAATAAGGTATCGATTCAAGCAGTATGACCTCTCATAGTTATAAAAGATCACAACATATCCAGACCTAGAAAGGGGTCTCAATGCCACCTCAACATATTCTAGATGACCACATCACACCTAGGGAATGAAACCTTTACCAACCAAATATTCCCCTAATAAAATTCTAATAAATTGGAGACCATGTGATGATAACATGAGGACCACCCCACATGCGGGTATAAATACAAGGTCAATCACCCATTTACAAAGACATCAATTGTAATCACAAAAAAAAAAAAAAATTGTAATTCTATCTTCATCCCCAAGCAATAGAAAAGCCCCAAGGACTAAGAGATACCATTAGAGTGGGCTAGTCAAGCTCTTCAGCTGGTGAACTATTATATTTTCTGTGTTCTCCCTCATGTTATAGCTATTACCCCTATCTGCATTTATGTAGCATTGGGTAGAGTCATCGGGCTCTAACTCTCTCTCATCAAACACGATGTTCTCACCAAAATCACTATCCCATAACCTTAATATTCTTAGCTTAAGCACCTAGCTCACGCCGTTGAGTTTTTAACATCATCAATTCCTAACATTGTTAGAAGATCATATGTGTTTACTATGTTGAACTCATAAAAGGTCAGAATGGGGTTCTTTCTTTGATTCATGCACACGTGCTTGAACAAAACATCTTTAATGTCCAAAATTTTATCTCGTGTAACATATGAAAAGGAAGTAGAGCTGGTTAGTCACCCTTGAATGTCAATATGAACTTACCACTTATAAACAAGGATTAGTCCATCAAAATACACCAGCCCATTACATATGTACATAAGAAAAACTCTAGAAGTGATGACTTCCCAAATTATAGTTGATGATGCTTGAAAATAATGACCCAAGTCCAGTAAATGATATTGTGGTGGTCTTATTGAATTAGCTGATTTTGAGGTCGACCTAAGGAATACAAAGGAACACAATGCATAATTGGTTCGTCTCGGCTGAAGGACCAAGGCTACGTCCACTATAAGGAAGTCTTTAGCTCCTTGAGGTTGAATATTACATGATTTCTTGTGAATAAAATGATATTATAGGCACTGGGCCTTTTTTGTGGGCATAAGTTACCTATCCTCTTGTCTCAAGGGCTCGAGGGTGTGATAGGGAAGATCTTCTCTCAGTAGGACAACAGTGTCGTATTTATACCAGTGTACTCTCTAGGGTTTCCCGCAGCTCCTCCTTCCTTTCTTGCTGATTCGGTGGGCCTTTTCGTTGTATGCTGCAGCAATCTATGTCATTTGGTGCCACTGTCCCGTAGCAATTCACGTTATGTGGCGCAATGGGAGTGTTCCAAGATAGGTATTGGACTAGGCTCCTATATCTCGAGCTTTCCTTCGACTGGATCAGATTAGGACTAGGCTGACCTTGGTTCTTCTAGCAGTGTTGGGATTTTTTCCTTAGGATTTAGTCCAGTCTGCTCTAGGTATTGAAAGGCCATAGGTGCCCCTATACAGGCCACTACTCAAGTAAGGATTTTCTAGGCTTATTGGGGTGTTTGATAGTGGCGGCCCATACTCAAGATCCTATCCTTATTAGTTGTCAATCTCTTCCCCTGTCGTAGGTCATAAGAATGACGTCAACTCTAACCTAGGGTTAAAATTGTCTTTTTTGAATTCGGCATAATTTTCCAAGATAGTGGTTGTGCTTGATTGCTGATTCTGACCTGAGTTTTGCTATGTGATCCTTTGTTGGATGTGACGAGACAGTTGTATGCACGTGTCGCCCGCAGGTGAGTTTGTTGGTACAGTTTTTCATGCAAGTCTTGTCACCTGTCTGTCACGAAATTAATGCTACGTATAAAAGAGGGAAAAATCTCTTCACCTTTCCCACTCTACACTTTTGAATTATCCTTCCTTAGTATCTCTCCCCCTTTTGGCTTCTGAGACATCTTGTTCCAGGCTCTACGGTGGTTTAGGGTTTTTGTGCTTCCGTTTCCTTTTTGCTTCTAGCATCCTACTAGGTACGTTCTCTTTCTTCCTTCTTTTGGCTCGACCTGGATCCCTTCAACCCTCCCTAGTGGGGCTTGTGATTTCGCTTTTTGATATGGAGGTTTAGTTACTTCATAAGTCACTCTGATGATCTCTCTTCCCATTTGAAATTTATAGACCATTCTTCCTCGTTAAGGGTATCTTTTTTTAAGGCCTGGTGATTGAAACCTTTGTTCTTGAAGTTTCAACCCCGGCTAATTTGGTAGAGGCTTAGGCTCTTCTTGTTTTACGTTTTATTCCCTTTGACCAGTCGAAGAAGAGGAAATATAAGTCGGTTTCATCTTTCATACCCAGAAAGAAGACACGTTGCGATCAATCCAAACTGAATTGTTGCATGGGGACAACGTCCAGTTGTCTTGATGATGAGGACCTAGAGGAGCTGAGGAAGGAATATCATTTTCTAGATTTCGTTACTTTGCATTATCCTCAAGAACATGAGAGGTGCAATTCCTCTATTCCCGGGTGGACCTACTTCTTAGAGTTTGCATTTCGGGCTTGTCTCCGATTTTCCGTACATCCCTTTATTCAAAATGTCCTTAGTTTTTATAACGTTTCCTCAGCTCAGTTCTCTCCGAATGGCTGAGGACTTTTGATTGGATTTCTCATTCACTGGTTTAAGAGTAGAAACGACTATTACCCCACCATTTCGGAATTTGCCTCTCTCTTCCAACTCAAGTCTTCTCCTTCTTTGGGCTTTTTATATTTTGCAAAAATGTAAAGGCAAGGAACCTAATTTTTTAGCTCCCCTCCTCCAACAAGGGGTGAAAGGCAAGGTTTTTCTTTGTTAGGGGTGACTCCTAGGAGCTATCCAGAGAGGCAATGCATGCGCGCCTGGGTTCCCTGAATTTGGGGGCTCTTCTATGACAAAGGTGAGTCCCACCGAGCTTTGGTTGGTAGTCTTTGATCTACAAGAATGCTGCTAATTTTAACCATTTTTGTGCCATGTCATATAGGTACCCCTAGCTTGATCCTCGGATAAGAGGTTAATGTCATCCAGATGGAGCTTGCTGAGCCGATCCCTTACTCTGCCCTGATTACTCCCTAGAACCTTATTCGGTTCGGGATTAGGGTTTGCTAGAAAGCTGCTTTGGATGCCATTTTTTCAGGTTCGCCTCTATCTTCTTCTAGTCCGATTTTTCCTCGATCGAATGGGAGGAGGTCACTTCTTCCAAGAAGATGCAAAGGATTAGTTCAGGATCCCAATCACTGACTTCTTCTCATGAGATAAGATCTTTACCTGCTGAGGTGGAGGTCCTAAAGAAGCGGCTTGTTGAATTTGAAGGAGAAAGAAATGCCTTGAATGAGGAAAATGCCCGTCTTAAAGTCGTTAATGCTCGATTGGAGATGGGGGATTGCAAATTAAAGGGGCCAGTTGTGGGGGCTTAGGATATTTCTTCTTTTAGTTTGTAACGTGAATGTTTTGATCAATGCAAAAATGCATCTTCTATGTTCTTCATTCGAAATGAGAACTATGCGATTGCTCTGTGATTGTTGTTTCCATTCCTTGAGCTTAAAGGCTGAAAAGCCAAGAAGTCATAATGAATTTCTGAGCTAAAACGCTCATAGGCTACTAAGCCTGGTAGATCCCCGAGCTTAAAAGCTCTTAGGCTAAAACGCCTAGTCGTCCCTGAGCTGAAAAGCTCATAGGCTGAAAAGCCTAATTGTCCCCGAGCTGAAAAGCTCTTAGGTTGAACAACCTAGTCGCCCCCCAAGTTGCAAAGCTCTTAGGCTGAAAATTCTAGTTGTCCCTGAGCTAAAAAGCTCTTAGGCTAAAAAGTCAAGTCGATTGCCGAGCTGAAAAGCCTAATCGATTTCCCAAGCTAAAAAGCTCTCAGGCTAAAAATCCTAGTCGTCCTCGAGTTAAAAAGCTTTTAGGCTGAAAAGTCAAGTAGATTTGCGAGTTGAAAAGCTCTTAGGTAGAAAAGCCTAATCGATTTCACAAGCTAAAAAGCTCTTAGGCTGAAAAGCCTAGTTGATTTCTCAAGGTGAAAAGCTCTTAGGCTGAAAAGTCTAGTTGTCCTCAAGCTGAAATGCTCTTAGGCTGAAAGCTAGGTCGATTCCCTGAATTTAGTGCAAACTTTTTGTTTCATGAGCACTTCCAAAAAATTCATTGATCTAAAAAATGGGGTTTTACAACAGCTCTCTTTCTTGTCATTACAATGATTTTTAGAAAAGTCTAATGGCAGTAACGCTTCAGGTGATCCGTGTTCCAAGAGTGTTGCAAGTCTCTTCCTTCCTCTGTTTGTAATTCATAGTTCCGGGTCGGATTACCCTTTTCATGATTTAGGGTCCTTCCCAGTTAGGTCTGAGCTTTCCATGGGCTAGATCCTTCTTGGTTGGGAGTAGCCTTTTCAGCATCAAGTCGCCTACTTTGAAACTTCTTCTCCTTACCTACTTGTTATAGTATCTAGCTCTAGTTCTTTGGTACAAGAATATCCATTCCAATGTTTCATCCCTTTTTTCGTCCAAGAGGTCGAGGTTGACCAACATGGATCTCTCGTTCTAATGTGGATCAAAGAGTTTGGCTCTTACTAAGGGCAAGCCGACCTCCACAAGGGCCACCACCACCTCTATTCCATATGCAAGGCTGAAAGGAGTCTCGCTTGTTGCAGTTCGAACGGTTGTTCGATATACTCATAGTACCGCAGGGAGATGATCCACCCATTGAGACTTAGATGTTTACATCCTTGTCTTCAATGCGAGCTTGATGGTTCTGATGGTGCCTTCGGACTGTCCATTGGACTGCGGATGAATGGGTGCCGAGAAGTAATTTTTTATCCCTAGCTCAGCATAAAAACCCATAAATGTTGGATTGTCGAACTATTTTCCATTATCTGAAACCAAAACCATGGGGAGACTGAAGCGGCAGACTACAAATTTCCATATAAAATTATTAACCTTCTACGCGGTGATCTTAGCCAATGGCTCGGCCTCTGCCCACTTAGTGAAATAATCTACTGCTACTATGATGAATTTGCACTGTCCGACCCCGATTGATAGAGGGCCCAGAATGTCCAAACCCCATTGTTGGAATGGTCAGGGACTGACCACGAGGGTATGTTGCTTGGGTTGGCAGTGCGGCAGGTTGTCGTGAATCTGGTAGGTTTGGCATTTCTTCACTATTTCTTTCGTATCCTTAGACATAGTCGACCAAAAGTAGCCTTGTCGTAATGCCTTACTTGCCAAGGTCCTCGCACCGATATGGTTTCTGTACATGTCCTCATGGATTTCTCTTAGAATATAATCTTCCTCCATTTCAAACACACACTTCATTAATGAAAACAAAAAACCTCTTTTGTATAACTTACCTTGGATGATCATGAACCTTGTCGCTTTGATTTTCAATTTCGATGCTTCATTCGGGTCGTCGATAAGTACTCCGCCTTGTAGGAAAGACACAATGGGATCCATCCACGAAGTGCCCTCTAGGATGGGCATGGCTTGGCTTTACCTAGCTAGTTCCTCATCGAGCTGCACGCTAGGTTCGATAAGGACTTCGATAGGCATCTATCCTAGAAAGTCCTGGTCAGCAGTGGTCCCTGGCTTGGCTAGGGCGTCAGCCCAGGCGTTGGCTTCTCGGGGTACCTGGACCAGCTCAGCCAAGAAGAACTTCCTCAGTAGGTTGCGCACTTTTATCTTATAGAGTGTTATTTTCTCGTCCCTAGCTGTATATTCCTCTACGACTTTCCTGACCAACAACAAGGAGTCGTTATGGCACAAGATCTGTTGTGCATCCATCGACAAGACCAGATTTAGGCTAGCTATGAGGGCTTCATATTTTGTCTTGTTGTTGGATGCTCAAAAGTCAAATCTCAAGGTGTATTCTAGGTTGTACCCCTCTAGTGATGTCAGGATGAGGCCAGCCTCGCTCCTTGGGCATTCGAAACTCCATCTACGTACAATTTATAGGTAGGTACGTCGAGGATGCAGTCTCGATCTTCCATGTTCTCCTCAGGTGGTGAGGTAAATTTGGCTAAGAAATCTGCTAGGACTTGTCCCTTGATAATGGTTCTGGGCTTGAACTTGATTTTGAATTCACTAAGCTCCATTGCCCACTTCGCCATTCTTCCATAGGCCTCTGACTTGTGTAGAACTTGCCTTATTGGCTGGTCAATTAGAACCTCGATGGTATGAGCCTAGAAGTATGGTCTCAACCACCAAGTTGTTACTAAAAGGGCTAGCATGAGTTTTTTTATCTTCAAACTGGTTGTTGGACTCTTTCCTTATCCTTTACTAAGGCGACACTGACTGAGAAGTCTAACATGGCTAGGTAAAAGGTCAGAACCTCTCCTTCCTGAGGGCTCACCAGCACCGGTGATGAAGCCAAATAGGCTTTGAGGGTTTGGAAAACCTCTTCACATTTCTTGTCTCACTAGAAGGCCGCCTTCAAGATCTTGAAGAATAGTTGGCACTTGTCACTAGAGCACGAAACAAACCGATTAAGCGTTGTTATTCTCCTGGTCAGGAGTTGCATCTCTCGAGTGCTGGCGTGGGATCTCATATCAAAGACGGCCTTCACCTTCTCGGGGTTTGCCTCGATACCCCTACTGTTGACTATGAATCCCAGGGACTTATCTGCCAACACTACAAAAGCGCATTTGGCTGGGTTTAATTTCATTATGTACTACCGCATAATCTCGAATGCCTTCATGAGGTGTTAAATATAGAATTCAAATTTCAGGGACTTCATGAGCATGTCATCTATATATTCTTCCATAGTTGAGCCGAGCTTTTCACGAAACATCCTATTGACCAACCTCTGATACGTGGCCCCGACATTCTTCAATCCGAAAAGCATGACCTGATAACAGAAGATCCCTTACGCTGTGACAAATGAAGTTTTTTTCTGGGTTGTTTGGTCTCATTCTGATCTGGTTATACTTGGAGAAGGCATCCATAAAGATGAGGAGCTCGTGAGCAGTTGTGGCGTCGACTATCAGGTCAATCTGAGGTAAACGAAAGCTGTCTTTGGGGGCATACTCGATTCAAATTGGTGAAGTCGATGCACAGTCGCCACTTACCATTCACTTTTACAAGCACGACGTTAGCCAATCAGGGCGGATAATCTACCTCCCTGATGGCTCTGGTCCGCAACAACTTGACCACCTTTTTATTAACAACTTTATGCCTGTTTGGTGTAAATTTTTTCCTTTTTTGTCTCACTGGTTTGTAGTTTGGATCGAAACTAAGCTGGTGTATGATCATTGTGGGATCTATTCCTTCCATATCCTCATGTTTCTAGGCAAAAACATCAACGTTCTCTTTCAAGAATGAGATAAGTTTCTCCTTAACGTCTTGAAACAGCATAAATCCTATGAAGACCACATGCCCTGGGTCTTTAACCTCCTGTACAGACTCCAATTGTTCCATGGTGGTGGGCCATGTCTCCAGCTTATCTCTCATATCAAAATCCTTCAATTGGACTAACTCTACCTCTTTTTGCCTCATTGAGGCCATGTAGCATTCCCTCACAAGCCACTGGTCTCCCCTGACAATGCCGACCCCATTTTTGATGGGGAACTTCATTACCAGGAGGTATGCCAAGGTATCACTGATGGAGTTGAGAGACAGCCTCCCAAGGAGAATGTTATAGGCAGAAGGTGCATCTACCACTAGGAAACAAACTAGGGTGGTAACCTAACAAGGTTGATCCTCTATGGTAAGCATGAGTTGTATAGACCCGATAGGTAAGACTTGCTCACTTGAGCAACCTGAGAGATGGTTTTATGGGCTCAAGCCTTGACCTTTCATTGCCAAGCTGGTCAAACATTGATACAAAAATAATATCAGCTGAGCTGCCATTGTCAATGAGCACCCGATGCACAGTCTTATTCATGATGATCGCTTTAATGACAAAAGGGTCATCATGTGGGTGTTAGCATCCTGTGAGATTCATATCAGAAAAAGTGATCTCCACATCTCGGCATGGTGCTTTTTAGATGGCCTGGATTTCGAGGAATCGCCTGACCGGGCTCTCTTGGCGTATGCCTTCTGCACTGAGCTAGACTCACCCCCTCCTGCGAAACCACCCAAGATAACTCAAATTTTGCCAAGAGCTTGTTGGTTTGCTAAGGAGGCGCAACGGCTGCTTGGGCGTCCAGCCCTTGATTGTTCTATACTCTTCCCTCTCCTACCATGTAGTGATGCAGGTGTCCTCTTTGGATCAATTGCTCAATCTCCTTCTTAAGTTGGATGCAATCGTTCATCTCATGGTCGTGTCCTTGTAAAACTCACAGTATTTAGAGACATCTTGCCTCCTAAGATCAGACTTCATCCGAGGTGGCCATCGGATGAACCTCTCATTTTGGACCTCGTGGAGGACTTGAGCGATGGAGGTGACAAGAGACGAAAGCCGCAGTGGAGCATGACTGGGTTGTAACCCTTGGGGCGGGGGTCTAAGGTGATCTCTAATGTTGGCTCTCCTTTTTGGGGAGGTGTCTCTCTTTTTCCTGGGGGAATCATCCCGTGATGGGGGACTAATCTCGTCTTCTCTCCTTCCTGTGACTGCTCTCTCTCTTCTTCTTTTGCTTCTACAAAAGGTTGACCCTTTTTTTAGTCAAAGGGCCTCCTCGCCATTGATGTATGTCTTGACTTTTGCGAGTACATCGGCCATGGTGGCCTGAGGGTTCTTGGTAATTGAAAATAAGAGGTCCTTCGATTGGACTCCAAGTCAGGACATGAAGGTGGTAAATGCGAACTTGTCGTCCACACTTTTTACCTTCATGCACTCTTGGTTGAAGCATTGTACATAGCTCTATAAGGACTCGCTAGGCCCCTATTTGACGTTCTGAATGTGGTAGGACAACTTCTTGTATGCCCTTGTTCCGAAGAAATGCGATACGGACTATATAGATAGTTCCCTAAAAGAGGAAATCAATGCTAGTTATAACCTGTTAAACCAAGCGATTGTCGACCCTTTGAGGGTGATGGCAAAAGCTCGGCAACGGATTTGGTCTAGGTACCCCCTGGAGTTCCATCTAATTTTTGTAAGAGTTCAAGTGATCAACTGGGTCTTTGGTTCCGTCGAAAGCCTCTATTGATGGCATCCAAAAATTTTGGGGAAGAGGAAAGTGGAGGATATCGGGATCAAATGGCGACTCAGTTTGCTGGACTAGAGCATCCATGGTGTCGGGGGGTCTTCCCCATAACTACTTCTTTCATATTTCCCAACTCTCGCTAGAGCTCATGAAGCCTTTGCTCTAATAAGTGATCCATGGCTTCTGGCGAGGGATGGGGTTTGTCTTCTCAGTAGGCGGCTCTAGCCTGACCGTGGGCCTCATCTTCGTTGTGTTCCTCCAATGATTCTCATCAGAATGGCTATGCTTATGGAGTTTTGTGACTCCATTAGGTGGAGCTGGGCATTCCTAAGGGGGGTCATGGTGTTGCGCCGAAGATGGAGGAAGCTCTTGATGTGCTGGCGAAAACTGCGGAAGCTGGTGCCTTTGTATCCACGTCATCAACTCTTGGTTTTGCTTTATCAATTGCATCGTGGTTCGATGATAGGCTTCCAGTTCATTGAACAGAGGGAGGTCCACTGCGGGGGGATGATTCTCGACATTTACTTCGGGGACTGGAAAGTTCTCTGGTAAGTTTTGGTGAACTTGGGGATTGACGTAAGATTTACTCATGTTCCAAGTTGAAACCATCAAACTAAAAACTCAAAGGGAAACGATGAAAACCGTTCCCACAGACGGCGCCAACTGATGATGCTCGAAAATAATGGCCCAAGTCCAGTAAATGATGCTATGTGGGTCTTACTAGATTAGTTGAGTCTGAGGTTGACCTAAGAAACACAAAGGAACACAATGCATAAGTGGTTTGCCTCGGCCGTAGGACCAAGACTACGTCCACTGTGAAGGAGTCCCTTGCTCCTTGAGGTCATATATTACATGATTTGTGGTGAATACAATGATATTATAGGAGCTGGGCCTTTTGTGGACATAAGTTATCTATCCTCTTGTCTCGAGGGCTTGAGGGTGTGATAGGGAAGATCCTCTCTCAACAAGACAACAGTGTTGTATTTATACCAGTGCTCTCTCTAGGGTTTCCCGCAACTCCTCCTTCCTTTCTTGCTGATTTAGTGGACCTTTCCGTTGTGTCCTGTAGCAATCTCTGTCGTTTGGCGCCTCTGTTCCCACAATCTCTGGATAGTTATGAGCACCAACACCCTTTGCTCCAGGGAGTGCGTGATTGTCATGGGCGTTAGGGTTGGTCCCTCGGTCTTCAGGTTGTGTAGCGCGACGAGAGTGTTCCAGGATAGATATTGGACTAGGCTCCTCTATCTCGGGCTGTCCTTCGACTTGATCAGATTAGGACTAGGATGGACCATGGTTCTTCTAGTGGTGTTGGGCTTTGTTCTTAGGATTTTGTCCAATCTGGTTTAGGTATTGACAGGCCATGGGTGCCCCTATAGGGGCCACTACACAAGTAAGACTTTTCTGGGCTTATTGGACTGTTTGATAGTGGCGGCTCATGCTCAAGATCCTATCCTTATCAATAGTCATTTTCATGTGGAAGAAAGATTTCCCTTCAACTTCACCTTCACCACCCAATGCCATTTCCACACTAAATACAAGGTTTTTGATAGAATGAAAATATAGCCTATGCTTTCCTCTATGGATCTAAAGAAAACAGTAACATAAATGATACCAAATGGACTGGCAGAAACTTACCTTGCTCTCTCTACAAATACCTACAAGCATATTTCCATATGGAAGCTTCGGGATTAAGATCTCACACCGAGGCAGCATTAGCTTTCAATGCAGTTTGCAATGGTGAACTTGGTAAGGTAATCAAATGAAGTGTTTGCTTCAGCAGGCCTGAAACAGCTTAAAGTCAATGCTCAACACCAATATCATCATTTCCTTAAAATTTGCAGAAACAAAAATTTCCTATTTCCAACTATTAAAATTTTAAAGCTATGCACGGACATGAATTCGACACATTACAGATACGCAAATATGACATTTCTTAAAAAAATAGAACACAAAAACATTCAGGGCACACTACTAATAATTGTGTAATATATATATATATATATATAATTCGTAGCAAACTATAATGATATATTATTCATGACGAAATCAATATATCATGATAAGTAAATGATATTTCTTGTCATTTAGTAGGAATTTTTAGACTAAAACATCATAATAGTCAAATAATTATAATATTTTCTTTTGTAGATAATGTGTACCAAGCATATATAGGTTAAACAATTATTCTTATTTTCTCAATTATTCTTATTTAAAATTTTTATGAATCTTTTTTTTTTATTATTATTATATTTTGAGTACAACTTTGGCATATCTAATATTAATAGTAATACATTCTCTCATATTATAAGATACTTATTAGTCACATTTTTAAGCGTTATTAGTCACATGTCAACACATATTTATTGTTCACTAGTAGGCACAGTATAAAGAGGTGTCGTACACATCACAAAAGAAGTGCCGAATACATGTCAAAAATTAAAATTTTATCACTTAATTATGAATACAAATAAAAGAATATTGATCATGCGTCCGAAGATTATCGATATTTGGCACGGATACATCACTTTTTTAGAGTGTCGAAAAGTGAATTTTTCTCTCTTATTTTTTGTGTGGGTGGAATCACGTACATCAACTTAGATGTCTTTGCACATCGATGAAAACTAGAAATCATTCATCTGGTCCTCCATGCTGTTCAAAGGAAAAATAAGAAAACAGAATAAAAAAATATTACTGACAAAATCCATCCTCTAGGACGGAGTGTTCCTGAACTTTTCTCATTCGCTACCACTATTGGTAATATATTCCAGGCTATCTGAAAATGCGTGACCCAAGACAAATGATATCTGAGAATGCACGGAGTGATTTTATTTTTTTTAATCAACACCTACCTCTCCTTCCTCTTTTCCCTCCCTTTTATTTTTTCTCTGTTTGCTTTAATTTTTAATTTTGTAATTAAAAAAAATAAAATAGGAAATAAACAATTATAAATGTTGCACGATCAATACTCAATTTTTAATATTAATTGAGTATCTTTAGTGTTATTGTTAGCATTACCGTATTATACAAAAATTGCACACTACCAAAAAGGTCACCCCTTTCTTATGCTTTCCAAACCCCTCAAATTCCTTCACTAGCAAGGAAGAAAAGGTCCAATGAATCACCCAACTCAAAGTCCACTAATTAAAACATTTTGGATCACAAAAACAATGCAATAGGACAATGCAAAAAAAGTGATCAACATTACCACTAGCACATGCACATATCACATACCACTCTCTAGAAATGCAAAGAAGCAGTCTTCCTTCTCTGAAGTACATTTATATTCATCCAACCATGAGCTGTAGTTCATGCACAAACTTGCAACTTATTGGGTACTTTAGCCTTCCAAATCATCACAGAGGATGGAAACAGACAGCATTAAGGATCATCAATCAGCTTATGACTATCATTTGCTGTTACTACAAACAATATAAGTCAAAAATCCAATTTAGGCAATGATTAGCACAGTTTTCAGTGAGGGCTAAGAATCCAACTATCAACAAATAAATAGCATGCCTTTTCACAGCTAGCCTCTTTCTGAATTGTACAGTGATCAATCCTCACAAGATTCTAGCTTTAAGTACATTGTTAAGGGGAAGATCAAGATAAATGAGCGTTAGAAAACCAGTAAAATGCATGGCCAATTGTGAATGTTCCAGACACAGACCAATCAAATTCACTCAAGCTTGAAAATATTGTACCATCCAGATATCACTGCAGACTAGTAAACCTGAAACTGGGAGATCCCAAAGTCAAAATTTTAAGAAGTGCATCACAGAAGCAAAATAGTCTGCAAGCTGAAGGGGAGTCATTGGTCACTAACAATCATTACCTTCTCTAGAGCTGCTTGTTCAGCGAAACAGAGGACAAAGGTTGCTTTATTTTCTGTTGCATAACCTATAAGGGAGCAGAATAATGAAACAAATTTTTTGGTGATGTTCACACTTACAACTTGTAAGATACTTGAGATAATAATAAGAGATCTTTCACTTCATTGTCCAAAGTCTTCTTGTTTGAACATTATTTCCCCTCCTCTTATAAACTAGCAACCTTGTTGGAGTGAAAACCTAGGAAGCTTGTTTAAAGTAAGACCTCTTCTTTGAATACATAACCGTCAAAACAGACACCCTAACTTTAACAAGTTGTAGTACGTCAGTCCCTGTACAGTTCCATCCTTCTGCATTCGGTGACACCATAAAAACAGTAGTTTTTGGTTTGGTATTTAACCGCAATTCAATTGTCACCAGCCAAGCAGCTGCTTTGCTTCCAAAGAATAACAAATCAGAATGCTATGGTGCATCATCACTTCGAGGGTCTGCACAATTGATACCAGAGTCTGAATTCAGATAAAGTGATCATACGAGGTACAAAAGGTAGAGTAACATCTCCTTTGACATCTAAGATGGCAAAGAATGCTGAGATTAAGTAACCTTCTAACGCAATTGATGCTATAAGGAGTTGTATTCGCCATAAAAATATCTTTTGACGCGTATGTTTTATGAATGAAAATATCCAACATGAAAAGTTAATATAAGGTCCAAAAAAATCATGTCACTCTGTTGGCTCTAGCTTTCATTTATTGATTCACCTATTGTCATCCTACATTTTAATGTCTCCAAAGTCCATGACCTTAATGATTTTAATACTTGTGTTGAAGGGTCAGACAAAATTAGCTCCCCGTCTCTCGAGGGTGCTGGAAAAGAGGGATTGGATACAAATGTAACCTTCCGCTTCTCTAACACTCCAACCCAAAACCTCATGATTATTTGGTTAACACTTTTATCACTCCACTAGGCAATGGCCCTAGTGCCTAATATCTCCATTTTTCATCACCATGCAGAAAAAGTTTGGACCACAACTTCGACCAGAATTATGTAGTGGGAATTGGCAAATCTCAGCAGAAGAGTAAATGCCTTTGACATCTCATTCATGTTTAAGAAACAATCATGAGATTTTCGGAAAGAATAACAATATAATTTTTTTTTTCTCTCTATTGTTACAGCATAGCAGTGATGCAGTAGGCAGTGAATCCTCAAAGTGACATTATGCTGCCTTCAAGATACTTGTAGGATCTGCATAAAAATATGAAAAAAAAAAAAACTACTCCCATAATGTTACATTTCAGGTGGATGAGAAGAATGAATCAAAGGTATCGCTGTGGTGTCTTCTTTAGGTTATTGTAGTGCCAATATATCATCCAGAAGGCCCTATGGTTAAAGACCATATAACCACAGTGGAAAGAAAATGCCTTTACGTCCCCAGGAAACACAGGTCAACACTTTTTCCTCCTACTAGTTTGTTGCTGGTACTCAGAGCCTGATAGATTGTGGGTGCATTTTAAGGGAAAGTCGAGGAGAATATCTCTCTTTTCTCAGCTCCATAATAAGATTCGTCAGCAATTGATAAATCTGACCAGACTCTGGGTGACTAGTGTCCGCAGCAACAAACATATGGGTGGTGCTATTCACCTCAATCCAGCTATAACCAGGTATCTTCTGTACTCCTTTTTCTTTCATCATGCTTCGAACTTTAAGAACCCTATCCCATTTTCCAGCATCAGCTTGTGCGTTTGCCAGCAATACGTAGTAGCCAGAATTTTCTGGGTCCAAGACAAAAAGATGTCTTGAAGCCAGTTCAGCAAGTTCAACATTGCCATGGACCCGGCAAGCTCCAAGTAATGTCCCCCAAACACCTGCATCTGGATTGAATGGCATGCTATTTATAATTTGGAATGCTTCTTCTAAACGGCCAGCTCGTCCAAACAAATCAATCATGCATGCATAATGCTCCATTCGAGGTACAATCCCATAATTGGTCATGCAATTAAAGAAGTACTTTCCTTCTTCAACTTGCCCAGAATGACCACAAGCAGATATTATGGCAAGAAAAGTGACATGGTCAGGCTCAAATCCTTCTTCTTTCATTTCTTGAAAAAGAACAAGGGAATCTTTGAGGCGACCATGGTTTCCATATGCAGCAATGACACTATTCCATGAAACTTCATTCTTTACTTCCATCATGTCAAACACACGGCATGCCAAATCCAAGTTTCCACATTTAGCATACATGTCGATTAGTGCACTCTCAGCAAAAAGATCAGCGCCTAATGCACTTTTGATCATGAAACTATGAATCTCCTTCCCGTGATGGAGTGCTGGTAAATTTGCACATGCCGAAAGAGCAGCTGATATACTGACACCGTCATACTTCGTTCCTTCATTTCCCATTTGGCGGAAAAGATCGATGGCCTCTTCTGGTTTGCCATTCTGGGAACAGCTTGTAATCATTGAATTCCAACAAACATCATCCCTTTCAGACATTCTCATGAAAACTTGATGAGCAAGATCTAATCTTCCACATTTTGCATACATATCCGTTATTGCGCTTCCAACATAACATCTTACTTCGAGGCCAGCTTTGAGGACGTAACCATGCAACTCCTTACCCAATTTCAGAGCAACCAAACCAGCACAAGCCGGCAAAGTACTTGCCAGTGTTACAGCATTGGGCTTCATATGCTCACGAATCAGCCATTGGAACATCTCTATGGCATCAACATTCATCCCATTAAGCACATATCCTGAAATCATAGCTGTGCAAATAACAACATCGACGGCAGTGCTATGGTTGAAAACATTTCTGGCCATCTCCACATTCCTGCACTTGAAGTACATATCAATAAGTGCATTCTTCAGAAACACATCCAAATGCACACCATGTCTAACAATATAACCGTGAATTTCCTTACCTTCTATTATACTTGCCAGTTCAGTAATTGATGGAAGGAAACTTGCAAATGTGACTGTGTCTGGTTTGACACCAGCTGATATCATTTTAGAAAACAAATCCAAAGCCTCACACATTAAACCATTTTGAACATACCCGCCAATCATCCCATTCCAGGTAACCAAATCAGTTTGTGATGTCGTATCAAACAACCCCCGAGCATCAAACAAACAATGACATTTTGCATACATAGCAATCAATGTGTTAGCAACGGGAGAATCCATCTCCAACCCACATCTAATAACTAGCCCATGCAGCTGAGTACCAAATCTTATCATAGCTTCCAAGGCACAGACAGAAAGAACACATGCATAGGTTACCGAATTGGGCTTAATTTCAGTATTCCTCATTTCCCTAAACAAGTTAATGACATGATCTGAAGCCCCATGTTTTACATAACCATTAAGGATCACATTCCATAGAACACTATCCCTTTGAGGCAACCTATCAAACAAGCAACGAGCGTCATTTAAACAATCATTTTCTGCATACAACTTGATCAAAGAACTAGCCACATACAAATCCCTCTCAAAACCCATATTTCGAATCGTACTGTGAACCATTTTACCCAGGTTCACAGCCTTCATACCAACACAAGCTTTGATTACATAAGGAAATGTGTATTTATCAGGACATGTACCGAACCCCAACATCTTAAAGTAAAACAGCAATGAATAATCAAAGTGACCCATTATAGTGAACCCTCTTATCATCCAATTCCAAGGCGAAGCATAGCACAGTTCAAGCTGATCAAACATGTTTTTGCCATCAGAATATCTCCCACAAAGAACATACATACCCAAAATCCTCGTACCCAGAAGACCCACATGGTCAATTCCATTCAATATGATCTGGGCATGAATTTGTCGGCCTCGTTGAATAACAAAATGCTCTGAACAATTACAAGCTTGCAAGACTAATGCAAGTTTGGACGATAAAACTTCCTCTAAATTGTTTGGGAAGAAAAACCCACCTGGGTAGGTTAAGTTTATTTGTGTGTTTGTGTGTGTGGCCTTGGACACCGAAGTAGCAACGCATGAGGAGCTTCTATAAATAGGATATAGATTTCTTCGATACATTTTGAACGAAAGAAAGCATATTTGTATATTGAGACAATTGGTTTTGAAGTTATCTCTGTAGTTGAAGTTCCGCTTATTCCTTTTCTCTTGCTCCCCTTATATCCCTTCTCTATGTTCAGTGATTGGTGCCCTTCCCGTTCTCTTCCTGTCTGCGTAGTGTTCACAGATGCAAATGCAGCTCGTCGACAGGTTGAAGCAACGAATCCTTTCTTTTCTTGCCAGATGGGACAAGAAAATGCCCTTCGGAAACAGCATATTCGGGTCAAAATAACATGGCAACCCAGATTTTAACCCGGATAATGTGATGATGTTCGGACGGACCGAAAGTTCGGCTTACTCCGATTTAAAAATCGCACTGATGTGACCTTATTAGAGGGGTTAGAGAGGTAATTACTTCCTAAAAAACTTAATAGAATAAAAATATATTTTTTAAAATAATTAAAATAAAAATACATGTACTAAAAAAAATCATAAAAACTCTTTGACCCCTATCATAAATAGTGCATACCTAATTAAATGTGAGACTTTCAAGATTAGAATGTGAGACTTTTAAAACTCCTTTTAATGTTTGTGTATCATTTGAATTTTAATGACACGCTCAACAAAAAAATAGTAACATTAAACAGTGACACGCTGAATAAAAAAATAGTTTGATGTTACTATTTTTCTATCGAGCGTGTCACTGTTTGATGTTACTATTTTTTTGTTGAGCGTGTCACTGTATTACGTGTGTGTGT
>CM042186.1:14067071-14079291 GCA_023539305.1 Ilex asprella
CTTGATATGATGGGTGCATGCGATACCAACATTAGGCCGTTGTGTGGTTAAAGCAACCACAAATTTGACAAACTGGTCAAGAATAAGAGGGACCATGTTGCATGCGTCAACCATGACCACGTTAGCTGGGACTTCGTCCTCCGCTAAAATAGCCAAAAGAAAAGTTGGAATTATAATTGAAATGACCTACTCGGTGGAAACCATGACCACCATGAGAAAAACCAGTTGGTCAAGCAATAGCATCGCTTTTAGTTTCTTGAAAGGCTGTAGTAACCTCACTGGTAGGTTAGAAGATTCAAGGGCCAGATTAAGTTCCCCGTTGGAAAACAGACTTAAAAGATCACTCATAAAAATAGTTGACGGACATATTCGAATGGATGTTTTAATTGAATTATACTCATGCGGAAGGTTATTTAATGTGATAAGAACAACATCTTTGTCATGGATAAAGGCAGATGTAGCAACAAAATTATCAACAAGAGATTGAATCTTGTTGATATAATCCTTCATAGATAGGGTACCCTTTTTGAAATTCTGTAAATTAGTTTTCATTTGAATGATATGAGAGCCAGATGTGGAATTATGCTATTGTTAAAGCAAGAAAAAATATATTGAGAGGATGTGCAATGGATAACATATGGCAGAATTGAGGTACTGAGAGTGGCATTAATTGGACTCACTAGATGTTGATCTTCTTAAGACCATTCAAGGAATTCTTGGTTAGGAGTTTCCTTGCCAGACGAGTCAATGGCTATAGCATTTGGACAAGGAGAAGTGACATTGACATAGCCGAGGAAGCCATGGGCTCGAAGGACATGATGTAACTGAGTTTTTCAAGTTCTATAATTGGTGGAGTCAAGTTTGATGGTGACGAGAGTATGAATGTTGGAGAGGAGAAATTGAAGAGTGGATGAGATAGTCATGTTCACAGGTAGGAAGTGTTGTTACAAAAAAAAAATCCAAAATTTGTAGACGAAGGAATCAGCCGTACTGGAAAACAAAAGAGACGTTAGTCTAACATGGCTCTAATACCATGAAGAATAAACCAATCGAATAAAGATTAAATGGACATCTTTTGATGATGAGAGTCCAACACATATGATTCTTATTTATACTTATCAATATATTAGAAGATAAGCAAGTAAAACAGAATGTAATTAGCTAAACACATTACTAGAACAATTAGAATACTAACTAAAGCAAGAGATAACAATTTGTGAAGTTAAAGATAACTCATAGAGTCCTGAAATCGGTGAAGTCTTATAATACTATTTATATAGGTCATATATATAACTCAGAGCATTACATTCACATACCACTATACCCACTAATTTTTGTAACTCCTAAAATATTAAGTGTGACGTCCCAAAAACTGGGGGTCCTTTGTCAACTCATTGATCACCAATCAACCTGCGGAAATACTCATGGATACCGTGTAACTCGATATCACATGTCATGCCCCATTTACTGGGATTCATAATTTAACAAAATTCAAGCAGAGTCTCCTTTGTATGGAGAGCTCTACCCAAAATACAATATATGCATCATACAATCACATGACCTATTTGAGATCCAACACACAACATTGACCACACCGGGTCCATTTATCCATACTTATATAACAACATTTAATCACACCGTTAATATATATCATGAAGCATATATCAACAACAATATCACAAGCATGTTATTATGTAATCTATGTCACTAACACATTTCATTCACAAAGACACAATATAAACACATATCATGCCCATGTAATACCAAATTTTAAGAAATTACACAAGTAACTTCCATGCCTTAAATTCAAGCTAGAAATTGATTCAAGTCATTTCTATACTCATTTCCTCATTTCTGTAACAATAGGCACGTTCTATACACCTAACCATTCCCTATGGGCACCATAGGTTAGTAATAAACCAAAGTAGGAGGTAGCTCTACTTCTTGAAGCGTAAAATGAAAGGTAGAACCTTCAAGAACACCAACCACAAATCTAAAATTCTAATTTCTCAAAATCTCTTCTTTGGATCTTTGGTGAAATTCTTCGTTGCGTCATCCGAACTCTAGAGAAATACATATTTTAAATCCGCATTATAATGATAAATGACTATTTTGCCCTTTTTTAGAAAGTTTAAATTTACCCGGATTTTACATTAATACATCATTACTTAGGGGATTAACACCTACTAATACTATTATATTCCACTACTTGCATATTCTTTACCCATTACTACACACTAAATTAACACACATTAATAGTCTATACTACTTTAAAAAGTGAGTATATCGGAAAAACTTTATTTTTTTCACTTTTATCCTCCACAACCACAATAATTCTATTCTTATCCCTCAGCATTAAAGCCAAAATAAACCTATGTCTCATCATGTCAACAACAAAAAAAATAGAATAATGCATTGTATCTAAAATTTGTATCACAAATGTGCATCCCAAATCATTGGGAACCATTAGATGAGTGGGTCCCAATGAAAAAATTTGATGGAACCCACTCATCTAATGGTTTCCATTAATTTAGAATGCATATGTGGGATATAAATTTGTAATATATAGCATTGCTAAAAAAACAAAACCTACGATTGCCGATCTTCTCTCTCCGCTGGCTGTTGTTTCATCTTGATTGTCCTCTTCTTCTTCCTCTTCCTCTTCCTCCACTCTAAATAAACCATTTTATCTCTCTTCTTTTCCTCTTTCAGAAACCCTCCATATTCTCCTCTTTCTCCCTCTCTTTTTCAGCCGCTCTCAGCGTGTGTTACTCCACGCTGTGGCTGTACGCACTCTGGGACTTCAGATTTGAAGTTGCATTACTTAAATCCGTAATCAATTTGAATCTCCAAAATTTTAGGACTCCAAATTAGAATGTGAATCTCTCTTGGCCGTTTCACTCTCTCCATTGCAAGCAAACACTCAGTCTGTCTTTCGATTTGCGAATCCATCCGTGTATGTTGTGGTATTCTTCCACTGATATCTATTATAAGATTTTTTTTTTTTTTTCAAATTCATCCCACATTTTATGATACCAGCAAAATTGAACATTCATAGAGAAAATAGGTGCAAACACACCGTATGTATTAGCTTCATGGAACCAACAGTGTGCTACCCAAAGAGGTACTCATTTTTGTTTATGACTACAAATTATAGTATTTTATTAGAAGTGGCATTATTTTAATCAGTCTTATTGTTGCTAAACTTGATATATATCCAAATTCTATTTAAGTTTCCTGTATAATATGAGCGTTTACTTATGTATAAATTTCGAGTTTTGCAGGTTGGTTTGTTGAATTATTAGTTTGGTTATGGGTGGCGAACGACAATAATGGTTTAAGGTATTTTTTTGGTTTAGGTTCACTAGACAATGTGGTTTCAAATTGTGAGTGAAAAAATGGATTTATATTTATCATTTTTTAGAAAAGACTTTACTTTCGTTGTATATGTCTCAGTTAAATTTTTCGAAATTAAATCACTTTTTTCATGTGAGTCACTTGGTTTTTTTTTGGCATCTCTTAGATCAGTGATCTAATGAATAATCAAAGTTTGCTTTTATTGGTTGGACATTTTACATATTACTGAGGACATGGTATTTGCAACTCTTAGTCTTATTGAGTAGCTTTGGTCATTAGATCTACAATTATCACATATCAACTACATTTTGACTAGCTCAAGAGTAATGGTAATGGTTCAATTTGAGTCTACTTGAATAAATTTGAGTGATGGTTAAACATCATATGGGCTAAAAATGGAGTTCAAGTTGTGTGAAAGTGTGTTAGGTTTTTATTCTAGGCATTCTATACAAATTGGATGTTAATTCTTATATATTGAATATTTAATATTACATGACCCGTGTTTGATTTTTGACATGTCTGTAATGCAGGGTCTATATTTCAACTATTTTGCTGGAGATATTCCCCCTTCCTTCAGTTCACTGTCCAATCTTTCTACTCTGTGAGTGTAATAAAGTGCAAATTTTTTAGAATTTTGTTGCAATTTTTTTTTCTCATATTATGTGTGTTCATGACAACCATTTGCAGAACAATTAGTTAAGTGGTTCTCTAAATGTGTCGGCTGGTTTGTCTTTGACTGATCTGTAAGTTCTTCTCCTTGTTGGTGTTTGGGTTTGGAATATGATAGTTATTCCAACACCTTAAAAAATGGCTATAAATATATGGGTGTAGAACCGCAAATGTAGAGATCTAGACGACACATGTGTAATGTGACCATTGCTTTTTGTTTGGCTTTGCTATGCTTTCTTTGTTAAGTGTCACTCTGTTTACGCATCATTTATTTGGGTATGGTCTATTTCTCTCTCTATGTTTGGTCTATTCATTATTACATTATTTAGCGACTTCAAACTTTTAAATCATTTACAAGGCGATAATTTATATAGTTTCTTTTGCATGGTATTGGTTGTAGATCGCACCTATGTAAGTATCTAAAAAACCTTTCTAACAATATGAAGTTGGACAACACTTATATGTAATGGTAAGCACCATATATTTACTTGTGTCATGCTAGGAAACACAGACACGTCATTTTGGTCAGAGTATTGATGTCGAACATGCTTCGGACACTTGTCAAACAAGCTAAAATGAGTGTATTTTTTTTATTGTTAATTTTTTTTCAGGACACATTGAGGACACATGATTGACACACTGGGTACATGCGGCCAAGACACTGGGGAGACGTTGGAGGACACATTTGGAGATTTATTTAATTTTTTCAAAATTTTAAAAATTTATCTAAATATTTTATAATTAAGGAAGTTATTTTTGTATTCTAAAAAAATTAAAGAAATATGGGTCAAAGGCATAATGTAGAAAAAGCTATAATAACTAAATAAACATAGAACATGGATATAAGATAATTTCAGGCACGATTATGAAATTTTATACAAATAGAATAAACTTTCTATATGAAATATTCTTACTGCGATAAAAAAAAATAGGTTATGAAATTGGGGCTCTTTTAAATTGGTTGAAAATAGAAATTTTAGTAGTCATTATATATTTATGATAAATATGTATCGATATATATATATATATATGTGTGTGTGTGTGTGTGTGTGTGTGTGTGTGTGATATTGTATTTTTTATTTGAGGATAACATGATGTGGATTATTAGAATTAAGAACATGACAAATTGAATGATTATTACCAAAATATTTATTTCATCACATGATTGTATGTATATATAATATAAATAAATACATAGTATTTAATGTATCCCACGTGTCTGTGTCCTTTTTTCAAAAATTTAATCTTGCCGTGCCCGTACTGTGTTGTATCTGTGTCCTGCGTCCGTACTTCTCAGATGTCATGCTTTGATTTTTGGTGAAGTTCCTTATTTGTATTTAATGTTTCACTTGATCAAGTTGTCCCAAATGCAAAAATTCTGTCCATTTAATGTTATTACTATTGGGAAAGAAACTTGTTTCTTAAACTCAGATGATATAAGTTGATGTTATTATTTTTTTATAAAAGCACTTGTCTTTTAAAAAATCTCCACTATTATTTCTAGCATTGACTTATCTAGAGAAATTACAATATTTGCACGGTGAGAAGCATACTTTCTGCTTTTGCATTGCTTAAGCAAAAAAAAACCCATTTATTCTTTCGTAAAACTAAGGACAGTATCATTTCCTATTTGATCCCTTTGCATTCCACATTCATAGTTATCAGATATATTCATTAAAAAGAATCAATTCAAGTATCTTTATATTGGTCTTCTTCCACTACTAAGTCTGTAAACCCCCGCATGTTTATACTCACATAGTCGTATAATTGTTGATTAATTAATTTGGAAATGAAAATATAAGTTTTAAGGTTGAAATAGTCAATAGTTAGCTAAGATTTAGTTTTGAATTGTAAAGAATTGAAAACATGTTCAATAGAACGTGTAGGTATTGAGATTTATGTGAGAAACCTTGTTAGACATGCATGGAATGTCTTTGGAAGGGTTTAAGATGGATTAGAAATGAAAAATGGAGGAAATAGAAAAAATTGGACAAAACCGTACCGGTACTGTGTACCGGTACTGAACTGTACCAGTACTGTGTTCCAGAGCAAACTGGTCCAGAGAGTTCGACGTACCGGTACAGTATACCGGTACTGTACCGTATCGGTACTGCCTACCGATACGGCCGAAAGAATTCTCAATATTTAATGTCGCAATCTTGGTCCAATTTTCTCCCTATAAATACATTATGTCGCCTCTTTTGGCTCCATTTCTGCCCCTCTAACCTTAGAAACCCTAAGAGATAAAGAAAGGAAGAGAAGAGAGGAAGAAAGGAAGAGAAAAACAAGAGTTTAAAGGAGTTATTCAAGATCAAAACCTAGCTTTCAAGAACACAAGGTAGGAGATTTCTTCTCTTTCTCTTTCATTGAGATTAGGGTTTATATATTTATGCATGTTTTGCTATAAATGTAATATATATGGTATAAAAGCATCATCTCTTAGTCTTTTGGACAAAGATTACATGTTTTTAACCACATTAAGGTTGAATACCCACGAAATTCCTCTTTTGTTTTAAAAACCCTAGATTTTAGAGAGTGATGAATTTTCTTCTTAAATTCTTCCTTCATTATTGATGTTGGAACCGTAGAACTTTGTGTGGAGTACTAAATGATTGAATTGTGATCCCTTGTATTTTTCATAGTTGATTATTAAAATTGTCACATGATGAAATTGAAATTTTTTATAAATATGCTTGTAATTAAGAATATGTTAGTTTTCTTATTGTATGGTTGTTGTAAGGGACTTGAAATACCATCGAAAGATGTCATTGAGTGTTAGAGGTTAGTCTACCCCGGTGGGGGTGAGATGGTTTCCTAACACTTGTAGTGGGTTGTCATTTGATAATGCGACCACTATCGTTCACTGGAATTCGAACTAGGGTTGGTATACTTTTCTTGGGAAGGGACTCGTCACTGCCATTAGTATGGTAGACGCCCTTTCCTTAAGTGCTTGTGATTTGATTGTGATTGGTGAACTAGGTATAGCCGTTGGATAGATTCATGAGAGCAATCAACGTACATGGCATGGGATGAACCAATATATATCTATATAATTATATGAGGACATGAATTAGATTATGTCGAAGCCAGTGCATTGGTATGGGACAATGCAACGGCAGGTGCCTTTCCTAACCATTTGATAATGGTTTTTTATTGAGACATACTTTTTTACTATTTCCATTTAATTATCATTGTTTTATAAAATTGAGATCTGTTTAAATGCCCTTATTTTATTTCAAAAGCTATATATGTTATTTTATGAATTAGACTGACCTATTTTACAATTCTAAACCTTGTTGGAGTTTGGGAAGATTTTCTACAGAGCTTCGTGCTCATCCCCTACAATTACACATTTTCAGTTTATGTACGAGTGGAGGATTTGGGAATAGAGGAACCCGTATACTGTGAGACTCCGTTAGACGGGAGTGTGGATCCCGAGGTGGACGCTAATAGCGACATATTTTTTTTTTTGTACTACACTAGGATATTCTTTTGGAAAATATAAAGTCTAGTTTACTTTTGTAATTTTCGTTGCGTTACAATTAGTTAATTTTGTTGAAATGTAAGGGCCAAGATGGACCTATTCTTTTGGGGATGTAAACGCCATAACTTGCCTTATTCTTTTGGAATGATCTTGTCCACATTATATATGATGAATGAAACATTTTTGTATTGATGGTTTTATAGTGCTCTCACGATGTAAATGATTGTTGGAATGTGATGCCGTCCATGGGGGTGTTTGGGGCGTTACAGAGTTTTGTATCAGAGCCTAGGCTTTAGGTCTTACTTGGGAGCTGTAGGTTATGGATTCACACTAGAGAAATAGGACTAGGTAAATAGAAATTATTCGGTCTTGCTCTATAGGAACCACAAGCTTTAGATTAAAGTAATATTTAGGATGTCTTGTACATCAATGAAACTAAATTGTGAAATGATGTGTAGGATGGACGGAGGAAAAGGACATGGTCATGGTAGTGGCCGTGGACTAGGACGTGGTGACCAAGCACACCCTCCTCCGCCACCACCTCTTGATGCTATGGATGGCATTTATCAGTGTTTGAGGGAGCTCACCACTCTGGTGCAGAGCCAGAATGGAAACAACCACAATCACAATGGTGGAGCTCATCCATTAGCCTAAGTACAGGGCAATGGGAACGAGAATTGGCGGATGGTGGTTCTCAGAGAGTTTCTACTCCAACACCCACCTAATTTCCAAGGGAGCTCAAACCCTTTGGATGCGAATAGATGGATCTGTCGCGTGAAGAAGATCTGTGACGGCATGGGAGTTGCCGAGGACTTGCGGGTTGGTTGGCCATTTATTTGTTCGAAGGGGAGGCCGACCATTGGTGGGACTACGTGAAATGAAGGAGAAATACCGAGGTACTTGCTTGGGAGGAGTTCGACCAAGTCTTCTAAGACAAGTACTTCCCGGAATCAGTCAGAGACCGGATGAAGACTGATTTTCTTGCTCTACAATAGGGCAGCATGACAGTGGCCGAGTACGAGAGAAGGTTTGATGAGCTATCCTGTTATGCTACAGAGTTTATATCTACTGAGGCCAACAGGGCCAAACGCTTTGAGCAGGGCTTGAGGTTTGTCATTCGAGAGAAGCTTGTGGCTGTCAAAATCCAGGACTATGGGGATCTTGTTGACAGAGCTGCACTGGTGGAGAGAGATATAGAAGACAGCAAGCGACGACATGGCTTAGCGAGAGGAAGTTCGATCAAGATAGGCCCTAGCACTAGTGGAGCACAGAGGGCGTTACCCTACTGTCGCCCGGACCAGGCAGGGGGACAGAGACGGTAGATAAACTAGGTAGAATATACATAACCTATTGAATCTGCCGGAACAGGAGACGACGTGATTAGGGCATTGTCTTCAGTTTGATGAGAATGTGATGCTACATCAGAGACAACTTTATAGTGAGCATAGTCTGTCTCTAAATTCTGATGCGAGGGTAAAGCTCGCACACGAACGGGTGAGAATAGATCAAAGTTAGTTGGAATGAAAACGAGGTCGGAAGCAATTGTAGGTCATAGATAACATTCCAAATTATTTTTCTACACCCTTTTTTGTGGAAGGTGTGCTATAGTTGCTCAGTGCAATGGAGTTAGGTCTTACAAATCATGATATAAGGGTAGTGGAGGAGTGTAAATCACCAGTATTTTCCTATGCAACTATCCAATAGGGGAAAGACAATACATTACAACTCTATTTTTCTTAAGAGCAATAGAAATACTTATCAATCCGAAGATATTAATTGAAAAACTTACCAAAGAGGCATAAATGTTTTCTCTTCCAATTTTCAGGCAATTAGTGGGTGTGCGACATATTTTCGACATTGAAGGTGCAGTATGATTGCTAAGAATTCGGGTTTCCTGCCCAAGTACGCATTTATTTTGGCGTTGCAGATAGTTAATTTTATGTATTTTAATTCAAATACAAATGATGTGAATAGTAAATGTACCTCAACATTGCACAACTGATTAGGCGAATGTTCAGGCAATATTGTGCTAAGAGACGGTTGGGAGTCCGAGGCAATTGTATTGCAGTATGTAGTAACCATGTTAGCAAGTGGAGCATGGTTTGGGAATTGGGAGAGGGACTGGTGTCGCCTCCCTGATTTAGTTGTTGTTTTGGGCACGCGAGTTGACATCAATACTGGAAAGTATTTGGGTAGAGGTGGAGTGTAATTCCCAGAAAAATCTCTTTCCCGGCGTGCGCGTTGCACCAGCTTACGCCGCGAGCACATACCACTATCATTGCGATTTTGATCACGTCTGGCGTGTTGGGCCTCAATTTTAGAGGAAGCGAAATTTGATTCCAGAGCCTAAGATAGGAAGTGACGTGTAAAATAAGTTAAACAATTAGCAAACTAATATAATTTCAAATCCCTAATAGAAATTGCATTAATCTACAACAAGTAAACACAAAGTAGCAATTTATGAAAGAAACAAAAAAATTAAGAAAATTAACTCAATTTATAATGTGTAAGAATGGCTAAGGAAACCAATACATAATTTGGACAATATGTTAGCATGTTCCAAAAGCATAACTTTTTAAAATCAAATTCATAATAAATACCGCTCTCATAATAATACATAACCAATGATCAGTGCAACATACAGGTTGAGTAAACCAAATTTCTTTTATAGTAGAATTGCCAAAATTTTCTTTCCCCTTCGTCAAAGATGGAGCAATATCTAGGTTGTTCAAGTGATTCAAATTTGAATTTGCCTAAGAAGTACAAAATAAGGCATTATGTTGGCATGCCCAAAAAACATAACTTTTTAAAATAAAATTTATAATAAATATTGCTCTCATAATAATACCACAACACAACAATTCTCCTCGATGATGTTATGGAGTAGTGTGTGAGTGAGAGAAAAGTGTAAGAGTGAGAGACAGCAGTGACGAACTGAAAAATATCACCGACAATGTAGTGTATATCACTCTAACCAAAATACCAACATGTTAGATAGCTACTAGATATGTTGTACTAATTGATTTTTATCAATACATAAACAACGATTAGTACAACATACCGGTTGAGTAAACCAATTTTCTTTTTCAATAGAACTGTCAATTTTTTCTTTCCCCTTCATCAGAGATGGAGTGACACTTAGGTTGTTCAAGTGATTCACATTTGAATTCTCCTAGGAAGTACAAAATAAGGCATTAGTCAAAAAATGAAAACTAATATCAAAATGAAAATTTTAAACAATACTAGTATCGTTACCTTATCCATATGTAATTGATTGAGTGCAAATTCAGACAAAACATTGACAGGTATGTTGTTACTATCACTTAGATCAACCTGTAAGGGCAAACTTAATAAATTGAATTGTAGGTGTAATGAAATTTATAAATTGTAGGTGCAACATAATTAATCTTAATGCTTCGCAAAGGTTTGGATCCATCTATAAAAAAAATGATTAGAGACTTAGATACGATAGAGTAATAGTTTCGACAATACCAATGGCATTAGCATATATATAGTATAAAACAAGGTGGCTTCACGCAAAGCAATTAATTATATATAGATTTAACCAACTTAAACTAAAAGGTAGGATTCACCCAAACAACCAAAGCAACCAAATTTAAAACATAGTGGTTGTAACAAAGACTTATGAATTCATTCAAATGAAACTAAGCAACGGTTACAGTGTACAATGTAATGGAGAATGGAGTCAATTCAGTGAAGGCATACCAAAGTGAATGGAGAGAAAAGGCCAAAAAAAACCCATAAAGATAGAGAAAATAAAGGTCCACAAACTATAACTTAAATTATTAAAATTGAACTCAAGCTAAAAAAATCAAAGTTATAGATGTCCAATTTGAATTGATTGAACTCAATTCAAAGAGGAGAAGGTTGAGAAAGAGGAAGAGAGTAGTTGAAGAAGGGGCCTTGGTGGTCATCTCTCCAAGCCTTTAGGTGAAGGTAGGGTTTGTTTTAGTAGTGAAGTTTGCAAATGTGTAATGTGATGGATGACTAACAAGTGAATGTAGCTATTTATAGATCAGTTATGACTTTAAAAAATTGGGATCAATCCCAAATGACCCCATTGAGTCATATTCTCATCTAAATAAATACTAATTTCACTTGACTTGAATAGTAACCCTTAGTACAAATGACCTCATTAAGTCATATTCTCACCAAAATAAATACTAATTTCACTCAACTTGAATAGTAACTCTTAGTACAATAACAAAAGTTATAATGACTGGAATTATACTAAAATTGGAAATTAGGAAAATAGAAAATCATTCTCTAAGGTTTTAATGACCGGAATTTACATAAAACCAACATAAAATTTAGAAAGTAAATAAATCAGCAATTTCTAAGCATTAACATAATGATACAATATTAAAATGGCATTTCATCAGCTTTTTTTTTGGTATTGAATGCCAAAATTCTCGTCCCCACGAACTACATCGCTTTCGTACCATGTTTAAGGGCAGTCATCCAAAATCATTGGGCCATGATGGGAGAGACTCATCAGAAACATATATTAGTTTAAGATGTGTTTTTTTTTTCTTCTAGAAAAGTTTGATTGAGACGTGTTATTATATCAATGTGAAGCCATATTTAACATCCCCCTTAGATAGTAAATATAGTCGATAGTGAGATTGAAACGAAATGAATGAAATTGAAACAAATTTATTTTTGGAATGTATTATTATATCAATTTGA
>CM042186.1:14089291-14112666 GCA_023539305.1 Ilex asprella
CGAACATACTTTTATTCGATCGATCAGATATGTCCTGTAAATTTATTACATCTGATTGAAAAAACAGATCTGTAACAATCTGATCGATCATTAAAAAAGTTTGATCGATCAAATGCATTTATTTTTTTTTTATTTTTTTTATACTAAACCTAACGACATACTGATCGATGATACATATATTCGATCGATCAGATATGTCCAGAAATTTATTACATCTGATTGAAAAAACAGATCTGTAACAATTTTTTCGATAAAGTGGTAAACTTTTCACTAATGTTGTAATTTGCCCTCCTTTCCGTCACGGTACTAGTCATTGATCGATCAAAGACATATTTGATCGATCATGGACTAGTATTGCATTCATTGAAGTTGTAAATATTTTTTCACAATTTTGGTAAACAAACCACTGAAGTTACAAATATTGCCATAAATTTGGTAAATATTCCCACAAATTTCGTTATTTTATTCCCACAAATTTGGTAATTTTTTTCTAAAATTTAGTAATTTTATTCATTATTATCGTAAAATTATCACTAATGTTGTACTTTCTTCACTAAAGTGGTAAAGTTCCCACTAATGTTGTAATTTGCCCTCCTTCCCGTCATTGTACTACTCATTGATCGATCAAAGACATATTTGATCGATCAAAGACAATCTTTGAAGTTGTAAAGATTTTTTCACAAATTTGATAAACAAACCACTGAAGTTATAAATATTTCCACAAATTTGACAATTTTATTCACTATTGTGGTAAAATTATCAGTAATGTTGTAATTTTGCCATTTACTTTTGTACGTGTGGTATATCCTTCATTGGAACAAGTCAAACCGGTTGCCATCCGGTTGCCTTGCTTTGTCCTTTCCACGTGTCAATTTTTGCACCATTGTACATTGTTTTTTTCAGTTTTTAGTCGTCAAAAAATTTTAGTATGATACCGAAATTTCAAACGAATGTACGGTAGTGGTGTCCTTGCTAAATGGTTGGACTTTCGGTTGTCACAAAAGAGGTCAAATCACGACATGAAAGATTCAATAAAAACATCACTTCAACAAAGGGTTCATTGAAAGCACATGACTTATTCATTAATAGATGGCTCGGTGATCTTAATAGGATAGATTACCTAAATATGAAAACTACCACGTTCCTGTCCTAAAACTTCAATGTCAAATTTAAACTCTGCCACTATGTTGTCCACTCAGTATCACAAGTTTGCTCCAACAACCTCCAATAAAAACGTCCCATATTCTCAAGATTCTTCAAATTTTGGCAGTCTTTTTTTTTTTTTTTTACATTTAGATGGTGGTAGGCATTGTCTAAGTTATAATTAACATGAGTGTAATCCAATTTAAGATTGGGAAACTAAAATGGTAGAAACTTCGGATTAGACAGCAGAATTCATTCTATAATGTTAAGAACTTTCAAAATGGAAAGTGAAGTTGTTGGCAAAATTAGATTTCAATGTTGAATAAATCACGAAAACTCGATATATGAATTGTTTATTATTCGTTATTTTTTGGTCTTTTTAATGCATTTACTAACTCCAAGGAACAAACACCCACGATAAACAACCACTAGTGTTTGGAGCAACGTCTGCATTTTGATGCATTCTTCTTTGTTCCCGTAGTCTTCTATTCCATCAAAATCACAACTTATCCAATTATAATATAATAACTACTAATGCACCTTTTTTTAATCAACCTTAGGGACATGGTCTAACTATGTCAGTAATCTTTTTATCATGCTATTGAATCTTCACCTAAAAGATATAGAAACTGAATATGGAATCATCGAGTTTACTGCTCTATTTGGAAACGCAAAAGTGAACGATGGTATACTACCCCATGGAAATGTACTAGTATATCGAGGTACCTATATGTGTTCCCAACATTATCTTGCTTTGCATAGATGTAATTTTAAGATTTTCCTTTTTCTTGTACAACGTTAAAAAGAAATCTAGGATTTTTATAGTGAGACTACCTCATCACATCACCCCGACAAATAATTCTAGATATAAAAGGCAAGCGGCATTAATTAATACAATTATGAAGATTTAATTAAAAATAAATAAAAGCAACACGATGCACAAGGGCCCTCATATTATGGAATATAAGCATTTTACTAACCTTATGTATTAGAAGAAAGGTAACCATATATCATAAATATGACAAATCCCCAACACAATAAGCTAATATAAATTGGTAAGTCTTTCAACAGGAATTCCATGATTTCCATTTTTAAAATAAAAAATCTACTAAAGTTAATAGTTAGGCCATTCAATTTATTTTTGGGTTTCTGGTAAGAAGTACAACAGCATAAAATCAATCCACAAAGTTTACTTGTACAAATAATTAGACTCTTAAGAGCATGAAGGTTGATGCATATTATTTTCCTTATTTTATATAGGAAAAAGTCAAACATGAGATATATCTATTGTTTTCAACGGTCCAACTAACATCCCTTACGTAGTTCTTGGCTCCAACTTCTCATCCTCTTTGCAAATTTTCTACTTTTCAAAATGCCCTCTTCTCGCCCTTGTCCTTGCTCCTATTCGGACTTCATCTTCCCCAATTTGTGCTTCGATCTTCCTTGTTATTTTCTAATTGCTTAATCCATTCACTATTTTCCTTTCTTAATTTTCCTCCTCTTTCCACTGCCCTGTGGATCCTTCTCAACCATCACCGACTAAGGGGCTGAACCTGGACACTCCATAGATGCTATAGAAAATTCGTCTCTCTTGTTATCTCTAGATCCCATACTTAATTTTTTTTATAGCTTCACCACGACACATGGTCCAGGTATTCCTCTGGTTCACAACAGACTAAATGGTACTGGGCCACCCGGTCGTAAATAACAATCCACAGAAGCGCGTGGAAGGAACAGCAACCCCATGGAATCATGTTCGGAAGTTTGGAAAAGAAGCTGCTAATACTCGGATGGCGGTTAATGTAGTCTCAAGCTCGAACACTACGAAACTAAAATATTATGACTCAGTTCAATTTCAAAATAGAATCATGGTTAACATTCCCATAGATGTTGTTATGAAGGGATGTGCTGAATGGAAGAACACCCTAGTGGGTTATTTCATTGAAAAGAAGCTAGCCTTCTCAACAGTTAAAGTTTATTTCACATAGGATATGGAATAACATAGGATTGCTTAAAGTCCAGGCCAACGATGAAGGTTTTTTCTACTTCAAATTCAACGATGATGAGTCAAGGTCCAAAGTAGTTGAAAATAGACATGGTTGTTTCAAGGTAGAACACTAATTCTTAAGAAGTGGAATGTTGATACGACTTTGCAAAAGGAACATCTTTCCCTGATTCTTTTGTGGATTAAGTTGTATAATGTATCTTGACTCCACAATCTGTGACGCCCCTAAAATTGGGAGTCTTTGTTAATCCGTTGATCTCCCATCAACGTGCAGAAGTACCTATGAATGTCGCACAATCCGACACCACGTCACAACTTCCCCTTCACTGGGAGCATAAACAACACAGAGTTCGGACAGAGTCTCCCTTGTACTGGGCACTCCGAAACACATAACCTGTGTACATTTCAATCACTTGACCATTCCAAGATCCAATATGTTGGCTTTTTTTAGAAGTCTAGTTTTATGTTGATCCAGATGATGACCTGAATCGAAATAATATTGCGTGATTTTTAATGAAAAATTTTCTGAGGCTTAGACCATGGAGCGGAGCCTTGGGCCGATCATGATGTTCGGTCCTTTGAGCCCATTTTGTAGCTCTGTGTGCTAAAATCATGATGTTCGGTCATTAGGGTTCTTGTTGGAGGTAACGACGACTATACTTTGTACTTCTTCTTGAATATAGTGAAATCTTTGTAGCTTCGTGGACATAGACAAATTGTCAAACCACGTAAATACTGTCCTGTGCGTGTGAATATTTTTTTTTTTTTGCATGTGTTTTCTCTATAATTTGTTTCTCATCGGTTTGAGAATTTCGTGTAATTTTCCTAACACAATATACTTCAATTTGTCCTTAATATTACTCAATTTACATCATTTGAACAAAAGGACTCAATCTCAAAGGCTTGAGGAAATTATTTTAATTTTCATAAAATTTAAGAGGATCTATCGGTAGAAAATCAACGTTTTACCAGTAGAAGAACTCTCTGAAAATTTTTCACCAGTGGATAATCAATGTTCTACCAGTAGAAGGGCTCTCTGGAATGTTTCTACTAGTAGATAATCAACGTTCTACTAATAAAAGAGCTATTTGAAATTTTTCTATAGGTAGGAAATCAATGTTCTACCGTTAGAAGAGCCCAATTTGCCCCCAATTCAATCATTTTTCAATTCCAACTCATCTAATCTTATAAAACATCCACCCAAACTGATATAACATCAAATTTTACACAAAATGCAATTGATATGAATTCGTTTTACAATTCCCTATACAATATTACATTTTCAAAAACTAATTACACAATTATTTTATAAAAATATAATTTAAAGCCATAACTAGACTTTCTTCTTCAATGAGGGGCCAAGTGAGAATCATCCATCGGCGCTTGTCCCGCACCTCAAATGTTTTTCCCATAAATGGTGAGCCAGACTTAATAGAATATCTCCTAAAGAGGCCACTCCTTAACCTAGATGCATATGAAATGCTCACAAACCATTCAACAATCAAACAAGCATTCATCCAAGAACATACAAATTTAAGAATGAATGTCATAATGCAATGACATGTTATGAGGTGAGACTCACACATGCAAAGCAACTCGAGCCTTCACCGGCTCCCATAACACTTTCAATGCCATGCGTATCAATCTGGGCATTCTAAGCATTTTTCATTGATGTTCCACATTCAATAACCATTTATAAATGTCGGGTCTTTCTTGCGGTGGATAGTTATGTTGTTCCACCAACGGGCACCCAACTGACATGACATTTATGGACTTCCACCAATGGCTCGGGATATGCCGACACACTTTATGGACTTAATACCAACGGAGTGCGTATCTAAATCACCGGGTCTTGCAACCGTGGGACAGTCTAACTCTTCTTGCTAATCCCGGGTCTATTTTCAATGCAACATGTGCGATTTAATTGAACTTTGGTCTAACTTTTTCGAGCCACTCATGATCCACCAAGAATGGTGTTTCATCAAAACCATGCACACACCCACAACCATGTCACATGCCCATGAGTGTGATGTTTCCCGTGCATATACAATGTATTGTAAAATTACAATTCCAATGTCATGTTCATCATATCATGAGTGTATAATTACATTCCACAAATTTCACCAAACATCTTTTAACATTTTCAATGAAACTAACATGCTAACTCATCATAAGTATTTTATCAAACACCTTCAACACATAATTGTAAACACATAGCGTGTCCAATCAACACATTTCTCATGAAATTACCAAAACAAGCAATTTCACCTAAAACCCAATTTATGCAAAAAATTGTTTTATATATTCTTACATCAATTTTCATACTCTAGTTATACTAGAAATACATTTAGACAAGAAATTTCATCTCAACTCATACAACCCATTTCATACGTAATCCTATATTGAAAATAAACCTAACTAGGAGAAAAATCCTGTCTCTTGTAGCGTGATACAAGTGGTATAAATTGCTAGAAAACCTAAATCGAGTTTCAAGCCTTGAATTCCAAAAAACTCGTCTTTGAGACTTCGTTCAAATTCGCATTTTTTGGTACATAGACGTAGCTTGTTGAGTAGATGAACTTTAGTTCTTTACCCGTATCGATTCAACGAACTATTGTCCTTAGATCGTGAAGAGAGCCTTGAAGAACCCTCTTCCTTCTCTCTATTTTCTCTCCTGAAATCAGCTGGGTAATGGGGAGAAAATTTGATTTTTGTCCGCTATTTATAACCCTTAGATACACAGCACACAATGCATCACGCGTCCCCTTCTTTTCCTAATCCATTTTTTTTATCTAGAATTAATTAAATCTCGTCCCGTTTTAAGTTCAATATATTTTATTTGATCTAACTATAAATTATTTGTATTGATTTCACAATTAAAACTCGATCACGTTTATTTTACTCAAGTGACACCCGACCGTATCATAAAACGCAAAAAAAATCGACTTTCTCAAAATTCAACAAAAATTGACTGGATAATTAGATTTTGCAAGACAAATTCAATGGTGAGGTTTGTATTGTCATTCGAATTCTAGAAAAATTAAAGTTTTTAACCTGTACCGTATCGGCTAATTATCATTTTACCTTTTTTATTAAAATTTAAATTTTTCCGTGTTTCACATTCTTTCTCCCTTAAAAGAAATTTTATCCCCTAAATTTACACACACATGCATAGATTTCTGACACGTATAGTGTCCCCACGCTCCCATGTCACCTCCATTACTTCACGGTGCTGCCACATCACCTTCACCAACCTCACGGTCTTTGCCTCGTAAAACATAATATCGACTATCTATAAGACACACCGGTCCCTCCTCGAAGGTCTCATTCGTGTCAATAACCAACTCATCCTAATCCACCACATGCGTAGGATCTAGAGTGTACTTCCGAAGCATGGAGACATGGAACACTGCATGAACACCTGATGAATTTGGCGGTAATGCCAACTGTACCAATTCTATTGAATACCTCAAAAGACCTAATTTACCTCGGTGACAACTTTTTCCGCTTCCCAAACCTGAACACTCCTCTCTTGGGCATCACATTCAAGAAGGCGTGATCTCTAGCCTAGTACTCCAGAGGTCCCTTCCGTTTGTTGGTGTAGCTCTTCTGTTGGCTTTTTGTTGTAAGAAGACGCTTTCGTATAAAGTCCACCTTCTTTGAGGTCTCTAATCAAATCTGGACCCGTAGAGGGCCTATCTCCAATCTCCATCCAACAAACTGGAGAATGGCACAACATCTCATAAAGTGCCTCATAGGGTGTCATCTGTATACTAACTATTGTTAAAGGCAAATTCTAGTAAGGGTAAATGCTCTTTCTAGCTACCCTTGAGATCAAGGATGCATGCCCATAGCATGTCCTCTAAATTCTGGATGGTCTTCTCTAACTGACCGCCCGTTAGGGAATAAAAAGTTGTGCTAATTATCAACTGTGTCCCCATGGCCCCTGAAAACTCTCTCCAAAATGAGTCGTGAACCTGGGATCTTGATCCGATACTATAGATACGGGCACCCCCATGTAACCGGACTATCTCTCATATGAACATCCAGTAGAATTCCTCTGGTGTGAAGGTCATCTGCACTACCAAAAAGTGTGTCAACTACATAAGTCGGTCCACTATCACCCACACTATGTCATGCCCTCGTGATATCCATGACAAGTGGATCACAAAATCTATTGTAATGTGCTCCTATTTCCACTTAGCTACCTCCAAAGGCTTGAGCAATCCTACTAGTCCAATGTGCCTCTTCATCTCACTCTAATAGTATTGGCGGCGAAGATCATGGTACATCTTTGTCCCACCTGGATATACAACAAAACGGGTGTAATGAAACTCCATAAGGATATCATTTCTTAGATCCATAGACTAGGGAACCACAACACTTCCCTTGAACCGAGGACTACCATCCGTGTGAATGGCCCATCCCTCGTCACCTGTACTCGATCGTACCCGATCCCTGATGAAGAATATATATGTGACCTGCCCTTGTGACTCAATCACCCTACTTAGTAGGGAAAGTGTAGCCACTAAATTTTTTAAAGTGCTCTGAGCCTGACCTCTGTAGTGTAGCCCGAACTTTCCCATAGTCTCAAACATCTGCCACTCCTAGGAAGCCCACACTAGCCAAGACTCTCCGTGACTTCCAGTTGAGTGCAACAACCATCATGTTTGCCTTACCAGGATGGTAATGCAAGGTGAAGTCCTTCCACTTGCGTTGCCTCATGTTGAGGTATAACTAAATAAAGATGTATTTTAGATTCTTATGGTTCGAAAATAACTCAAACTACTCTTCATATAGGTAGTGGCGTCATGCATTCAAGGCAAAGACAACAATCGCCAACTCCATATCATGCGTGGGGTGGTTTTGCTCGTAGCTCTTTAACTGTCGAGAACCATATAAGCTACCACCCTTCTAGACTACATCAAAACACACCTAAGTCTATCTTGAATGCATCACAATATACTATGTACCTCTGTCCCCTTTCCTGAATTATTAGAATAGGAAATGAAGTAAGCCTCCTATTCAACTCCTAGAATGCATTCTCACACGAGTTATTCCACTGAAATTTGACCTCTTTCCCAGTCAATCTAGTCATTGGTGCAACTAGTCGGGAGAAGTTTTCAATGAATCTATTATAATATCCTGTCAATCCAAAGAAGATACGTATCTCAAAGATTGACTTCGACCTCTCACAACTCATGACTGCCTTAACTTTCTCCGAGTCCACAAAAACAACCAAAGTCAACACCACGTGTCCCAAAAAATTCATTTCAGTCAGCCAAAATTTACATTTGCCAAGCTTGGCATACAACTAATGGTCTCTAATAGTTTGGATAACAATCCCCAACTTACCTTCATGTTCCTCGTCAGACTTGAAGTAGATTAAGATGTCGCCAACAAAGACTATGACAAATTGGTCTAGGTAGGGTTAGAACACCCTATGCATGACATCCACGAATTCCATCGGGGCATTTGTCAATCCAAAAGTTATAATTGTGAGATTGAAATGCTCATATCATGTCCTATCATCTTAAGGATATTTGTTTGCCCAATCCTCAACTAATGGTAACTCGTGCGTAGATCAATCTTGGAGTAGACCCGTGTCCCTCTCAGTTGATCAAACAAGTCATAAATTCTCGTCAAAGGGTATTTATTCTTGATAGTAACTTGATTCAAGTGTTGATAGTCTATAAATAGCATAAAGGTCCTATCCATCTTTTGGCAAATAGCACCAAAGCACCCCAAGGTGAGGTACTCGCTCTAATAAAACCCTTGTCCAACAATTCTTACAACTGGACCTTGAGTTCTTGCAAATCTGTAGGATTCATTCTATGTGGAGTCATAGAAATAGGGGATGTACTGAGTTATAATTCAATGGTGAAGTCTACATCCCTATGGTAATCCCGGTAACTCCTTCAAAAAAACATCCGCATACTCACAAACCACCTAAGGTAGGCCCAACTCCTGTCTCGCCTCGTCCTCTAGGGTAAGGCTCCCAAGCCAACCCATTAATTGCCCATGTGAATAGGAATCGTAAACTACTTGGGGTAAAACATCGTGTTTCTTCTCTTGAAACTTGAAACAAACACCCTCTGATGTACAAGTAGTGACCCTCTTTCGATCACAATCAATGACGACTCGATGTGCATCCAACCAATCTATACTGAGGGTGACATCAAACTCTGACATTTTTATGACCCTAAATTCCACCATGAGTAGAATCTCTGAGATCTCTGGCTCACACTCCCAACGTATCTTATAAATGTGAACCCTAGCTCGTAGGGGAGAACTCACAAGCAATGGATTTTCAAGGTGTCAACTTGTAAGGCCTAATCCCTTAAACATGATACATAAATAAATGAATGTGATGCACCAGAGTCAAATAATACCCTTGCCCATAAATGAGAAAGTAAGAATGTATCTTATCTTAAATCATTGATTGATCCATCGGCTCAGTCTAAGTAGTCTTGACGTAGACTTACCTTTGGGTCCCTAAAGTCTCATCTTGTAAGCCTTGTCCTTGAGCTCGGCCCATGCCCTGCCCCATTTGGCCTAATTATGGAGTCCCCACTCGTGAAGTAGCAGGGGTGTGTGTAGCACCTTGGAACTGAAACTGGTTTTCCTAGCCCATGGTAGGGTAAGGAGGAATGAAATAATTTTGTGGATGGCCTACTGATGAGTGGGAAAGAGATGTCTCATAGCTCTGGGATCCTTACCTGTGAAGACAATCACACTTCAAGTGATCCGTCTGGTGGTATATGAAACAAGTCCTCTAGTTTTCCTGGTAGGAAGTCCTAAATTTCTTCTGCTTTGGAAGGATTAATCTTGGCCTTGGCCTTAATAGCCTTGGCCATGTTCCTGATACCCTTGTAGGTTAGAAGTCTTTTGCTTTTCCCCTTTGCTTTTTCCCGAACTAGAAGAAAATGATTGACCCTCTTTTTTCTTGTCCTTAGCACTCGCCCCCCCAGATACCCCTTGAGTCTTTCACCTTTCTCTCAATGACCATAGCCATCTCGACCATTGAGTCTAAATATTGTAGGCGGTGACTCACAATCTTCCTCCGGATGGACATCTTCAAACTATCCTTGAACCTCCTCACTTTGGCCATGCCTGTGGCCACGTAATTATCGGCAAAACATGCTAACTTAGTGAACTTAGCCACATATTCCATCACAATCACACTCCCTTGTTTTAAATCTATGAATTTATAGGCTTTTGTATGTCGAACAGCCGATGGGAAGTACTTTCCCATAAAGGATGTCATTATTTGCTTACATGTGGATGATATGCTTATTTTAGGTAGTAATAATAATATTATTATAGCTACCAAGAAAATGTTATCCAGTAAATTTGACATGAAGGATTTGTTGTTGAAGATGTTATACTATGAATTAAAATTTCTAGAACATCTGGTGGACTTATATTATCTCTATTACATTATATTGAGAAAATACTTGAGAAGTTCGACAAAGATGAAAACAATATTGCTAGAACACCGGTTGATATAAATCTTCATTTGTCTAAAAATACTGGCCAAAGCATATCACAATTGGAATACTCTTGTATCATTGACAGTCTAATGTATGTCATTAACTAGACTAGACCGGATATAGCATACTCAGTTAGTAAATTGTGTAGATATACGAGTAATCCGGGAGTAGACTATTGAAAGACAATTATAAGGGTTCTTAGATACTTAAGATATACCCTGATTTATGGATTGCCCTATACAAGATATCCATCTGTACTTGAAGGGTATAGTGATGCAAATGGGATATTTGATATGAAAGATACAAAATCCACAAGTGGTTATGTTTTTACACTTGGTGGTGCAACTATATCATGGAAATCTTCTAAGCAAACATGTATTGCCAGATCCATAGTGAAAATTAAATTTATTGCTTTAGATAAAGCTAGAGAGGAAGCTGAGTGACTTTGCCAATTTCTAAAAAATATTCCAATATGTCCTAAACATGTGCTAGCAATTTGTATACATTGTGATAGCCAATATACATTTGGTAGGGCACATAATAACATGTATAATAGCAAGTCTGGACATATACATCTTAGACATAATACATTTAGACAATTGCTCTCAAATGAGATTATTTCTATTGATTATATAAAGTCAAAGATAATCTAGCGGGTTCGCTACTAAAGGTTTGACGACAGAGTAAATAAATTGTTCATCGAGGAAAATGGGGATAAAGCCTATGACACTAGAGTCACCTTAATGGAAACCCAACCTATTTGATTGGAGATCCCAAGATCTAGGTTCAAAGAGACAACCGAATTATTTGTGATTCAAAAGAAGCACTAAGGAGATAATCTTTCCCACATATTCCTATGATAAATTAGTGTTGCCTTCAGAGTCTATTAGGGTTAGCTATGCTTTTAATGACTCTTATACCTTGGAAAATCTAAGTGAGCTATTGTAGGATATTCCTAATAGGAGTCACCTATATGGTTGTGAAAGGGCCATTTCTATGAGAATTTTAAAGGCTGGATTCTCTAAAGCACTCATGAAAACCAGGAGTTGTTCAGGGCCAAAATAAACACAATCATGAGAACCAATTGTGATAGAAAATGGACTATGTGAAGTCTACTTGATCATATTTATCAAATAGCTAAATAGTTTAAGACATTACATTCACTGTTTAGCAGGTAAATCAGATGGGCTTTCACCAGGGAAGGTTCAAGGCTAAAAAATTACCTATCTTGATGCCCGATTGTTCCAAAGATGTACACTCTATAATGTGTCAGCAGTATCATTTTCATACTAACAACAAATTTTCCATTCATGTGCGGGATTGTTGGGCAAAACAATTTTTAATGGTAAAAATTGAATTTTTGGTCGACTTTGAGCCTAAATTAAAGTGGGACTCGTTCATTGTTTCGAATAAATTTTCATGGGTTCATATTCTACTTCGTGAGGAGAATAATGTAGTATATTTACTTTCTAAAATTGAGTAAGAAATGAATGAGAAAATAAGCTCTAAAGTGATCCTCTTGAAATGTGAAAATTAAGGATGTGCAATGTGGGATTTGATACCAATCCCATATTAGTTAAGAAAGAAATTCAACATTGACATATATAGACTAAGTTTGCTCTATGGGATTGGACTCCAAGGGGTACCGCAATTTTATGACCGGAGTAATCACATACATGCCTTCGGTTCTACCACACACACGCGAGCCTCCTACCCGCCACGCCATGACTCCACTTGGCAAGGTCGGGCTCGAGGGTGTGAGTGTGGGCGGGGGTGTGTTTTAGACCAAGCCTTATCTTTTTGGATAAAATTCATTTAAATAATGGGCGAAAATTTCTAAACTTGAATTAATATTTGTTACCCATCGTATCGCACTGGTTCGGATTTTTGCTTCACTCTAATCTGAAAATTTTGAGTCTAGTTTGAAATTTTTAAGTGGTGTCTCTTCATGGAGAACAGTTATTCAAGGTGTCTATTGGCTGTTGTGTTTTGTTTCTGGGTTGTGTCTCTTAGTGTGGTGGTTGTCCGAACAGTCACCAGATTATCTATGAATACCCAATTCATGCATTCATTTTATTCATTCATTTCTCAGTCCATCAATGCAAACATTTGTGCATTACATTTTGGCATTAAGACATTGCATTTGGAGAGTACACAACACAATTTTTGGTTTGCAGAACGGGTGGATTGGAGTCCTACTTCTACCTGTGTAGCGATCATTGTATCTTGGGTGGCAGACGCTCGATATTCCCTAAGCATCGTGTGTGAGGCGAAATCTGTCTTAGGGACATAGTGTCAAATATTAGCCTTGATCTACTTTAAATTTTTTTCTGTAAACAGGTTAGTATTTATATTAGTTAAACAAACAGTTACGTGTAACTCTTTCGTATAACTGTTTGGTAAGACAACGATAATTCTTTTGTTTATTCTTCTGTAACTGTTTCAATTTCCTGTGTAACTGTTTGGTACTTGAATGTTACTGTTTTGTTATACATTACATGTTTCAAATTCAGAAATTTCATGAAGTGATTTTACAATATTTGAAATACCACAAACAACAGTACCTCGAGCATTTGGACGGTGTTTTCTTAGTAGATACTATATTTACATTCAAAATTGCACTCGTATTTGAAAAGGCTAGTTTGAGAAAATGGAACAATATTTGAATACATTCTTAAGGGTGTTTTTTTTAAAATTTGTTTTGCACCTGAAGATGGTTTTCTTTCTCTTGTGTGAAGGTCATGTGGAATATAAAAATTAATTGTAGACGTTAATTATTGTTATCTGGCTGGAGTTATTTTAGAAGGAACATTATATATTGCTAATTTGGGTGATTCTAAAGTTGTAATAGGTTTTTTAGGTAGATAAATGTCTATTTTGAATAGGTTAGACAAGAACTTGGGCCCTTGCATCTAGATTATTCACTTATTGTAGTTTCACACAATTTGGTCAAAACATAATAAAATTCTCAAGATTACCAGACATTTGGATACAATTTGGGAGTATGAATGGATCGTACCTAAAATGCTGAGCTTATACGTGCTTGACCTACATGGGGTGAATGCGTCTTAGCATTCAATGCAGAATTAAATACCCAATTAAAACCTAATTGACCCCAATTCCAAATAATAACCCCAATAAAGAACAAACTCCCAAATTTACCCAATTGCCCAATTAATTGAGAAATTAAACCTAAATCCCTAATTGTAAGTCAACATGCACATGGAGATTCATTCTACTATTTTACTGGACACAAAATTGCAAGTATGCAAAAAAGGTGGAAGGATCAACACAACCACAAAACAAGCAATTTTTTGTGAAAATCCTTCCAAAAAAAATTGTGGGACCATAATTTACCTTTTTTTTTTTCTATAAAAAACACTTAAAAAGTTATAATTCCATGAAACTAAAAACCCAGCTGAATTCACCTAATCTAATCCACTAGTACCAAAATGAGATTAAATTCCCCTAGCTTAACCCAAGGTTAGATGTTTTCTCAACTTGAATCTTCACTCTGGAGTCCACCACCAACTCTTAAACATTGGCTTTTAGGCCACGAATTAAAGTCCACAATCCACTTTTGGAAGCCTCCTTTGCTTATTTTGGAAGCTAAGTTTGATCCTTGGAGTCTTCCTAAGATCACAACTTTGAAGGTTTCGGGTGTGCTACAAGATTTCTCTCAAGTTCTTGAAAATGTATCAAATAACTTTAGATTAATCAAGTAGAGATTGAGGTCTTGATATGGGAGGCTAGAGTTTTTCTCTATGGCCTTTTCTCTTATTTTTTAGCTGTATTGAAACCCTTATGATAGAAAATAATCATCCCTTATTTTATAGGTGAAAAAAATAAGGATTAATTGGGGAGTAGAAATTCTAAATCCGTGACACATCACTCCAACAGTCAAAGAGTGGTGGTTACTAGAAGTCTTGTCCCAACCATGACAAAAAACTACTTAAGCAGTCAACAAGCATTTGCAACTATTCATTTTTTCAACTCATATTATTTTCTTGAATGGCTAGAGCTCTTAGAGAATGGTATTCACTAGTTTCACAGCCTAAAACCAAGGATTTCTTCAACTTTTTGATTACCAAGGGGTATCACTCGATAAAGCTCTAGGCCATAAGTTCTATAACGTTCTAAACCATATTTTCAAGTTTCAAAAAAATTTTTCAATTACAACGTGAGAGTTACTTTATGGATTCAACACTAAAGTATCTAAACCCATTTTTATCCCCTAAATTAAAACCAAACAAAGGCCACTAGGTTTCTAGATCTTTTAGCTCACCTAAGATTGATGTATTCAAAGAAGTCTTCAGATGGTTCAATGTAGCTTGAGCTTCTTTATCATATATTGTTTTGATCTGCAATGGTCATTACCTTCATTATCATAGATTTTGTTGAGACAGAAATAAATGAGACCTCACTGAATTTTCTAATTACAATAAATCTCTTTACATATTGCATACATAATATTACAAAAACCTAGAAGAAAAAGTGTAACGATCTGACCAAGATTAATGTTATATTGTTGGCTTTGAGTTTCCTCTCATCGATTTAAAACACATGACAATAGTGGGAGAACTCAGAGTTGACGAGTAGGTGGCTTGAAAAGCTCAATTGGATGTAAGCGTGGATCTCGAGTGGGATGTCTAGAGTTATTCTCTTTATTTCCTAGACTAGGGGATGCTTTTTGAGACAATTAATGGAAGATATTTTGTTTATTCTGCTGAAAGATAAAAGTTAAGTTTTAAGATGTAATGGTCATGGTTTGACATATTTTTTTGAGTGATTTTGTAGATATTATGTATGATGAATGAAACTTTATGTATTTATGGATTATATTATTTTCTCTCTTGTTGTGAATGATTTTATATAGTAATGCCATCCAATGTGGATTTTGGGGCATTTCAAGTTTGGTATTAGGTATTAGGAATTAAGTCTTATATGAGATTTGTAGGTTATGGTTACCATTGGAGAGGTAAGACTTGGTCGAATGAATTGTCGACTTTAATCTTATACAAGCCTTCTACTTTGGATTAAAGTGATAGTTAAGGTATCTAGAACATCAAGGAAACTAAATTCTAATTAATGTGCAGGATGGATGGTAGACGTAGATGTGGGCATGGTCGTGAAGGTCAAGCAAACCCACCATCACCGCCACCTCCTGATGCCATGAATGTCATTTATCAATGCGTAAGAGAACTAACCACTTTGATATAACACCAAAATGGAAACAACCACCACAACGGGGAGTTTCAACATTAGCTCCTATATCGGGCAACGGTACGAGAATAGAAAGATGATAATTCTTAGAATATTCTTGAGGCAACGCCTACCTACTTTCCAAGAAAGCTCTCATCAGTTGGAGGCAGATAAATGAATTCGCCGGGTAAAGAAAATGTGTGATAGCATGGGAGTTGCTGAGGATCTACAGGTTAGCCTAGCTACATATCTGTTGGAAGGAGAGACAGATCATTGGTGGGACTTGATGAAAAGAATGAGGAACACCGATGCTTTTACTTGGGAGGATTTTGATCAGATCTTCCAAGACAAGTATTTTCCTGAATTGGTTAGGGTCAAAATGAGTGTGCCTGGCTCTAAGACAAGGTAGCATGATGGTAGTGGATTATGAGAGAAAGTTTGATGAGCTATCCCGCTATGTCATGAAGTTCATCTCTATTGAGGCCAAGTAGGCTAAACGATTCGAGTAGGGCGTGAGGCCTACAATTAGGGAAAAACTTGTGGCTCACAAGATCTGGGACTCTAGGGATCTTATCGACAGAGCTGCATTGGTGGAGAGAGACACCGAGGACAAGCAGCTATGACAGAACTTCCCAAAGGGAAGTCCGATCAGGACTGGTGCTAGCAATAGTGGAGTCAGACAAAGGGCAACTCCGTACCGTCGACCTAACCAAAGCTTCGTGGCAAAAAAAAAATCGTTCGAGGATCTAGGGTTACTCATAATAGAGCAAGCACTGACCCACGTTAATGCTTCGCATGAGGAGGGTTTGGGCACTTCAGAAATAACTGCCCATTATTTCCACCAAAGACCAATTAAGCAACAAGACAAGTACATGCAAATAAGCCACCACTATAGAAGCTACTATAGCAAAAACCTTTAGGAGCTATAGCTCCAGGTGGTACCAATCAAGGAAGAGTTTTTGTTTTGACCTAATCGGAGGAATATGTTTCCAATGCAGTTGTGGAAGGTTTTATTCTTCTATAAAGTTCTTGGGCCAGAATTTTATTTGATCCCAGTGTTACTCATTCCTTCATATGCACTACATATGTTATTAAATTGGGATTGGAATTTGAGAATTTTGAATATGCTTTGCGTATTAACATGCCTACAAGAGAACGGTTGGATGCTAAAAGGGTGTGTAGAGGTTGTATGCTTTGAATTGGGGAACAAGAATTAATTGTAGACTTTGTTGCATTTGATATGAAGGATGATGACATAATATTTGGGATGGACTTGTTGTCCACTTTCCATGTGGTAATGACTTATTTTCGTAAATGGATTTCATTTCAATTACCAGGAGGGGTAATTTTCAATTTCAATAAGGATTGGAATTCTTCCTATTCATTTCCCATTATGGGTAATAGATTCTTGAAAGCAAAGGTGAGGAGCAATTTGAGTTTCTTAGATAACTTAATGAAAGATAATCGGGATAAATCCCATTCGGGCGTGGTGCTAATAGTGTCAAATTTTCTGGATGTCTTCCCAGATGAACTACCCAGGTTACCCCCAAGGAGAGAGATTGAGTTTAGGATTGATCTATATCCAACAACCGAACCCATATCCATTGCTCCCTATAGAATGGCACCTTTGGAGTTGAAGGAGCTAATGAAAAAGTTAGACCAACTATTGGCAATTGGGTTTATCTACTTAAGCACTTCACCATAAGGAGGTCCGATCCTCTTTGTGAAGAAATAAGATGAAACACTTCGGTTATGCATGGATTACCGAAGGTTGAATTAAGTGACAGTGAAAAATAAATATCCATTGCCATGAATTGATAATTTATTCGATCAACTGAAGGGTTCTAAGTATTACTTCAAGATTGATCTTCGCACAAGGTACCATCAATTGCAGATCAAGGATGAGGATATCCCTAAGACATCTTTCCGCACTAGGTATGATCATTTTGAATGTACGATAATGTCATTCAGACTAACTAATGCTCATGCAGCCTTCATGGATTTGATGCACAGGGTATTCCGACCATATCTAGATTAGTTTGTCATTGTGTTTATTGATGACATATTAATCTATTCACGGACGCAAGTGGAAAATGAACACCATATTTTGGTAGTACTTCACAACTTGAGAGAGTATAAGTTATATGCTAAGATGAGTAAATACGAGTTCTGGTTGAAGAAAGTGAAATTCCTTAGCCATATTGTGCTCCAACAAGGTGTAGCTGTTAACCCCTCAAAGATTGAAGCCATAATGAAATAGGAACCACTGAAGAATGTGACTAAAGTGCATAATTTCTTGGGTTTAGCAGGCTACTACCGAAGGTTTGTGGAAGGATTCTCAAAACTAGCGATGCCAATGAATCGCCTTACGAAAAAGGGAGAATGATTCTTATGGACTCAAGTGTGTGAACTAGCCTTTCGCACCTTAAAGGAAAGGTTGACAACAACTCCTGTCCTCATTATTTCGAGCAGTGGGGAAGGATACGATGTTTACACTGATGCTTCATTACGAGGTTGGGATGTATGTAATGAAAGGAGGTAAGGCAATTGTTTATGGCTTGAGACAACTAAAGATTCATGATCAGAACTATCTCACTCATGGCTTTGAGCTTACTACTGCGGTTTTTACTCTTAAGTTGTGGAGGTGTTACCTATATGGAGAAAAGTTTCAAGTTTTTTCTGATCATAAGAGACTCAAGTGCATATTCACTTAGAAATACTTGAATCTTTGGCAAAGAATGTGGATTGAATATCTAGAAGATTATGATTTCACGCTCAACTACCACCCGAGGAAGGCTAAAGTAATAGCTGATGCATTTAGCAGGAAGTCTTTGGGTGAAATCAATGTTATTGCGGTTAATAGGTAGAAGATGATTGATGCTTTGGAGGAATTTGATCTATTGGTAGATAGAATGGAGGATGGACCATGCTTATTTAATCTTATAGCTCAACCAATTCTCCGAAAAAAGATTATGGAGTTGGAACAATTAGATACGAAGTTGGGAACTATCCCAGGTAGATTAGAGAGGAATGAGATTGTTGAGAATTGGTCTATACATAATAACGAGTTACAGTTTCGTGGAAGACTCTGTGTACCAAACAATGACCGAGTAAGGGAAGAAGTGTTGAGTGAGTGTCATCGCTCAAAATTCTCTATACAACCGGGTATAACTAAGATGTATAGAGACATGAAGCGTCAATAATGGTGGAAAGGGATGAAACAATACATGACTAAGTATGTTTCAAAGTGCACAGTGTGTCAACAGGTAAAGATTGAGCATAAAAAACCTGGAGGATTACTACAGTCCTTACCTATCCCAGAAGTGGAAGTGGGATCACATTACCATGGATTTCGTGTCTGGTTTTCCACAGACGTCACGATGGCATAATGTCATATGGGTCATTGTAGATAGAATCACCAATTCTGCTCATTTCTTGAGTATGAAGACCATTAACACTTTAGAGACCTTGAGCAATCTTTATATTCATGAGATTGTTAGATTACATTGAGTTCTATTCTCTATATTGTCGGATCATGATTTTCATTTTGTTGTTTAATTTTGGCAAAGTCTACAATAAGCTATGGGGACAAAGTTACACTTTAGCACTGCCTTTCACCCTCAAATGGATGGCCAATCCAAGAGGGTGATACAAATTTTGGAGGACATGTTATGAGCTTGTGTGTTGGACTTCAAGGAAAGTTGGAGTGATCATTTGTAATTTGTGGAATTTACATATAACAACAATTTTCAATCTAGTATTGGCAAGACACCTTATGAGGCATTGTATGGGAGATCATGTAAGTCCTCGACTTGTTGATTAGAAGCTGGAGAGATGTGAGGTTCCTAGTAAAAGGACGTATAGTTCTGGTGTCCCACATCGGCTAGGGAGAGGGAGTTGCTGGACTTTATATGTAAGTCCATAGTCCTTACTTGGCAAGAAGCGTTTTTCTAAGGATACTGGGACGAACAAATCCATGAGGGCTAGTGGGCCCAAAGAGGACAATATCTTGCCACGTGGAGGGTGTTATAGAAATTGTGAGGTTCCTAGTAAAAGGATACACAGTCCTGGTGTCCCACAACTGCTAGGGAGAGGGAGTTGCTGGGCTTTATATGTAAGCCCCTAGTCCTTACTTGGCCAGATACATTTTCCTAGGGATACTGAGAGGAACAAATCCGTGAGGGCTAGTGGGCCTAAAACGGACAATATCTTGCCACATGGGGGAGGCGTTACAAGAGAGTAGTCTATTTAGGCCATAAATTGTTCGGGAGACTACTGAGAAAATTCAACTAATTAGGAAAAGATTACACACGACACCTAATAGACAGAAAATTTATGCAAATATAGGAAGAAGAACATTGGTGTTCCAAGAGGGGGACTACGTGTTCCTCAAGGTGTCACGCAGGAAGAGAGTGTTTAGATTTGACAAGAAATGAAAATTAGCCCCAAGATATACCAGACCATTTGAAGTGACCAAAGCGGTGAGAAAAGTGGCGTATCAACTTAGGATAGCAGCTCAGTTGTCAGGAGTACATGACGTGTTCCATGTGTCAATGTTAAGAAAGTGTCAATCGAATACAACACATGTCGTGGATTTGGAGAGAACTGAAAATGAAGATGGAGCAACATATAAATAACAATCGGTGGAGATTCTCGATACCAAGGAGAAAGTGCTTCGCAATAAATTCACCCAATTGGTGAAAGTATTGTGGCAACATCATGCAGTGGAGGAAACTACTTGGGAACCAGAGCTGGATATGCAAGAAAAGTACACTCATTTGTTCTCTACCTAAGTTAAGTTTCAAGGATGAAACTTTCTTTAAGGGGTTGGATTGTAAACCCCCGCATATTTATATTAATCTATTATTATAATTTTTTAATAATTCTAATATATGTAATGACGTAAGAATGAACCATATAGATTATAATAGTTAAAATAAAGACTTGAGGGACGAATTGATTATGAAATTCAAGTTTCAAAGGTGTTTAAGTTTGGGAGGGGCTGTTAGATAAGTTCAAAATATTTTTAGGTCAAATTAAGATTTCCATTGAATCTGGAAAACCGAGAAACATTGGGAGAGGTATTACGGGGTATTAGAATTTATGAAGTATTTCAGAATTAAAGCACATTGTGGATAAAATTCAGGTAGGAAAAATTTTGACACTTACTTAGTAATTTGATCATAACTTTTTAAGTTATTGTCCATTTGATTGGAAATTTTTACAGTAGACATTAGACTTCCAGGGCTACAAAATTGTATTTCATAAAAAAATTTCAAATGTACCTCTAAATGTCCCAAAACTTCATTGGAAGTACAACTGAAAATGGGATGACGCTTGAACGTGAAAGTTCGTTCAAACGACCACCGTTCGAACGTGAAAGTCCTTTCGAATGACAGTTCATTCTAGTGTTCTTGTCTGATGGAAAACAAAAGTACTGAGAGCAAGTGACGCTCAAACGCCAAATGACGTTCGAACGTGTGTCAGATTTACGTCGGTTGGACTTCTTTTCTCACCCTCTAAATACATAGTGCCACCTCCCTTTGCCCCAATACAACATTTCAAATCTAGAGAGTCTTAGAGAGGAAGAAAGAAGGAGAAGAAAACAAGATCAATGAGAATTTTCACCTTGAAGTGGATCAAAAACTCTAGTTTTTCACAAGAACACTAAGAAAGAAGGTAGGAGTTTCTCCTCACTCTTGTTCATTGATGCTAGGGCTTATATATATACATGTTTTGACTCTAAATATTATATATATGTATTGGAATCCTTGTTTCTTGATGTTCTTGAAAATCCAATCATGTTTTGAGGGAAGTTATGGTTTGATAACCATAAAAATTCATTTTCTTGATGTCAAAACCGAATTTTTCCATAAACAAAGAATTTTCTTCTTGATTTCAAAAACTCTATTGCTTTATTTGGAACAATAAAATCATAGCTTTTGATTTCATAACCATAGAAATTCATGTTCTTGATGTCAAAACCTAGTTTTTCAATAAAGACAGATTTTTCTTCTTGATATCCCTTTGTTCTTAATTTTAAAACTCTAGTGCTTTGTTTGAATACTCAACAGAATATGTTTGATGATTTCTTGCTTAGTTTCTTAAATTTTTCCAATGGAAAAATACATGGATTTGGGGGTTTTTGATTTACTTGTAATTTGAGAAATTGGTTAGTATTATATCTCTTGTGTGGATGTTTGGATAACCATTGGTGGTCGTTGACCCGTTATCGTAGAATGAGTAGATGCGTTTCTTACTTCGTACGGGTTTGAAGGTTCCCTACCACTCGTAGTGAGGTTGGTGCCTTGCGAGGACCAAACCAGTATTTGCTGACGTGGAATCGACGCTGAGGGTTAGTATACTATTGCTAGGTTGGATTTGTCACCGCTAATGCAACGGTATACGCCCTTCCTAAAGTTGTATATCCTTGCGAGGATTGGGGGTGTGTGGGGGGTCAGGATATTCTCTATGTGTGTATTCATGTGAAGTCTTACTTCCTACCTAAGATATAGATATACAAGTGTGGTTATTGAAACAAATTAGGGGATATAGATGTAAATGTTGGCAAAATGCTTTATTGTTGGAAATGGTTTACTGTTGGAAGGGTTTATTATTTGAAAATTTTGTTTACTCTTCATTTAATTTATTGCTACTGCATGAACTTAAGATCTAATAAATTATCACTGTTTTATTTCAAAGTTGTATATGATATATGGTAAAGTGAGACCGAATGGTTTTGTATGTTTTCTAAACCTTGTTCGAGTTGGGGACGATTTTACTACAGAGCTTAGGGTTCACTCCTTACAAATAATATTTATTCTCGGATTTCGGTTAAGGGAGAGAACTCGGAATTGACGAGCAGGTAGCTTAGGAAGCTCAATGGGATGGAAGCATGGATTCCAAGGGGGATATCTAGAGGTATTCTCTTTATGTTCTATACTAGGGGATACATTTTGAGACAATATATGAATGTTATTTTGTTTTTTCAGCAGAAAGATAAAATTTAAATTTTGAGATATAATGGTCATGGTTTGGCATATTCTTTTGGGTGATGTTTTTGATATTATGTATGATGAATGAAACTTTCTGTATTTATGGATTATATTAGTTGTTCTCTTAAGGTGAATGGTTTTATATAGTAATGCCGGCCAAGGTGGATTTTGGGGCGTGATTAGCACAAAACTTTATATATTTTTAGGTGTTAATCATCTCATCTTAGTTGCTTTTAAAGATTAAATCACAGAAGTTATGCCATTGGAAGTATTTACTTTGATATTTCGTGTTTGCAGATTAAATGTGTTCGAAGAGGCTTCTTATGGTTTTTTCTAAGTTGCTTGTGATGATTGGAGGTGAAATGATGGCTTGTGGTGAGCTTTGGAGTGAAGAAATCAGGAAATCAGAAACAGAAAAATAATACAGCAGTAACCCTACCGGTAGAGTAACCTACCGGTAGACAATACCGATAGGGTTAAGCTACAGGAGTAAAACCTACCGGTAGAGTACCCTACCGGTAGACCCTACCAGTAGAG
>CM042186.1:14122666-14134956 GCA_023539305.1 Ilex asprella
CTTCCCTGTGGATAGGACATTGGAATACTCTTCCAAGTAACAAACGACACACGAAAGTCTCCTTGCGATTGAGGAGCATTTTTTGTGCATACACATTCCATATCTACATCATCCCATTTGTCTTTCCTCATTGCCGTTTCTTTTGACACTATCCAAAGGGGAAGAAACCCTTCTTTCCACTCATCCATTGCATCAGTTGAGGGATAGTATTTAGGGGTTAGTGGAGGTTAGGTATTTCAATCAATCAGGGCATTACAACAACCATGTCACATGCCCACGAGTGTGATGCTTCCCGTGCATATGCAATGTATTGTAAAATTGTAATTCCAATGTCATGTTCATCATATCATGAGTGTATAATTACATTCCACAATTTTTAGCAAGCATCTTTTAACATTTTCAATGAAATCAACCTGCTAACTCAACATAGGTATTTTATCAAACACCTTCAAGGCATAATTGTAAACACATAGCATGTCCAATCAACACATATCTCATGAAATTACCAAAAAAAAAATTTCACCTAAAACCCAACTCATGCCAAAATTGGTTTTATACATTCATACACCATTTTTCATACTCTATTTACACAAGTAATACATTAAGACAAAAGATTTCATCTCGGCTCATGCTACCCATTTAATAAGGAATCCTAGATTGAAAATAAACTTAGCTAGCAGAAGAACATTGCCTCTTGTAGTGTGATACAAGTGGTAGAAACTGCAAGAAAACTCAAATCAAGTTTCAAGCCTTGAATTCCAATAAACTCGTCTTTAAGTCTCGTTAAAATCAGCATTTTTTGGTACATAGATGTAGCTCTTGTTGACTGGATGAACTTTAGTTCTTTATCCATATTGATTCGACGAACGGTTGTCATTAGATCATAGAGAGAGCCTTAAAGAACCCTCCTCCTTCTCTCTCATTTCTCTCTTGAAATCAGCTAGGTAATGGGGAGAAAATCTAATTTTTGTCCCCTATTTATACCCCTTAGATACTTAACCCACAACGCGTCACGAGTCCCCTTCTTTTCCTTATTCAATTTTTTTGATCTCAAATCAAATAAATCTCGTCCCATTTTAAGTTCAATATATTTTATTTGATCTAAATTTAAATTATTTGTATTAATTTCTCAATTAAAACTCGATCTCGTTTATTTTATTCACGCGACACCTGATCACACCATAAAACTCAAAAAATTCAACTATCTCAGAATTCAACAAAAATTGACTGGATAATTAAATTTCGCAAGACAAATTCAGTGGTGAGGTTCATCGGCTAATTACCGGCTAATTTTGCAAGATAATTTACTCTATCGGCTAATTACCGTTTTACCTTTTCTCTTCAAAATTTAAATTTTCCCGTGTTTCACATTCTTTCCCCCTTAAAATAATTTTTGTCCCTGAAATTTACACACACATGCATAGGTAACTGACACGTATAGTGTCCTCACGCTCCCATGTCACCTCTTCCACACCACGGTGTTGCCACATCACCTTTACCAGCCTCACGATTTTTACCTAGCAAAAACTATTCTTGACTATCCATGAGACGCACAGGTCTCTCCTCGAAGGTCCCATTCTTGTCAACAACTAACTCACTCTAATCTACCACACGCGTAGGATTTGGAGTGTGCTTTCAAAGCATTGAGACATAGAAATATTGCATGAACACTTAATGAATTTGGCGGTAACGCCAACGAGTAAGCAATTGTATCAATCCTCTCAAGTACTTCGAAATGCCCGATTTACCTCAGTGACAACTTTGCCCACTTCTCAAATTTGACCGCTCCTCCCTTGGGCATCACATTCAAGAAGACATGATCTAAAACCTAGAACTCCTGAAGTCCCTACCGTCTGTTGGTGTAGCTTTTCTGCCGATTTTGTGCTGTAAGAAGACACTTCTGTATCAAGTCCACCTTCTCTTAGGTGTCTCTAATCAAATCTGGACATGTACGGATCTCTCTCCAACCTCCGTCCAACAAACCGCAGAACGACAAAACATCCCCTAAAGTGCCTCATAGGGTGCCTTATGTATGCCAACTATTATTGTATGTGAACTCCAGTACGGGTAAATGTTTTACATCTTAGATCCATAGACTGGAGAACCATAACACTTCCCTTAAACTGATGACTACCATCCACGTGAATGATCCATCCCTCGTCACCTGTACTCGACCGTTCCCAGTTCTTGATGCATAATAAAATCTTTGTGTCCTACCCTTGGGACTCGATCACCCTACTTAGTAGGGAATGTGTAGCCACTAAAATTCCCAAAGTACCCTGAGTTTGACCTCTGTAGTGTAGCCCGAATTGCCCTATAGTCTCGAGCATCTGCCACTCCTGAGAAGCCACACTAGTCAAGACTCCCCGTGACTTCCAGTTGAGTGCATCAGCCATCAGGTTTTTCTTACGGGGATAGTATTACATGGTGAAGTCAATCCACATGTGCTGCTTCATGTTGAGGAATCATTAAATAAATATGTACTTTAGACTCTTATAGTCCTAAAATACCTCACATTACTTTCTATATAGGCAGTGGCGTCATGCCTTCACAACAAAGATAACGGTCACTAACTTCATATCATGCGTAGGGTAGTTTTGTTCATAGCTCCTTAATTGTGAAGAACCATAAGCTACCACCCTCTTCAACTGCATCAAAACACACCCAAGTCTGTCCTGAAACGCATCAAAATATACTATGTACCTCTGTCTCCTCTCCATAACTATTAGAATAGGAGCTGAAGTAAGCCTCCTCTTCAACTCCAAGAATGGTTTCTTACACGAGTCATCCCACTAAAATTTGACCTCCGACCTAGTCAATCTCGTCATAGGTGCAACTAGTCGGAAGAACTTTTTAATGAACCTCCTATAATACCTTATCAATCCCAAGATGATACGTATCTCAAAGACTAACTTCAGTCTTTCCCAACTCATGACTGTCTCAACCTTCTCTAAGTCCACGAAAACAACCAAAGCCGATACAACGTGTCCCAAACAATTCACCTCTGTTAGCCAAAATTCACATTTGCTGAACTTGAGGTACATCTAATGGTCTCTCATAGTTTGGATAACAATCCTAAACTAACTCTCATGTTCCTCCTTAGAGTTGGAGTAGATCAATATGTTGCCAACGAAGATCCTGATAAATTAATCTAGGTAGGGTTGGAACACCCTATGCCTAACATCCATGAATGCCACCGGGGTATTTTTCAATCCAAAAGGTATAACTGTGAACTCGAAATGCTCATATCATGTCCTAAATGTCGTCTTAAGTTTATCTGCCTCCCCAATCCTCTACTGATGGTAACCTGTGACCCTCTTAGATGATCAAACAAGTCATCAATCCACGTCAAAGGGTATTTATTCTTGATATTAACTCGATTCAACTGTCAGTCGTCTATACATAGCATAAGGGCCATATCCTTCTTCTTGGCAAATAGCACCAGAACGCCCCAAGGTGAGGTACTCGGTCTAATAAAACCATTGTCCAACAATTCTTACAATTGAATCTTGAGTTCTTGCAACTATATAGGTGCCATTTTAAGTGGAGTCATAAAAATAAGGGATGTACTGAGTTATAAATCAATGGTGAAGTCTACATCCCGATGGTAATCTCAGTAACTCGTTTGAAAAAATATCCGCATACTCACAAACCACCCGTGATAGGCCCAACTCTTGTCTCGCCTCATCCTCTAGGGTAAGGCTTGCAAGTCAGCCCAGTAACTGCCCATGACAATGGGAATCATAAACTACTTGGGATAAAATATTGCGTTTCTTCCCTTAAAACTTGAAACAAACTGTAAACCCCGTATTCGTGTCTATATATAGCAACGTAATTATGTTTTGAAATACTAATATATGTAATGATGTATGCATGAACTATGTAGATTATAAGAGTCTGAATAAAAATATTAGTTGAGGCAATAGTGTATGTTGTGGAAGTTTGCAAGTATTCCGGAGTGAAAGTACACTTTAGAGAGAATTTGGATAAAAAAGATTTTGGACACTGCCTTAGTATTTGGATCATAAATTTTTATTTTGATGTCCATTTAATCTGAAATTTTGACAGTAGATAGTAGACTCTCAGGGTTACAAAAGATTATTTCACAAACAATTTTTCAAATCGACTTCTAAATAGGCCAAAACTTCACTGGAAGTTTCAGCAGAACTGGGATGATGTTCGAACGTCAATCGATGTTTGAATGACCGTGAGTTCCAGTAGTTTGGGGTCTAATGAGCTCTGATGGAAATGCAAAAGTACTGGGAACAACTAACATTCAAAAGCCAAAGTGACGTTCGAACGTGACTTACTGATCTGGCTTTCAGAATCGCACACAGGAAGTCATTTCTTCCACTATAAATACTTAAGCACGCCTCCATTAGCCACATTTCAACATTTTTAACCCTAGAGAAGCTTATAGAATAAGAAAGGAAGGGAAAAACAAGAGATTCACGAGTTGATTCAAGTTTTGAAAGATCAAATCTTCATCTTCTTCACACAAAACTAAGGAAGCATGGCAGGGGATTCTTCTCAAGTTCTTTCATTGAGATTTGGGGTATAATTATGTATTTTTTCAATCTTCTTGATAATTATATGATAGATATACATGAGTTCTTTATTTCTTTATCATTGGAACATAGTCTTAAACAAAATATATGTTTCGGTTCAAAAAATATTTGTTCTTGAATTTCCAAAACCCTAGTTTTTCTAAAATATATGTTATATTGCGAAATTCATATTAATTATTGATTTATAAATTCCCTTTTCTTGATTAAATTATGTTTTTATCTAATACTTGTTCTTGTTCCAATAAATCTTGAGTTTTGAAAAAATCCTAAAATTTTGATATCAAAATTGTGAATATTTTCTTAAAATGATATCTTCTATATTTTAATTCGTTATTACTGTAGTATATTAAGAATTGTGAAATTGTTGTACTTGAATTGTTAATGAAAATTCTGATTGGTTAAGTTTGTGGTGTCATCTCTTGTATGGTTTTTTGTGGCGGACTTGAATTGCATTTGAAAGTTGTCGTAGAGTATTAGAGGTTGGTCTATCCCAGTGGGGGTGAGATGGTTGCCTAACACTTGTAATGGATTGTTGTTTGTGAGAGCAACCACTATTGTTCACGTAAGTTTGAGGCTGAGGAATGGTATACCTTTCCTGGGAAGGATTCGTCAATGCCGTGGGAGATGGTATACGCATTCCTAAAGTGGTTTGAGATTGTATGGTTCTGATGGATGAACGAGGTAGAATCGTTGGGAAGATTCCTGAGAAGCAATTTGCATACATGAGAATATAGGATGATCCTACTAATTATTTATTGAATGCTTTACTTTCTTACATGTTTATTCCTTTAATTGATTTACTGTATTCTGTAAAGTTGAGATCATTACATCTATCATGGTTTTACTCTCAAAATCTATATATTCTATTTTCCAAAAAAGACTTGCCATCTTTTATTTGTTCTAAAACCTTGCTGGGATTTGATAGAGATTTCCTATGGGCTTTTGCTCACCCCTACAAACAATATCCTTTTCAGAATATGATGTAGAGGAGGAGCTCAAAGTTGATGAGCCGATACATTGGGAAGCTCCAATAGATGAGAAGATGAACCCCGATGTGGATATTTAAAGCTACATTTTCTTATGTTCTAGACTAGAAAATTTATTTTGAGACAATGTAAAGTCTAATATTTTTGTGTTATTCCGCTACAAGACAAAAGTTAATTTTTGAGATATAATTGCCATAGTTGGGCATATTCTTTTGGATGATGTTGTATATATTATGGATGTTGAATGAAATTATCTTTGGTTATGAAGTTCATTTAGTTGCTCTCATGCTTGGATGGTTTGGAGATAGTAATGCCTTTAAGGGTGAATTTTGGGGCGTTACACAGACACCCTCTGGTGTACAAACAATGACCCTCTTTCGATCACATGCAATGAAGACTCGGTGTGTAGCCAACCAATCCATACCGAGGGTGACATCGAACTCTGACATGTTTATAACCCTAAGGTCCACTGTGAGTAGAATCCCCAAGATCTCTAGCTCACACTCCCGATATGTCTTATAAATATTTACCCTAGCTCCTAGGGGAGAACTCACAGGCAAAGGATTTTCTAAGGTCTCAACCTCTAAGGCCAAATCCCTAAACATGATACAAAAATAAATGAATGTGATGCACTAGATTCAAATAATACCCTTGACCATAAGCGAGAAAGTAAGAATGTAACTTAAATCACTGAGTGATCCATCGGCTCAGTCTGAGCAGTGATGACATAGACTTACCTTTGGGTCCTTAAACTCTCATCTTGTATTGTGGAGTCCCCGCTCATGAAGTAGCAGGGGCATATGTAGCACCTTGGAAATAGTACTAGTTTCTCTGGCCCATGGTGGAGTAAGGATGAATGAAATAATTCTGCGGATGCCCTACTGATGACTGGAAGTGAGATGTCTCGTAGCTCTGAGATCCCTGCCTATGAGGACAATCCCGTTTCAAATGAATTGGCTGGTGGTATATGAAACAAGTCCTCTAGCTTGCCAAGTAGGAAGTCCTAAGTTTCTCCTGCTTTAGAAGGATTGACCTTGGCCTTGGCCTTGATAGCCTTGGCCCTGTTCCTGATACCCTTGTGGGTTAGAATTTTTTTGTTTTTTCCCCAAACTAAAAGAAAAGGATTGGCCCTCCTTTTTCTTGTCCTTAGCACCCATCTTCTAGATGCCCCTTGAGTTTATCACATCTCTCTCAATGACCATAGCCATCTCGACCATCAACTCCAAATAGTGTAGGTGGTGGCTCACAATCTTCCCCCCGATGGACAACTTCAAACTATCCTCGAACCTCCTCACTTTGGCCATGTATGTGGCCATGTAATCATCGACAAAATGGGCTAAATTAGTAAACTTAGCCACGTATTCCATCACCGTCCCACTCCTTTGTTTCAAATCCAAGAATTCCTGGGCTTTCCTTTGCAGAACAACCGATAGGAAGTACTTGCCCATAAAGAGCTCTCGAAATTCTCCCCACGTCATTGACTCTAGGTTTATATAGGTTTTTGCCCAATCCCAACATAGATGGGCATCTTTCTCAACCTAGAACGTAGCTAGCCTTATCTTAGTGGCATCAAACGTGATCTTCATAGCCTGTATGATCTTATCAACTTGTTGGAGCTAATAGTTAGCCACCATAAAAGTCAATGACTTGTGTGCCTTATAATTTTGGAGGTTTCTTGAGCCTCCTTGGCCCACATTGGCATTAGCTTGTTCAAATGTAGCTGTTATTGTGCCTATAGCCTCCTTAAAGGCTTGTTGGTCAAAGGTCGGTTGTGGTTGGTTGTTGTTTCGCCCACCTCCTCAACCATTTCTGTGTCCTCTTCCTCTATTTGTCATCTACAACATGTAAAATAGTAGTAGAGTACTAACTTAGTATCCCAAGGTAGGGATCAAGTTGAAACATTGAGATTTCTCTCCTTGTCCCACTTGTAGAGCACGTGTCACCCACTAGTAGACATCTATACTGCGAACATCTCATTTATTCTCTTTCTAACCCCCAAGGCTATATTCTCTAACCCCAGTGTCTCTTTTCCATATGAATTTAATCATGCATATTGTTCACATAACACATAACATGTAGTATTTAGAGTACATAACATATAATGCACAATAGATGCAATTGGCTAGACCCATGCCCCGCAAGCCCTAGGTAAATCGAAAACCTAGACTCTGATACCAAGCTGAGACACCCCTAAAATTGAGAATCCTTTATCAACTTGTTGATCATCTATCTACCCGCAGAAGTATCCATGAATGCTGGATAACCCAACACCACATCACAAGATCCCTTTCACGGGGAGCATAAACAACACAAAAGTTTGGGTAGAGTCTCCCTTGTACTAGAGACTCTCAAACGCATAACCTGTGTACATTTCAATCACTTGACCATTCCAAGGTCCAATATATATCAATTTATCCTTAATATTACTTCATTTACATCTTTTGAACAAAAGGACTCAAGACCCAGAGGCTTGACAAAATTATTTTACATTTTTGAAAATTTAAGAGGACCTACCGGTAGAAAATCAGCGTTCTACCAGATGAAGAGCTCTCTAGATTTCTTCTATTAATAGATAATCAACGTTTTACTAGTAGTAGGGTTTTTTGGACTGTTTCTATCGGTAGATAATCAACGTTCTACCAATAGAAGAGCTTTTTTGGAATTTTTCTACATGTAGAAAATCAATGTTCAGAAGAGCCCAGTTTACCCCCAATTCAATCTTTTTTTAAAATTTCAACTCATCCTCTCTCGTACAACATTTACCCAAACTCATATAACATCAAATTTTACATAAAATACAGTTCATATGAGTTCGTTTTATAATCCTTTATACAATATTACATGTTCAAAAACTAATACACCCTTGTTTTACAAAAATATAATTTAAAGCCAAAACTTGGCTTTCTTCATCAATGAGGGCCCAAGTGAAAGCCATCCACCGACTCTTGTTCTACACATGAAATGTTGTCACTATAAAGGGTGAACCATTCTCAATAGGGTATCTTATAAAGAGACTACTCCCCTACCTAGATGCATATGAAATGCTCACATACCATTCAAAAATCAAACAAACATTCATCCAAGAACATACAACTTAAGGAATGAATGTCATAATGTCATGCCATGTTATGAGGTGAGACTCACACATGCAACGCAACCTGAGCCTTCATCGGCAACCATAATACGTGCAATGTCATGCGTATGAATTCGGACATTCCAAGCCCCCGCCATTGATATTACACTTCCAATGACCATTTATAAATCCCGAGTCTTTCTTGGAATGGGTATTTATGGACTTCCACCAAAGGGCACCCAACCGACATGACATTTATGGACATTCACCAACGAATTCACATACGTCGACAAAATTTATGGACTCAATACCAACGGAGTGTGTATCCAAATCACCAGGCCTTACACCCGAGGAACAATCTAGCCCTATTACTAACCCTAACTTTATTTTTAAAGCAACCCATGCAACTCAGTGGAACATTGATCCAATTTTTTTGAGTCTACGCATCATCCACCATGAATTGTATTTGATCAAAATCATGCATACACCCATACTCATGCCACATGTCCACGAATGTGATGCTTCCCGTACATATATAATGTAATGTATAATTACAATTTCAGTGGCATGTTCATCATATCTTGAGTGTATAACTCGACATTCTTACACCATTTCCCATACTCCATTTACACTAGAAATACATTTAGACTAGAGATTTCATCTAAATTCATGCTATCCATTTCATACGGAACCCTTTGTTAAAAATAAACCTAGGTAGGAGAAGAACCATACCTCTTGAAGCATGATATAACTGGTAAAAACTCCAAGAAAACCCAAATCAAGCTTCAAGCCTTGATTTTAAAAAATTTCACCTTTGAGACTTCATCAAAATCCATATTTTTGGTACGTAGACGTAGCTCTCATCGCGTAAATGAACTTCAGTTCTTGGCCCTAATAGATTCGACAAATGGTTGGCCCTAGATTGTAGAGAGAAGCTAGAAGTGTTGGAACGGAAATCCTAAGAGCCATTGATGACACGTATGTATCGAATATCAAAAAAATTTCTTTGATACTCTATCAGACAGAATTAGAGTTTACCTTCGAGATCTCTTGGAATTGATCTCGTCTCAGCACGAACGCGGAACAAAATCAAGAAGCAACCGAAAAATAACTCGACAAACTTCGCGGTCTTCTATCGTATATCCCCAAACGTCAGAATCCGGATACTGTGTGGGATGCCAAGATCTCTGAATCCGTGCTCGCTCTTTCAGTCTCTTTAAAAAACGTGAGTAAAGAATAGATGCTAAATAAGAGAGTTTAGACGTCTATATATAGGCTATGATAAAGACTCAAAGGAGAAATAAGGACCGGACTTCAAATGGGACTAAGAATCCTATGTTCAACCCAGAACAAACATCCTACAACCTATTAATAATAAGTGAGTCTACTAAAAACTTATTATTGATCTCATATCCCAAAATTATATTCGACTTCCTTATTATTATATGCTTCATAATCTCCCCACGTTTAAGATTACAGATGTTCATCAATTAAAAAAATTTCTGATAATTATATTTAATTGACTTCTTTTATTTCTTGATACCCTACCACTCAACTTATTTGTCATGTTAGATAATTAAATCCACCTATAGGGTTTTACATGGACAAAACTTATAAGATTTCCCAAGAGAACATCATCAACACATTTAAATACTTGGATATGGTTTCCTTTAATATTTGATTTCCACAATACAAATAACATCGTCTCCCAATTCACCAAGCTTAATGACTCAATATGAATCAGACAATTTGATGAATTAAAATGACAAACATTATATGCATGTGACAATTAAATATTTTTGGGATTAAGAGCATAAGCAATTACAATAATCATGAGGTATTTATTATTTTATTGAATTAGTAAATGATAATAACCTCAATATGGGTCTGTTCAATACACAAAGTGTACTAGGGCAATAATTCCAAATATCAAATAGTCTCCTACAGTCAAAACAGACTATGCCAGAATATTACACTACAATCGTACCAATGGCATGTCCAATTCCATTTTGGATTGTGAACATATACTCATATTATACAAGGATCTAATAATCTGGTCTTCTGTGTATAAGCTGAATTCTACACACAAAATTATTTACAGTGTAAAATATAAGACCTACATGCATACCAGATATCAAATATAAAGCAAACATTTTGCCCATACAGATTCTCAATAAAATGGTAAAGACAAACTTTTATGAATTAATAAAACGAGTTGCACTACAAAAAATAAGTTTTTATTATACTACTCTATTATGAAGAACCCTCATCCCTCTCCCTCCTTTCTCTCTCTCTCTCTAAATCAGCTAGGTATTGGGGAGAAAATCTAAATTTTCTTCCCTATTTATACCCCTTAAATACTTGGCCTACAATACGCCACGCGTCCTGTCTTTTCCTAATCCAATTTTTTTTTATCTCGAATCGATTAAATCTGGTCCCGTTTTAAGTCCAATATATTTTATTTGATCTAACTTTAAATTATTTTTCTTAATTTCTCAATTAAAATTCGATCACGTTTATTTTAGTTACACGACACCCAATCGCATTGTAAAATGTGAAAAATCTGTATGTCTCAAAATTTAATAAAAATTGACTAGATAATTATATTTTTTTAGACGAATTCAATGGTGAGGTCTGTTTCGTCATGAGTTCTAGAAAATTTGAGTTTTCAACCTGTACCGTAACTGCTAATTACTACTTTACTATTTTTAAAAAAAAATCAAATTTTCTCGGGTTTCACACAATCTGTGTTGAGGTCAGTGTGAATGAGGAGCTTCCTGATTCATTTGATCTGTAATTTTCTACTAATAGAGATCATAACTTGAAGTTAGTGGTTGTGAAAGATGAATATTAGTGGAAGCCTGGAGATGTTCCCATTACAACATCGTTGGCCACTCTACTTGTCCTATAATGAATACTGCCAGTAAAGAAAATTCTCATGCTCATAATCCACAAGCTACTCTTGATAAGGGAAAAACTATCATTGATGATGAGGTTCGTTTGCATCCCAATGTGGTTCCTCTTCAAGCTGCTACCAACAACACCATCAATTCTTGACATGCTCTGAGACAGAGTACTCCCCTTGCGTTGCTACAGCTAGAGGCATATTTAATGATTATGGTTCCTACTAATATCGCGAATTCTTATGGTGTCGTGGATGTGAATTTAGGTTCAAATAATACCAAGTGCATTAGTAGTTCCCCAATTGAGGAAGGGGGTTCTTTGGTTGCAGATATTAGTCCAAATCAAACAAAGAAGACTGCCATAGTTGGTCCTTTTATCTATGATTTTACTAGCTTAACAGTTGAGAATGTTGTTGAACCTGATGGCCACTACATCTCCCAAAATAAAAGAAGGTGAAAAAGAAACCTAATGATTAAGGGAGGTTAAGGGTTGTTGAGTCACTAAAACTTAGCAAATCCATCCTGTCATGATTAAATTGGCTTTTGGAACGTTAGAGGTATGAATGATCCCTTTAAGAAGAAGGAAATTAAAATTTCATTAGGGAGTCCCAACTTGATCTTACTAGTATAGTGGAAACTAAAGTAAAGTATGTTAATAGCTCTTCTATAAAACTTTTTTTTTTTTTTGTACGTTGGAACTATGCCAACTACCCAAGTCATCCATATAGAAGAATTTTGCTGGTTTGGAATTCAAATACTC
>CM042186.1:14139956-14152098 GCA_023539305.1 Ilex asprella
CATGACAAATCATATAAAAAGCATATAATTTTCATGTCTCACAATGCCAATAAAACCAAAATGTATTTATCAACATTTCATTCAAAACTCATATCCAAGCATGTTATCTCATATTAAGTAAATAACACACTTTCAAATCAAGACATTATGTAAATACATAACATGCCCACAACTCACTTAATTCAAGAAATTACATTAAGCAATTTCTAAATACCCAATTCAAGATAGAAGGTATTCTATTTATTTCCAATACCCATTACATCAAAATCAGTTCCATAGGCAAGTCATATATATCTATATTAGCCTACCCATTTTCATACAACATTTTAGGTTGTGAATACACCTAAGTAGAAGAATTTCCTACCTCTTGTAGCGTGAAGAACAACCGTAGAACTTCCAAAATTTCACCCAAGCTTCCCCAAAATTTTTGGTTTTCAACCTTCGGTGAAAGCCCTCCTTTTTGGTGTGTACGCGTAACCTTTGTCAAGGAGATCAACTTTTCCTCTTGGCCTGAGCGGATCCGAGCTCTCTAGCTCCGTAGATCGTGGAGAGAAGTTGAATAAATTCTCTCTTTTCCCTCTCTTCTCTATCGGCTAACGGCTGAACCAAAAATGGGGAGAAAAATATGATTTTCTCCTCTATTTATATTTTTTGAATGTTTGGTTCATAAAGCGCCACACGTCCTTTTTTATTTCGGGTCCGTTTTCATCTCGAAACGATTAAATTTTGCTCCTGTTCAAGTTAAAAATATTTTTAATTTGTCTTGACTTCATTTGTTTAAACAATCTCATAATTTTCCTAAAAAATTCCTATTTGGGTCTCTTGGGGCCCCGACCGCCTCGTAAAATGCTAAAACCCGACTATCTCAGAATTCGATGAAATTTGACATGGTCACTAGATTTCGCTAGACGAATCTAACGGTGAGGTCCGTTTTCGTCATTCGAGCTCTAGAAAATTTCAGGTTTTCAACCCGAACCGTTGTGGCAATTCTTCCCATTTTGCCATTTATTTATAAAAGTTTAAATTTACCCGGGTTTTTACATTCTTCCCCCCTTAAAAGAATTTCGTCCCCAAAATTCATTCACATATGCACACTTAACCACATGCACATGAAACAAGTAACTTTATACTTAAAATTGTGGACACGTACCTCTATCCTCGAATAAGAATAGATATCTAGCACGAATGATGTCCTCACCCTCCCATGTTGCCTCCTCCACTCTCGGGTGCTGCCATAGTACCTTCACTAGCCTCACAGTCTTACCTCGCAAAACTTGCTCTTAGGTATCCATGATACGCACCTGTCCCTCCTCGAAGGTCCCATCCACATCAACCATTAACTCACCCCAATCCACCATATGTGTCGGATCTGGAGTATACTTCCGGAACATAGAGACATAGAATATCGCGTGAACACTCGATAAATTTTGCGGTAATGCCAGCCTGTAAGTCATTGTACCCACCCTCTCGAGTACCTCGAAGGGCCTGATAAACCTCGGCGACAGCTTCCCTTACTTCCCGAATCTGACCACTCCTCTCTTAGGTGTCACCTTTAAGAAGATGTGATCTCCTACCTCAAATTCCAGAGGTCGCTGCCATTTGTCGGCGTAGCTCTTCTGATAGCTTTGAGCCATAAGAAGACGCTTCTTTATTAGGTCCACTTTTACTGAAATGTCCCTAACCAAATTTGGACACGTAGAGGGTCTTTCTCCAACCTTCGTCCAACAAATTGGAGAACGACAAGGCCTCTCATATAGTGCCTCATAAGGTGCTATCTGTATGCCCATCTAATAACTATTGTTATAGGCGAACTCCACTAAGGGTAAATGTTCTTCCCAGCTACCCTTAAGGTCTAGGACGCATGCCCGCAGTATGTCCTCTAATATCTTGATGGTCTTTTCCTACAGACCGTCCGTCTGGGGATGAAAGGTTGTACTCATCCTCAAATATGTCCCCATGACTCGCTAGAAACTCTCCCATTAATGAGTCATAAATCTGGGATCCCGATCCGATACAATAGATACGGGTACCTCATGTAGCCGGATAATCTCTCGTATATACAACTTGCAGAATTCCTCTAGTGTGAAGGTCATCCGCACCACCAAAAAGTGTGCCGACTTGGTAAGCCAGTCCTCTATCACCCACATCGTGTCATGTCCCCGCGATGTCCGTGGCAAGTGGGTCACAAAATCTATCATGACATGCTCTCACTTCCACTCCGCCACCTCCAAAAGCTGGAGCAACCCTGCTGGTCTCTGGTGCTCGGCCTTGACTTTCTGACGCGTGAGATATTTACTCACAAAATCTCCAAGGAGCTTTTTCATCCCACTCCAATAATACCAGCGACGAAAATCATGGTACATCTTCGTGCCACCTGGATGAACTGCAAAATGAGAGCAATGAAACTCCCTAAGGATCTCATCTCTCAAATTCACCAAATGAGAAACCACAACCCTTCCTCGATATCGAAGACTACCATCCGAGTGAATGGCCCAGACCTCGTCACCTGTACCTGCCCGTACACAGTCCTAGATGGACAATAGCTTCGTGTCCTAACTCTGGGACTCAATTACTCTGCTCAGTAGGGAATGCATAGCCAGCAAACTCCCCAAAGTACCCTGAGTTTGACCCATATAATGTAGCCCGAACTGTCCCACAGTCTCGAGCGTAAGCCACTCTCGGGAAGCCACACTAGCCAAGACTCCCTGTGACTTTCGGCTAAGTGCATCTGCCACCACATTTGCCTTTTCGGGATGGTAATGCAAGGTGAAGTCATAATCATCCAAAAACTCCATCCACCTGCGTTGTCTCATATTGAGGTCCCGCTGTGTAAAGATGTACTTCAGACTTTTGTGGCCCAAAAACACCTCAAACTTCTCGTCATACAAATAGTGGCGTCAAGTCTTCAAGGCAAAGACAAGTACCACCAATTCCATATCATGCGTAGGGTAGTTCTGCTCGTAGTTCTTTAACTGTCGAGAGTCTTAAGCCACCACCTTCTCGAACTGCATCAAAACATAACCGAGTCCGTCTTTGATTGCATCATAATACACTATATACATCTGTCCCCTTTCTAGAATTATCAAAATAGGAGCCGAAGTCAACCTCCTCTTTAACTCTTGCAAAGCCTTCTCACAAGAATTATTCCACTCAAATTTGACCTCCTTCTGGGTCAATCTCGTCATAGGTCTAGCCAATCGAGAGAAGACCTTGATGAATCTCTGGTAGTACCCCGCCAATTCCAAGAAATTACGTATCATAAAGATTGACCTTGGCCTATCCCAACTCATAACTGCCTCAACTTTTTTCGGTTCCACGAATACACCCGAAGTGGACTCCACGTGTCCCAAGAATTTCACCTCATTCAGTCAAAATTCACACTTACTGAACTTGGCGTACATCTGATGATCTCTCAAGGTTTGGAGAACAACCCTCAAATGACCCTCATGCTTCTCCTCAGACTTGGAGTAGATCAGGATGTCGTCAACAAACACCACAACGAAGTGATATAAATAGGGTTGGAACACCCTATTCATGAGATTCATGAATGCCGTCGGGGCATTCGCTAATCCAAATGGCATCACTGTGAACTCGAAAGGCCCATACCGCATTCTGAACACCGTCTTAGGGATATCTGCCTCTCTAATCCTCAACTGATGGTAGCCCGTTCAGAGATCTATATTGGAGTAGACCCTTGCTCCTTTCAACTAATCAAACAAGTCATCAATCCTCGGCAAAGGGTACCCATTCTTGATAGTGATCCGGTTTAACTGTCGATAATCTATGCATAGTCGAAGAGTTTTGTCCTTCTTCTTTGCAAATAACACCGAAGCGCCCCAAGGCGAACTACTCAGTCTAATAAAACCCCTGTCCAACAATTCCTGCAATTGGATCTTGAGTTCTTATAACTCAGCGGGTGTCATCCTATGTGGAGTCATAGAAATAGGCGAAGTACCCGGATGCAACTCAATGCTAAAGTCCACATCCATATGGGGAAGTAATCCTGGTAGTTCGTCCGAAAAAACGTCTGCATACTCACAAACGACCCGAGGTAGACCAAATTCTTGTCTCACCTCGTCTTCCAAAGTAAGGCTCGCAAGCCAACCCATCAGCTGTTAGTGCCATCGAGAATCATACACGGCTTGGGGTAAAGCATTGTGCTTCTCCCCTTGAAATTTAAAATAAACACCATTCGGCGTATAAGCAGTGACCCTCTTCCGATCACAATCAATAACAATACGATGTGCCGTCAACCAGTCCATCCCTAGGATGACATCGAACTCTGACATGTCCATGACCCGAAGGTCCACGGCGAGTAGAATCCCCAAGATCTCTAACTCACAACCCCGAGATATCAGATCAACCCTCACCCTAGCTCCTAGGGGAGAACTAACATGCAATGGCTCTTCCAAGGTATCCACCTCTAAGCCCAAATCTCTAACACATGATACAGATGTGAATGAATGTGATGCCCCACTATCAAACAATACTTTAGCCCATAAGCGAGAAAGTAGAAATGTACCCTGTATCACCGACTGATCTGCCGGCTTAGGTTTGTAGCACCATGGCGTAGACATGCCCTTTAGTCCCCGAAGTTCTGGACTGCAAGCCCTGCCCTCGGCCTTAACCCATGCCCTGGCCCATCTGGCCTAACTGCAGAGTCCATACTCGTAAAGTGGTAGGGGCCTGAGTAGCACCCTAGAACTGATATTGATTTCCCTGGCTCGTGACGGGGTAAGGAGGAACATAGGTGTCTATGGCTGCCCCACTGAAGATTGGGACTAAAATGTCCTGAAATCCCGAGATCCTTGCCTCTGAGGGCAATCCCGCTTCATGTGACCCGACTGGTGGCAATAAAAATAAGTCTTCTGGCCTGCCTGGTGGGTAGTCCTGAAGCTTCCCCCACATTGGGAGGATCCACCTTGGCCTTGGCCCTGATGGCCGCGGCCCTGTCCCTGAGACCCTTGTGGGTTCGAAGTCCTCTACTTCTTCCCCGAGCTAGAAGAAGAGGATTGACCCTCTTTTTTCTTATCCTTAGAACCCGTCTCTCGGATGCTTCGAGTGTCTTCCACCTCTCTTTCTATGGCCATAGCTGTTTTGACCATTGCATCCAAGTCTTGAAGGCGGAGGCCCATAATCTTTCCTCGGATGGATCACTTCAAACCATCCTCAAACTTCCTCACTTTGGCCATCTCGGTGGGCACGTCGGCTAAACGGGCTAGTTCGGTAAACTTGGCCACGTACTCCATCACTGTCATTATCCCTTGGTTCAATTCTAGGAATTCCTAGGCCTTTGCATGTCGAGCGGCCGTTGGAAAGTACTTACCCATGAAGAGCTCCTGAAACTCTCCCCATGTCATGGTCTCCAAATTCTTGAAATCCGTCACCTAATCCCACCATACTTGGGCTTCTCCTTCTAGTTGGAATGCAACTAGTCTTATCTTAGTGGCATCCGAGGTGATTTTCATTGCCCTTAAGATTTTATTGACCTGTCGGAACCAATGGTCGGCCACCATCGGATCCGCCCCTCCCGGGAAGACTGGAGGCTTGTGTGCCTTGAAGTGTTGGAGGTTACTCGTGCCTCCCTGATTGGCATTGACGCTAGCTTGTGCAACAGTAGCCGCCATCATGCCTATAGTTTCGTTAAATGCTTGTTGGTCAAAGGCCGGTGGTGGTTGATTATTATTTCTCCCACCGTCTCGGCGTCGCCTTCCTCTACTTGCCATCTACACACATGTCAAATGGAAACAACACACTAACTTAGTATCCCAAACTAGGGATCAAGTGCAAACTTTGAGAATTTTCTCATTGTCCCCCTAGTAGAACGTATGTTTTGTACTAGCAGACATATAAGTCCATGAACTATCTCGTTCACCCTTTTTCCACTCACAAGGTTATGTTTTTCTAACCCTAGTGTGTCTATTTCCATACACATTTTTACCATGTATATCGATCACATAACATGTAGCAATTTAAGCACATAACATGAAATGCACATTGAATGCAATGGTTTAGACCCAATGCCCTTCAAGCCCTAATTAATTTGTATACCTATGCTCTGAAACCAAGCTGTGATGCCCCATATTCTGGGGGTCCCTTTTTAAACCGTTGACCATCCGTCAACCAGCGGAAATACCCGTGGATGTCGCATAACGCGACACCACGTCAAAACATCCCTTAATCGAGATCATGAATTACAATGTACCTCAGACTTTAATATTCAATTAATCCAATCCAAGTCCCAATTACCATGGTTGATGCCCCATTAGGGTCCCATTAGGTCATTAAAAGAAAGGAAGTTCAAAGAACAAAAATTGGCAAAACAGTTATAAAATTTTAAATTTTTAGACTGACTACCAGTAGGTGTATATCGACTATCAGTAGATTGGGCAAAATCTCTACCAGAAGCAATCAGTTAGCTACCGGTAGCTAGAACATACTAGACCAGTGACTACCGGTAGCCTGGACTTTCTAGGCCATGACTACCGGTAGCTGTCACCTTCTGGACCATGAGCTACCGGTAGCTCGTGTTCAGAAGGCAACTGTTTACCTGTTAACTACCGGTAGCTCCAGCCCAGTTATGCCTATTTTCCTTATTTTTCATTTCCCATTCATTCCAAACCTTTTCAACACCAAACCAAACTCTTACAACCATATAATTAGACATCTAACATGGTTTATACAAGCTTTATTACAACATTTGCATGTGAATTCATTTAATTACATGCTAAAAACAAATATTCATTGAAAATCTTTACAATTTACTCAAAATATATGTCATATTTCGGCTTCTTCATCCATGAGGCACAAAATGAGAGCCATCTACCGGCACGAACCCCTTGCCTGAAATGTTTTCCCATATAGGGTGAGCTACGCTCAATAGAGAACTTCCTAAATACGCTACTCCCCAACCCAAATGCACATGAAATGTTCATATGCAATCAATTCACCATTCTCTTATTCCAAACATAAATATGCTATCAATGTTGGAAATTACAATGCAATGAAATGGAATGAGATGAGACTCACTCTCAATAATCAACTCGGGCCCTTCCTGGCCTTTCGACACATGCAATTTGCAATTGTGCAAACGTTGTCATCCATGATCCCGAGCCCTTCTCGGCTCTCCAACACATGTAATTTTTCATGTGTATAATTCCGTCATCTATGTTGAACATCAAATGACATTTTGAATCCAGGGTCTTGTATGGTGAGAGTGTTTATGGACTTACACCAACGACACCCAACCGACATGGGATTTATGGACTTCCATCAACGGTCCCACGTACAACGACACACTTTATGAACTAATACCAACGGAAGTGCATATCCAAATCACCGGGCCTTACACCCTAGGGATCTTCTAGCCCTTCTTGCTAACCCTAACCCTCAACACCTTGTAAACCGCGCGACTCGGCCAAGTCGTTGACTTAGCTCCCTCGAGCCTACTCGTCATCTATCCATGTGGTGTTGACTCCTTTCATGCACAACCACCTATTTAATGCAATGTTTCCATGCATATGCAATGTAATGCCTCATTGCAACTCTACTACAATGTTCAATATGCAATGTATGCCATATGAACCATTTCAAACCCAATTCATATAATCCATGACAAATCATATAAAAAGCATATAATTTTCATGTCTCACAATGTCAATAAACCAAAATGCACTTATCAACATTTCATCCAAAACTCATATCCAAGCATGTTATCTCATATTAAGTAAATAACACACTTTCAAATCAAGACATTATGTAAACACATAACATGCCCACAATTCACTTAATTCAAGAAATTACATTACTTTCAAAATACCCAATTCAAGTACCCATTTCATCAAAATCAATTCCATAGGTAAGTCATATATATCTATATTAACCTACCCCTTTTCATACAACATTTTAGGTTCTGAATACACCTAAGTAGGAGAATTCCTTACCTCTTGTAGCGTGAAAAACAGCCGTAGAAGTTTCAAAATTTCACCCAAGCTTCAATCCCAAGCTTCCCCCAATTTTTTTATTTTCACCCTTTGGTGAAAGCCCTCCTTTTTGGTGTGTACGCATAACCCTCGTCGAGGAGATCAACTTTCGCTCTTGACCCGAGCTCTCTAGCTTCGTAAATCGTAAAGAAATGTTGAAGAAATTCTCTCTTTTACCTCACTTCTCTATTGGCTAATGTATGAACCAAAAATGGAGAGAAAATCTGATTTTTTTCTCTATTTATATTTTTTGAATGCTTAGTCCATAACGTGTCACACGTCCATTTTTATTTCGGGTCCATTTTCATCCCGAAACGATTAAATTTCGCTCTAGTTCAAGTTCAAAATATTTTTAATATGTCTTGACTTCATTTGCTTAAAAAAACTCATAATTTTACTAAAAAATTCGTATTTTGGTCTCCCGGGGCCCGACCGCCTCGTAAAACGCAAAAAATCCGACTATCTCGAAATTCGATAAAATTTGACATGGTCACTAGATTTCGCGAGAAAAATCCAACGGTGAGGCCCGTTTCGTCATTCGAGCTCTAGAAAATTTCAGGTTTACAACCCGAACCGTTGTGGCAATTTTTCCCATTTTACCCTTTATTTATAAAAATTTAAATTTACCCGGATTTTTACAATAACTAACATCCATGAATCTGACCAAGCTATTCATTGTCATGTTCAATATTTGGAAACTCACTTAAGGTTGTTTTCATGTTTCATCTATGCTTCCAATGAGGTGGTTGAGAGAAGAAGACTATCGGGTAAACTAAGATTTCACTCGAGTAACTATTGTGATTTGCCATGGATTATTTTGGGTGATTTCAATGTGATCAGAAATCCTAAGGAGTCTCAGGTAAGTGGAACAAGGCTATAGAAGAATTTGAGGAGTGCATTTAGGATTTTGAATTGGAAGACTCAAGATTCTTTACACTTGGGTCAACAATAGGAATGAGTCTTGGATTTCCAGAAATTGTATAAGGTAATAGTGAATGAAGCTTGGAATGAATGTCTTCATCATTCGAGTGCTGAGTTCCGTCCTCAAGGTTTTTCAGATCATTCCCATGCCTTTTCTAAAATAGGTGAACCTTTGGGCAAGATAAGTACTCTCTTCATGTTCTTTAGTCATATTGCTGACCAAGAAGATTTCTTAGGTACTGTGGCCCAGGAATTGGATGTCAGTGTGAAAGATACTAAGTAATTCCAATTGTCTAGTAAGTTAAGAAGAAAGGTCCAACCACGGTAATTGCTATGAAAGCTAAGGTTGCCTTGGATGATTGTCAAAGAGGTATTGATGCTAACCCCATTGATCAGAGACTTAGGAGGGAAGTGATGTCACTATCGAATAATTATCTTGCTGCTGCTAAAATAGAGAAAATAGAGTATGAGTAGAATTCCAGAGTGCAATGGCTAAAAGTGGGTGACAACAACACTAGTTTCTTCTTCTAAATCATGTTGAGTAAAAGAAATAGAAAGAAAATTATTTGCATTAGAAAGGTAGGATGAGGTTTTGGTTGGGCGTAAGGCTGCTATTCAAATGGAGGCTTGTGATTTCTTTACTAATCCCTGGGGTTGGCTTCTCCAATCCCTGATAGCTCATACAAGTTGAATTTTGTAGGATATGTAGTTCAAAACAAAGTTTCTAGGCAGCAAGTCTTGGACATGACTGCTATGTTCACCAATGAGGAGATTAAGCAGACTTTATTTTCTATGAGTGATTATAAGGCCCCAGGGCCAGATTGGTTTGATCCTTATTTCTTTACGAGGCATGACCAATTATTGGTAATGATGTTACTTATGCAGTTAAGGAGTTCTTTACTATTGGTAGTTTATTGAAGGAACTTACCACCACCATCATTGCCCTTTCTCTTAAGGTTCCTAACCCCTCCTCTATGAGTGACTTTATACCAATATCTTGTTGTAATACCATCTGTAAGGCCATCTCACAGCTTATAGCTTCTAGAATTAAAGGGCTTATTCCCCAGCTTGTGAATAAGTCCCACCCAACCTTTATTCATGGTAAGAGGATGAATGATAACATCTTTATTTCCCCAGAACTCCTGAGGGACTACCACAAGAATCAAGGCAGTGCTAGGTGTGATATTAAGGTTGATCTTAGGAAAGCCTTTGACTCTATAAACTAAAACTTCTTAATGGCAGTCTTGGAAGCAATGAACTTTGCTCCTCTCATCAAGAATTGGATCTAGCCATGTATCTCTACTAAAAAATTGTCTATTAATGTCAATGGGGAGATGGTTGGTTTTCTTCTCTAGTACTAGAGGGTTGAAACAAGGGGATCCTTTCTTGCTTTACTTAATTGTGATGGCAATAGAGATTTGTCCTTAATTATTCAGTTCAATATTAGTTCCAGGAATGTGTTTAAATATTATTGGAGGTGTAAGAGGGTTAGTCTTTCTCATTTGATTTTTGCTGATGGCCTTTTATTAATTCTTCCATGGTGACTTGGCTTCTACCAAAGTGATGAAAGTCTCTCTAGTTTAGTTCCAAGCTCTATCAAGGTTGGAAGAAAAATTTACAAAGATTAATCTATTCCTTTGCTGTGACCAAGAGGATTTTAAGTCACTGATTTTACAGGAATTTGGGTTCTCTGAAGGTCAACTTCTAGTTAAATACTTTAGGATTCCTTTTATCTCTACAAGATTGCAATGAATTGGTGGTAAATATTGGAAAATGGATAAATTCTTGGACCAAAACGTTCTTGTCTTATTCTGGTAGACTCCTACTTCTGCAAGTGGTCATCACTAGTATCCAGATTTATTGGCCATCTCATGTCTAGTTAGTAGTTACTAGAGCACGTGATTGAGAAATTGGATCAACTTATGAAGAGATTCTTGTGGAAGGGCTTTGAACTAGGTAAATTTGGGGCCAAATTTTCTTGAGATGATGCTTGTTAGCCAAAGAATGAGAGCGGCATAGATATCAAGAGAATTACGGATTGTAACTCTACTTTGATGATGAGATTTATTTGGATTTTATTCACTGATTAGCAGAATCTTTGGGTACTATATCATCTCCAATATCAATTGACTGTGGCCTGATTCTACCTCAATAGTCTCTCAAGCTATTGTGGCTGCTTTGCCTTCTTACTCTCCTAACTCAGAGAGATAAGATGTTGTTACATGGTTTGTTAGTCTTCTCCACTACTTCTGCTTGGGATCCATTGTACCTTGGTACAAAATTTTTTGGTTTGGTAAAGCTGTAACTAGAATGACATTCATCATTTGGTTGGCAATTAAAGGCACGCTCAACACTATGCTCCCCATCTTGCCTCTGCTTGCATTCTCTCTAGGTCATCTGATGAATCTCATGATCATCTTTTTTTTTTCCATATTCAGTTACAATGTGGAATTCTATGATGTCTTGGTCTGCAATCAGCTAGAAGCCTAAACCTTGGACTGAGCTTGATGATGCACAAAATCGTATTCGTGCGAGATCAACAGTCACAAGAGTGATTAATGAGCAATCAATGGCAATTAGTGGCAAAACGGTAAATAAAGAGTCAATATAGGAAATTTATAGTGGTTCGGTCCGGGTGACCTACGTCCACTCTTCGAACGGCGACGGTAGCCTTAGGCGTTTTATTGATCAACGGAGGTACTCCGGGGAGTTTACAATGAGTTTGGAGAGAGAGTGTGTGTAAAGAGCTTAGAGAGCTTGCTAAGTGCAACTAGTCTCGTGTGTGTGTCTCAAGAGTCATCCTTGTCTTGCCCTTTACATAGTGAGGGCTTACATTATATAGGCTCACCAAGGCGGTGAGGCGGTGACGTGAGGGAGAAGTCTCCTGTTAATTTGGTAAGTACAAACATGGTAGGAGTGAGCCTCTTTGGAAGGTAGAATTTGGGTAGGAGATCTTCGTATCCCGAGTCTTCCTTCACGTGCTCCTCTTTGCTCGGATGTCATTCTAGTGTGGAGTGTGCTCATGCTTAGTTTTGGACTTTGAGTCTTGAGCTCGGACTTGCTATGGAGTGGGCTTGGACTTGTGTTGTGTTTGATGTTGCATCAAGGCATGAAGAGGAGAGGAGGTGAGGCCAAGGGGTGGGCGGCGCCCACTTTGGAGGAGACTTGGGCTGCGCCCCAGGTGCCTTGGGCGGCCCCCTTGATGCCTTGGGCTGCCTCGTCCCTTCCTTTGGTGCTCG
>CM042186.1:14152198-14163907 GCA_023539305.1 Ilex asprella
GTATCCCGAGTCTTCCTTCACGTGCTCCTCTTTGCTCGGATGTCATTATGGTGTGGAGTGTGCTCATGCTTAGTCTTGGACTTTGAGTCTTGAGCTCGGACTTGCTTCGGAGTGGGCTTGGACTTGTGTTGTGTTTGATGTTGCATCAAGGCATGAAGAGGAGAGGAGGTGAGGCCAAGGGGTGTGCGGCGCCCACTTTGGAGGAGACTTGGGCGGCGCCCCAGGAGCCTTGGGTGGCCCCCTTGATGCCTTGGGCTGCCTCGTCCCTTCCTTTGGTGCTCGGCCTTGAGTTGGTGCTACTTGGTGTTCGTCTCGGTCTCGAGGTCGGACGTCGAGCTTGGCTTGGTGCTCGTTTCGGTCTTGGGGTCGGACGTCGAGCTCGTACTTGAATTAGACTTGGATTTGCATCGGAGTCAAATGGCGAAGGAGGAGAGGTCGTAGGCGAGGACAAAGAAGAGGCCGAGTGCGGAGCTGGGCGCCCTTGGTGCCCTGGGCGGCGCCCTTGGTGCCCTGGGTGGCGCCCTAGGGGCTTCGGGCGACGCCCCTCGCTGCCTCCTACGGTCTTGGTCCTTCCTCCGTCTTCCTTGACGATTGCCACTCGGTTGGCCCAACTACATGGGTCTTTTGGGCTCTTCTATGAGCTTCTTCGACTCCGTTTGGATTGGGCCTTAGCTTAGTAAAATTCGGACTCATCAGAGCTTATTCAATGGGCTTCTAGTTTTTGGAAAGATAAATCAATGGCAAAAGTTATTTGCAGATTAAGTCTTGCTTCCTCTATTTACTACATGTGGTTGGAAAGGAATAATAGAAGATTCAAGTGCAAGCATAGAGACCCCTCTTCTGTATGCCTATTGATCTAGCACACCATCAAATTTAAACTATTCTCCATCAAGTTCAAGTATACCAGTTAGAATTTGAATTTGGTTCGACAATGGTCTATTCCAGCCTCCTACTTGATCTAACTCGAAGTTGTCTATTGGTTTTATTTGTAGCACTTGAGATGTTATGACTTTTGTTTGGTATTTTGGTGGAAGTATTTTCTTATGAGGATACTTCCACCCAAATTTCATTTTTAGCAGGCATGTACTGTTTCCTGTTTCCTCCGTTAAAAGTTCCACTTTGTATTCACACTTTTGGCAAAGAAATTCATTTTACTTTAAAAAAAAAAAACTAACATCCTTTACCTTAATCCTAATCAAAAAATTCAGTGTTTATCATATAATGAAAGTGCCTGCAATGTTTAAAGATTGTCATGAAAATAGGATTACATGTTAGTAGAGCAAATTTCCTATTCTTTATTAATCTTGAGTTTTGGTGGACTAGTCCCTTCTGTGATTTCTGGTAGTCCTTTTTGTTGTAAGCCTCTCAAAACTCTATTTCTTCTTGACACCTATCAAGATTTTTTACTCGAAATGGTCATTCTTATATTTTCAACTTAGTTTTTTCTTTTCGTGTATTGTGGTAGCAAAATGGCTTTCATGTCATTGTTAATCCAATCACGTTGACCTAAGATTAAATGGATCATGTTATTTTATACCCGAAGCTCCCTTTGGACATAACAAGTGTACATATATCGTATCAAAATAGTACACCTCAATTTCACCACCCACTAACTAATTCACAAAACATATTTTGATCCAACGTTTTCTTCTTTACCCTTTCAATATAACTTAGACAAATGGAACTATTACAGTATTCCATTCCTCTCATCTTAACCTAACTCCCATTCGTCGAAATTCTCTTGATTAGCCCAAGCATACATATGATTGGATTGCTTCTTGCATCCAGAATACATCCGTTGAAGGAATCAATTAGGTTTCTTATAGTGGTACCATTGTTTGACCTTGAACTAAATATTATCACGCTCAACCATGAGGATTAGCTCCCTTATACCATCTATAACTAGCTTCCATTGAGTCTGGTTCTTTAATTCGTTCATGGGAGTTATAAACTCCCTTGGTGACCTATATGAAATTGTTTTCCATGTAGATTATTTCAATTTTTTCCTTTTAACAAGTTGCTCGAAATTATTATTCAGATTTCTTACATGTTATCTATGCTACGGTGTAGGAATCACTATATCAAATGCCAAAGTCCAAGTTTTTATACCTACCAGAATTGAAAATCCACTCTAAGCCATTGCCATTAACAAGGTCTTCCAGCAACACATTCTAGAACCATATCTACGGATCTCTAGTTCCAGCCCTACTACGTAGATAGAATTTGCGACCCTTAATAGTTGGAGTGATATTACCCAAACTACCTCTAAAATAACAAGACATTTATTGAAAAATGTGAATGTGCATTTCTTTATTTATTTTCATTCATATCAAATATAAAAAAAAATTAATACCTCATACTTTCCATCCATCTGACCAAACATAAGATAAAAAGAAGGTTTCTTTCCTATGAGAATAGAAAGTATACATAACTCTTTTTTTTCTTCCATCTATCCCACTAAACAAACTATAATTTAGGTTGGGACTATTCACAAAACTCACTTTAGATTCTGATTCTAACTCAAACTATGGCAAGATTTGAATTTCAATTTGAACGGACACATATGTTGTACTATTTAGAATAAATGAAAAATCACAATAATACACTAAGTTGATTGTTTGTATGATAAAAAGTGAAATGATGGAAATGTGGAAGGACAGAAAATAGGAGACATTGTTTAGGAGACATCATATTTGGTTAGGAGGAAAAAATGGAAGAAAGAAAAAGCGGAGGGATTAGTCTTACTAGCAATCCACTAAACTCTATCCTCCAAAATTGGATGAAATAGTTGAAGTAAAGAAAATAATTTATCTTCAAATGTAGGTTATGTGACCTTTTCATCCTCAATATGTACAAATATTTTGTTGAAACTATTGAATATTATTGATATTTTAATTTCAGATTTAGATGGAATGCTAAAATATGCTTTCATAATTTAGATGAAAATTTGTTTGGGATGAATTTTGTATCATTGAATCCAAGAAAATGAAAATTGGATTAATCTTGATCGTTGTTGTACTTTTATAATTAGATATTTGACCTCTTATCTGTAATATTAGATAGATATACCTGTAATGAGAAAATGATCAACAATTATGAGTAGAAATTGCAAAAACAAATTGAGGAAATAAAGCAGGAAACAAAAGACCAATCAAAGGCGTTTAATGCATCATCCATGTGATAAACCATGAACTCAAATTATTAAACAAAAAAAATTAAAAATCCAAAGTCATAACTAATAATCCCTTAGATGACCTAATAGTACTAGACACACAAAAATGTGTAACTAAAATCCCACGAGGCATAAACTATGTCCCGGTATACTAACTTAACATGCGGAATTATTAGATCACGCTAGAAAACTAATTCTAAGGAATTTATAAACCCTTAATCAAAATGCATGCACTATCATCACCAGTCGACCTTTAATTTATAGCCCTAGGACTACCTTGTGGTAGTTGTCAAATTAAAAACAAATAGCATTTCTAGATGATAGATAAAAAAAAATGATCTCTCTTTCACATGATTTGTGGTCAAGTAGTGAAAAACAATCATTCGACTACTAATATCAAGCACTTCAACATCCATTACAACTTTGTAAAGGTCCAAATAAATTATGCCACGCTTACCCTGTTCATATGCATTAGCTAGTATCAACTAGTATTGACATATTATTTCAACGACTTTCGGTGTTTCAGCAACAATCTCTGTATTTTTTTGCTTCTATAAATGAAGTCTCATAGGATTTGAACATTCAGTGGACCCAATATTAGCTATGGGTCTTTACTCTTCCTATGCAAATTCCAACAAAAACAACATAATATCGATCAATTATCTTATGCATGTAAACGTAGCTTCTTTTGTCATATTTTAGTCATCTGTCATGGTACTATTAGGGGTGGCCCGAGACATTTTGGGGTCTTAAGGGGAAACGGTAAATGGCGCTTTTTTATTTTTAATATTAATAATAAATTTAATTTTTATTTTTTTAAATACAAAAATATTAATTAAAATTTTATATTCAAGTTTTTGTTATTTTATTTGAACTTAATAGTAAGAGAGAGAAAGAATAATTGAAAAATTATGATGGTAAGTTTAAACTTGAGTTTTTTGGGGGTTAAAACTAGATTTTTTCGTAGTTTTAGTTTTACCGTTAGTTTTTTTTTATTTATTTAAACAAAAAAAAATTAGTGCCTTTTAATTTTATGGCTGAATTAGCAGGCTTAATCTATTTAAGTTGAAATATTTTGTTTATGCATGTATTTAAATTTTTTTTTGGACTATTACTGTACACCTATAAATTATAGGTCTTTGTTGAAGTAAGGCCTTAAATTTTTTTTGATTGAACTTGTATTTTTTAAGGCCTTTTTGTAGTGCTTAAACTATTTATAGGTTTAATTTTTTTACATGGACTATTTATGATATTTAAAAACTTGGGGTCTTCTTTAAAAATGGAGCCTAAAGTCCAAACTTTTTTTATAACATTGTTGAGCCGTCCCTGGGCATTTTGGCATGTCTTCATGCTTGGATATGCTATAGTCTTCCATAACTATGAAATATCATATTATGAGGTCCTTCTAACTAGGATGACTTCCATTTTTTTTAGTTAGCTCGTAAATATAAGGAGTCCAATCCAAACACCGAACCTGAGTTGGAAATGAAGAGTCTCCTCAGGATGTAATATGAATGATCTGGACTCCTATATATATATTTTTGAGGAGGAGGAGAAGGAGCTTGAAGGCAAAGTCTTCACAAGGTAAGGAGTATCATTGGACCAAAAGTTCATTGGTTTGAACTCCAATATATGAAGTCATATTTGGATGACTAGGACATTTTTGCTTGGGATTGGACGAGCAACTAGGGGCCGGGGGACAGACCTGGTCCCTTAGCTCTTCCCATAGGAAAATATCCTTCTACTCACTCTTTGTATCATCAAATATATTTTATGATAGATAATTTTGCTATGTTTGAATTTTTCTTATATTGGACTTCCATTAATTGATAGTTAAATTTTAGTTTGTGAAAATGGGTTGAATTTATGGTCCAATGAGATGAGTCTAACATTATTAAAGTGATCTATTTTGATGGACTTATTTACATCTTTTAATTGATGTGATTGAGGCGGTTAAGTGTAGGCCTTAATCCAATTTTGACCCGTAATAGGAGAGTCCATTAGATTTCATTATAAATAGCAGCCTAGGCCCCCTCTCCACTTCATAATCATAATTTGGCTTGTCCCATTGAGAGCCGCATATTGCTTTGAAGAATGAGAGGAAGACCTTACCCTTTCACGAAAGAAATCCAGAGATCGAATATCATGACTAATACATAATTTAGGTGTACTAATACATATATGTTCTAAATCTTGTATATGATCTAAATCTTGAATTTGGGTGTACTAAATTTCATATACGAATCATTAAAATTTTCTTACATGTGGTATCAGAGCCTATCACATATGAATTTAGAACTCAACAGAATTTATTTTATATTTTTATTCATATAATGTTAGAATTGCAAAACTATTTTTTTACGGTGTTGGCGACACCAATTTTTTATCAACAGACAGTGTTGAATCACACCGTCGCCATCGATGCCAATACTGATCGTCTTTTCCATTCAAAACAAAATTACTACACTTTTTCAAGAAAAAAAGGTGAAAACATATATGGATGGCGGATAGTACGTCACGAGAAAAAGAAAAAAAAAAAGGAAAAAGGTGAAAACTGGGATGGCGGCCAATACGTCATAAGAAAAAAGAGGAAAAAAAAGAAGGAAAAGAAAGCCAAAGCAATCATGATATTTTAAAGATTTAGAAATTAGTGATTACTTTATTTATTTAATTTATTACAGTAGCTCCAAGTTTTGCAAATTGTTCTTTTAGGTATATACATTAGAAATGATCCTTGAGGTCATACAATTATTTATTGTAATACAAGTTATATTCAGTCAACTTATTAATTTTTTTTTTTTTGATTTAATGTTTTTTATGGGTCTTGTTGACGAATAGAAACATACTTTATTCATACAAATTATTGATATGAATCAATTTTTTTTTATATTGATGCAACTTTGATTGAATTGCTATAATTTGTAGAGGGTGTTTATATTATTCTAATTTTAGTCCCTAATGATTTATACGATCAATTTTTTTTAATGATCTACATATTATTTATTAAATATTGGTAGATGTGAATTTAAATTACTTAATTTTAATAGTAAAAATAGAACTGAGACTTGAATGCAACGATTGATGATGGGTGATTTATAGAGGTATATATTGGTTAATATCTCATATTGATTGATAACAATATATTTAATTATGGGCAATTTGTAATAATATCCCAGTTTGAAAAATTCTATGAGTTAAGATGGATGGTTGCCACCAAAGTGGTCCATTCATTAAAATTTGTTGATTGTTCTCATGCTTTTGTTATGGGATAGTCTTTAAATTATAATATACAATTATCTTCCCAAAGGGGTTATTGTGTATTATAATTTAAAGTTGTCATAAAAATATCCTGGTTTGAGAATATTTTATGAATTAAGATGGATGGTTACCACAAAAGTGGTCTATTCATTAAAATTTATAGGTTTTCTCATGCTTTGTTACGGGATAGTCTCTAAATTATAATATATAATTACCTGTCCAAAAGGGGTTATTATATATTATAATTTGGAGATATCATGAAACATTGTGGTAGAGGTGCAATAGTCTAGAAGGTTTATCTGTCCAAAGGGGATAAATTTTTTGAAATTTGAGCATTCCCATTGGTTAGTTTCATGAAAAAGAAGACATATAGAATGTTAAATTCTTTATCCAAAGGGGAGTCTGTAGTGATGTATTTGGACTCTCTTAATAAAATATGACTTATTATGTTCAAAACATATTTTATTTATTTATTGTCCAATTTTGCTAAATGTTTATATTCTCGTTGCCTTGAACAGTCTTTTTACTATGAATAGTGATAATGTCAACATTAAAGTCTTAACTGGTTCTAATTATAATAGATGGAAGCAAGATATTGAGTTTGTCTTGGGAATTGCTATTATAGATTTTGCCTTGAAAGATAATGAACCTGTTAAACCTACTAGTGAGAGTTCCCCTAATGAAAAAGAACTTTATGCAAAGTCGGAGGAATATAATAGGTTGAGTATGATTACTATGAAAAATGTTTATCTCTGAACACATCTCTGGGGCCTTCCCTTTAAATGCGGCCTAAAGCCCAAGCTTTTTTGCATCTGCTGTTGGGCCGGCCTGGGTACTATGGGATGCTAGTTATAGATATAAGGCCATTGGCCCACCGTATCCAAGCTTTGGTTCCTCACATTGCGCCTGGGGCTTGCCATAGAGACCCAATCCATGCCCCCGCGTAAGTAATTTTTCTTCCACGTAGAGCGGAGACAAATATTGTTTTTTTGGGTGGGCACTGTACTAAATTTAATTTGTTTAGCAATCGATAAAAATGAGATTATATCTCTTTATATTTAATTACATTATATTTGATATTTAAAAGTTCAATAAATACAAAAGAACCAAAAACCTATGTATATGCTCTATATAGACAAAAATCAAGAAAAATAATATTTACCAAAAAAAAACAACAAGAAAAAGACTAATTTTAACTTTTTCCCAAAAAAATAAAAGAATTAATACAAATATTAAACACTATGGTCGATTAATTTTCATACTCTAAAAGCGGTTTATAAAATTTATTATCAATGTGATTATAAATATTTTCTCTATCCACCCAATATGCTATCACTTATCAATTCTTCACAACTTCTGATACGCAGCCGAGTATTCACAATTAGTCATTTAGTTGAGTTTATCCTAATTGAATACATCACAACTAAGTTGACATCTACTTGCATGTCTATCATTTGAATTACTCTGCTCTTTAAAAGTTGTATGCTTAATACATAAAAAAAAAAATAATATATTATTCATAGTATCTAAAATTTTAAAATTTTAAATTCCGATATTGTAAGACTTATTTTAAAGTTTCAAATTTAATGGTCTCAAAGTATTACTCTTTTTCAAAGGAAGGGTGAACGGGCAATGTGATTAGTCTGAGCTTGGCGGGGGGCTATTGGGTTGGCATTCAGGTCGGGTAATGGGTTTGGGGGGCAAATCCAAGTCCTCTTTTTAAGAATATTGGGCTCGTGTTTGAGATGTTGTCTCAAAATCGTAATTTTTTTTTTTTGTGTGGCTACTTTTGAGTTTTTGTTTGATTAGCTTAAGATTCGATTTTTTACCAAATATTTTTTTTTAAATAGCTACCATTAATGTTACCCAAGTGGGAGAATGTTGGATTTTTTTTCATATTGGACTTCCATTAATTGATAATTAATTTTGAGTTTGTGAAAAATGGATTAAATTTACAGTCTAATGAGATGAACCCAATATTATTAAGTGATATATTTTAATTATATATCTTTTAAATTGATGTGGTTGAAGCAGTGAACAATAGATCTTAATCTATTTGTGACCAAGAATAGGAGGGTCCATTAGATTCATTACAAATAAACAGACTAGGTCTCATCTTCACTTCATAAACTAATTTTTTTTTGTCCCATTGAGAGCACATTGTTTTGAAAAAGTAGAAAAAACCCTTACCCTTCGTGAAAGAAACCCAGAGATTGAATATTATGACTCACACAGATATAATCTAAATCTTATAATTTATTTGTTCTAATCTCATATATGAATTATTAAATTTTTTTACATTTTTGTTAATAAGTTGTGTAAAACTTAGCTAAATCTTTAGTATTTGTACACAGGTAGCATTGTCCATTGGCAAAATATGCGACATCGTGGAGTTATAGCAAGGTCGTTAAATGAAAATGAGGGAACTATCCATTGGCATACGGAGTGTTCAGACATTATACCTGGTGATGCACAAAACAGTGTTATGCAAGATCAATAGTTGAGTGTGTTTTAAAGTGTAATTAATGGACAATTAATAGAACAATCAATGACAATAATGTAAATGTTGGGTCAACACGCAGATATGTAGATTGGGCAATGCTTGTAGTAGGTGGTTTGGGTGACGCCTTGGAGCAAAGTGGTATGGGCGACGCCGTAGAACAAAGGGGCGTGGACTATGCCATAGGGCAAGCAGTGCCCCTAGTTAACGCCTTGCAAGCGATCTGGACAATGCCACTACATAGGCAGGTGCGCTGGCACTGGTGCTGGGTGATAGGGTGCTTTGGCACTGGATACGGATGCCGAGGGGAGCCCTCCCTTTACCTGGTTGACTATCAGCTGCGAGTCATTGCAGGCCGTTAGGTAGAGGGCCTCCATCTTCAATTCGAGCTTCAATCTTGATTTGAGGGCCTCATATTTAACTTGGTTATTGGATGTTGCAAAGTGAAGGGAGACAGTGTACTTAAGTGGAGTGCCATGGGGGCGTATCAACACTATTCCTATGGCACCGTCCTCACTGATTGAGGACCCATCCATGTATAGTCTCCAACATGGTATAATAGATTGTAACGAGGGTGCGGAGGGCTCCCGTGGAGTAGGCACAAATGAGTCGGCCTCCTCTAGTCTCGAAGTGTGGTTTCTCGAGGGATGTGGAGTTGTCTCCGAGTTGTCGAGCTTTCTCGGGATAGTGTTTGGGCTTGCCTCATGGTGGGTGGTAACATTATGCACTAAGCAGGCAAGCGTACGAGCACGTGATACTTCATCCCGATATTCCTAAGGTGGTGTAGACTCCCATGGCAGTTTAGATTCCTAGGTAAGGGGCGCCCTGGCACTGCTTGGGGGTGTTCTGGCACGGGACCCCATGGTGGGGGCGGTTTGGCACCCATAGTGGAGAATTTATGGTGCTTCTCTCGTCGGAGGGAGTGGTGTTCCTCTTACAGGCTGAGGGGCGACGCCTCCTAGAGCGAGCATCAAGTGGATGATTTGCTGGTTTTGGTTTACCAGCAGTTGCATGGTTTATAAATGCTATTTGCCTACCATGGGAGTCGTCGTAGTGGATGGTTCCGCTGGTGCAGGCAAAGGGCAAAGCCTCCTCCCAGTGGGTTGGGTTGTTGTCCCTCGGTGGTTGACTCATCGACCTGGTCGTGATCGTCATGTATTTGAGAGAGAGTAGTAAGGTAGTATAAAACTTAATCGCTTCCCACAGATTGGGCCAAACTAATGATGCACAAAACAATCATATGTAAGATCAACAGTCGAGTATATGATAATTGTAATTAATGGGCAATTAATAGAGCTACCAATGACAATAATATAAATATCAGGTCAACGCATAAATATATAGTGGTTCGGTCCGAGTGACCTACTCCATTTCTGAAACGACAACGGTGGCCGGGGCCCCTTTAATTGATTAAGTAAGATGAACGAGAGAGAGAACAATGGTTAGCCCCGAAAGAGATAAAATAGTGAAGAGAGAGAGAGCAAAAAACTATGTGTGGAGTGTGCAGAGAGGTGTCCTTTCATGTAGAGAGAACTTATAATTTATAGATACAAAGCCTTAGATGAGGCAGTGACCTGAGGGTAAAGGTATTAGGTCTTCGAGGAGCTACAAAAGGTAAGTGCAATTAAAGGTTTCCTTGATATTTGAGATTATGTATCCCGATAATTGCTTCTCACGTGCTTTAATCCTTCTAAACTCCTTGAACTCTAGACTAAACTTGAACTGCCTTGTAACTGATTTGGGACTAGCTCATTATTTGGCCAAGTTAAATCTGGGCTCCTCAATACCCATTAATGCCTTTGAGTTTAATAAATACCTACAGGTGCATAAGATTCTTCAAATTTTAATTGCCGTATTTAGAAATTTAGACATTCTGCTTCAATGTCTAAATATAAGCCAATTATAAGAACATTAAATAGTTCATGCTGTGGAGGATCACCATGATGGTAATGAAGTATGGGTTTGGACATGTATTATTAGGGTTGTCCATTGGCCGGACCGGACCCAAGAAATTTTTTTCAGGTTGGACTTAAGTAGTGTAGGCCCAAATCTTTACCAAAGTGAGTTATTGGGCCGGACTTCGAGTAGGGGTAAGTTATCTGTAACCCAACTCGTGAGCCTATTGGGCAGACCTGCTTGTGGCCCTTTTTATGTACAATTTCATTTAAAAATATTTTTTTTGTAATTTAATATTTGTGTAAATTATATTTTTGAATCAAAAATATAATCAAAATGGATAAAAATAAAATAATGAATAATTATATTTTTGATTAGGGGATGAACTCATCCAATAGAATGAATAAATTTCAACTTGGTTGACACCTACTCACATATCTATCATTTGCATTACTCTACTTTTTAAAATTTATATACTGAATACATAAAAAGGAAAATAATATATTATTTATAGTATTTAAATTTTAAAAACTTTAAATTCCAAAATTGGCATACTTTTTGTCAATGTTTCAAATTTAGTAGCCTAAAAGTATATAATTTTTTTTCAAAGCAACGGTGAGTGGGTTGGGCTCTAGGGCCGGGTTTTAACGTATTTTTCGGGTGGGTTATTGGGCCGGGTTCGGGCTGAATAATAAGTTTGGAGACAAACTCAAACCCTCTTTTTAAAAATATTGAGCCCGGGCAGGCCACCTATCACGTTTATCAAGTTTGAAGCCTATTCTTTTTAGCTGAGTAATGGAATCGTAGATAAAAATATGTTGCAATATGCGATAGTCTTTTTCATAGTTAAACCATTCAGCTAATACTGTATCAAACAAACAAA
>CM042186.1:14181270-14199371 GCA_023539305.1 Ilex asprella
GGTGCGGAGTGTGCTCATGCTTAGCCTTGGACTTGAGTCTTGAGCTCGGACTTGCTTCGGAGTGGGTTTGGACTTGTGTTGCATGAAGGCACGAAGAGGAGCCAAGAGGAGAGGCCAATGGAGCCAAGGGGGGCCGGCGCCCACTTCGGAGGGGGCCTGGGCGCCGCCCCAGGTGCCTTGGGCGGCGCCCTTGGTGCCTTGGGCTGCCTTGTCCCTTCCTTTGGTGTTCGGCCTTGAGTTGGTGCGACTTGGTGCTCGTCTCGGTCTCGAGGTCGGACGTCGAGCTAGGCTTGGTGCTTGTCTTGGTCTTGAGGTCGGACGTCGAACTCGGCTTGGTGCTCGTCTTGGTCTTGAGGTCGGACGTCGAGCTCGTATTTGAATTAGACTTGGATTCGTACCGGAGTCGAATGGCGAAGGAGGAGAGGTCGCAGGAGCGGACGAAGGAGAGGCCGAGCGCTGAGCCGGGCGCCCTAGGGGCCTGGGCGGCGCCCTTGGTGCCTTGGGCGGCACCCCAGGTGCTTCGGGCGACGCTCCTCGCTGCCTCGTGCGGTCTTGGCCTTTCCTCCGTTTTCCTTGTCGTTTGCCACTTGGTTTGCCCAACTACATGGGTCTTTTGGTATCTTCTATGGGCTTCTCCGACTCCGTTCGGATTGGGCCTTAGCTTAGTTAAATCCGGACTCATCAACAGGTGTTCTTGAATTTTTTTATGCAAACACGATTTAAAGGTCAAGAGCTACTACCATACGAAGAAGAAATCAAAAGAAAGCTCTGAAACTTGTGAAAGCATTTTCAAGAAGTAAATAATCAAGAAACTATGGCTGAAGATACAAAAAAATCGCTTAGAGATTATGCTATGCCACTTATTACGAAAATACAATCAAGCATTCGAAGACCCGTAATTCAAGCAAACAATTTCAAGATCCAGCCGGGTACCGTCCAAATGATTCAGAATTCCGTGAAATTTGAGGGTTTGCCTAACGATGACCCAAATGATCATTTGGTGAGTTTTCGGGGGATTTGCGATATGTTCAAATACAATGGGATTTCTGAAGATACAATTAGACTCTGATTTTTCCCTTTCACACTTTGTGATAAGGTAAAGAGTTGGTTGCATAATTTGTCGCCGGGTTCTATTACTACGTGGACAGATTTAGTTAAAAAATTTATAGATAAATTCTTTCCACCAGCTAAAACTGCAAGGATGAGGAACAACATCACATCATTCCCAAAATATGATTCTGAGACTCTCTATAAAGCTTGGGAGTGATTCAAGGACTTACTCCAAAAATGTCCTCACCATGGTATTCCTAAGTGGTTGCAAGTTTAAACGTTCTAAAATGGGTTGTTTAGTGCTACTCGGACCAGTATCGATATAGTTGCAGGTGGAGCATTAATGAAATTTTTTTTGATGAAACTTACGAGTTATTGGAGATGATGGTTGCCAACAATTATTAGTGGCCCTCTACAAGGATTAATCAGCCAACGGTAGCAGAGATTTTTGAAGTTGATGTTGTTACTGCACTGGATGCACAAGTTGCTACATTGACAAAGAAGATTGATGCTTTAGGGTGTAGCCTATTCAGAGTGTGGTAGTTGTCTATGAGTTGTGTGTCCGGAACCATCTGAGCAATCAATGTGCAATTAGTTTAGAGTCGGTACAATATGTTGGTAACTTCAACAGGCAGCAACATAGCAATAATTTCAACAATTATAACCCTGCTTGGAGGACTCATCCGAACTTATCTTGGAATAATAATCAATCCCAAACTTATACTCCAACGCAATCATACCCACCTGGCTTTTAGAATCAAGCTCCACCACAGCAGGAAAAAAGGGCAAATTTGGAGGAGCTGTTTTCCAAGTATATAGCACAAAATGACACAAGGATGAACAGTATGGAAGTATCAATCCAAAACATAGAAAGGCAATTGGATTGGCTCGCTAATGCCATTAACAATCGACCTCAAGGCACTCTACCTAGCAATACGGAGAACAATCCTAAGAGGGAAGATAAGGAGCAATGCAATGCTATTACATTATGAACCGAAAAAGAGTTACATGAGGTTATTGATGGAACTCCAAAACAATCACATGGAGATGATAGTGAGGGTGAAGAAAAAGATAGCAAGAATATGGAATATGAAAAGAAAGAAGAAGATCATGTTGCATATTCTAATGGAGGTAATCCGAGACCTATTGTGCCTCCCGTGTCATTTTCACAACATTTGCTAAAGCAGAAGTGGGATAAACAGTTCTCTAAATTCTTGAAAGTGTTTAAGAAACTCCAAATAAATATCCCTTTCGCAGATGCAGTGGAGAAAATGTCAACTATGTGAAATTTTTGAAGAAAATTTTGTCAAAGAAGAGAAGATTAGGAGATTTTGAGACTGTGGCACTTACAGAAGAGTGTAATGCTATTCTTCAAAAGAAGCTACCACCAAGGCTCAAAGATCTGGGTAGCTTTACAATTCCATGAACAATAGGCTGTCAATTTTTCGGGAGAGCATTGTGTGATTTGGGAGCTAGTATTAATTTGATGCTTCTCTCATTCTACAAGCAATTGGGGTTGAAAGAAGCAAAGCCTACTAATGTCACATTACAGCTTGCAGATAGTTCACTCACTTATCCAAGGGGCGTAGTTGATGATATTCTAGTTAAAGTGGATAAGTTCATTTTTCTGGCTGATTTCATAGTCTTAGATTGTGAAGAAGATAGGGAAATACCTATTATTCTAGGGCGGCCATTTTTAGCAACGGAGAGAACACTTATTGATATACAGAAAGGTGAGGTAACTATGCGAGTTCAAGATCAAAAGGTTACAGTCAATGAATTTTCAGTTATGAAATTTTCAAAGGAAGCGAAAGAATGTTTTCAGATTGATTTGTTCGAAGATGCAATGAAAGAGGTATTCGTAGGAAGTTGTATTTCAGATCCCCTTCAGAGCACCAAGCTATAAAAAGAGAAGGTAAAAACGTGGTATGATAAGAAGATCATTGAGCAGAAGTTTGATTCGGGTCAAGTTGTACTTCTTTTCAATTCGCGGTTAAAGCTTGTCCCAATAAAACTCAAATGAAGGTGGTCAGGGCCATTCTTTACTACTAAGGTGTTCCCACTTGGAGTAGTTGAAGTCGAGGAAGCCAATTCAAAAAGAACTTTCAAGGTGAACGGACAAAGATTGAAGCACTATTAGAGTGGTGACATTGGTCGTCAAAAGACCTCAATTACCCTTGTTGACCTGGGATGAAAGAAGAAGTAGTCATCTTGATGACTATAAACCAAGCGCTATTTGGGGGGCAACCCAAATTTTAGCTTTTAATTTTTATTTTATGTTCATGTCAATTTAGTTTTTTTAAGAGTAATCATGATATCAGATTATTAGTGCATTTTTAATTAGGGTGTCAATTGCCTACATGTACCGAGGATCGAAGCCAAGATCAAAATCCTAGCGCCCAAGCACTTAAAACTAGCACCCTAGTGCTGAGTTTCTGATTGGATAACACGTCATATCAGAATTTCAGTACCGCAACACTACAAACCAGCGCCTAGGCACTTCCTCTCGACCTCCACATCATTGCAGCCTTGTCCTAGCGCAACTGTTCTTGTACTTGAAAAACAATCAGCACTATAAATTAGTGCAGCTCTACATTCCTGGACAAGAAGCTCACCACATCAACTCCTACCACTCTCGAAATTTTAAACCTCTAAAAATACATACACCTAAACTCTTATTCACCCAAAATTCCATTCAATCACGTTGGATTTCCCAATCTCCTTTGCACTACAATCTTACAACTCAAGTGGCATCAATGAGTATCAACTAGCACCAAGGATTTCTCCATTCTCCATGGGTAAAGATTAAGCTTTGCAACGTGAGTTTCCTAGTTTACCTATGTTTCTCGAATACGCTCTTGACTCAGCAGATGACAAGGACTCTGACGATGATGCCAACTAGCAGCGTCCTAGGGAAGTCCTCTATCTTAAATTTTTCCTACTTTATACATTGAGGACAATGTTTTTTTGAGTTTGGGTGTGTATTATTGTTTGCATTATTAGGTATACGTTTAAATAGCATGTTTTAGTACAACTTGATCATTGGGTTGAGTGAATTTGATCATGGCCAATGATGAATGTGATTAATTTTTAATTCAAGGAAAATTAATGAACATGTTAAGTTTGTAGTTTGACATACTAAGTGGTTTTACACTGTTTGTGATCCTTTCTTTCATGATCACATATACATCTGTTTGGTTAGTTATTATTTACAACATTTGTTTGGCTAAGTGCTTGTGCTAGATATCAGCGAAACTCTAGAAAACTTATTTAGGCATCAGTCAAAACAAATTGAGGTATTTATATAAGTTTGGGGGAAGATTTTCATATGATGGGTTATTTGAAAAAAAAATAAAAATTTTAAAAATTAGTTTGATTTGATCCTTCATGAGTTAGATTTTTTTTTTAAAAAAAAAATATTAGAAAAAAAAGAAAGAGAGGCATGTGGTGAGTAGATGGAGCGTAAAATGCACTCACTCATAAACACATATTGAGAACGAGATGGAGCGTAAAACGCACTCGTTCAAAAAAAGCAAGTTGGTGCGTAAAATGCACTCGCTCAATAGGAGGTGAGATGAAGCATAAAATGCACTCACTAAATGAATGAAAAAGAAGAGGGAGATGAAAAAAAATTATTTGTACCTTCTAGTTATATGTTTTGCCTTAATTATCAGAGATTGATGTGAAATGTAAGTTCATAGAGTTGATATTGAGTATCTCCTATGGAGCGCTTGATTACGTAAATATATCTAGTTGATGACTAGCTTGAACAGTTCGGATATGAACCGTTTGGATATTTACATGTATTTAAAGGGTCATGAGTGAAGGTAAAACTAAGGACTTTGTTGAACTTTTAGACTTTGCATTGTTTTGAAGATTCCTATTAATTATTATTTGTTGTAACTTTTGGGGCCATTATTCAGATTCATATTATTCCATTGTTTTGAGTAGTTGGTTGTTAGAATTAACTTTTATAGTTTTAGTTCTTAGTATTTTTCTTGAAGACAAGCAAAGATTTAAGTTTTGGGGTATTTGATGAGTGAGTTTTATACCTACGAACTGAGTACTCTTGGCTTGATGAAATTGCAAGTTTCCAAGTATTTTATGTTCTTTTTTATTTGTTTTGTGTGTTTTTATGTTATTTTTTAGGAATAATCATTTTGGAAGGAAACAAGGTCATTTGGGAGCCCAAGTGTTGGACTTTTGAAGACTAAGCAACAAGGACGATTATAGGCTTAAAAAGGGATCAACACTATAGTGCTACAAACCAGTGCCTAGGTGCTAGAAGGGCAAAAAGTCAGTGCCCCTATGCTGATTTTAGGGGCAGCAATGCCTTTTTTTATGTGAACGCGAATTCTGACTAATTTTTTTAGCCGAAATTGAACTCTAATGCTACATATATGCTATTGTGCTGGGATATAAATATACTGATTTTAGGGCTACTAACATTAAAAAAAAACAAGGATTGATTGAAAACTTTGAAGACAAGAATCAAAGGAAGCGACAAGAAGAAAATTGGACTTGAAGGCTAGAAAGAGATTGAATAGGACAACTAAGTTTTCATTCTTTTCTCTTACATTTAGGTTTTGATTTTGTAAGATGCTGATTAATTTGAGATTGCTGTTTTTTAATTACATTATGAACTAAATTTTTATGAAGATTGCAACAGAACCTGATGTTTAATTAAATTGATCTACTCTCGTTTCTAGTTCTTATTGATCATATATAAGATGTTTATCATATTTTGTGTTTAATTTATGATTGTGTGGCCAACAATTAATTTGAATTCTCAGATAAAATTAGAAGATGAATTTTAGGAATAGATCTGAATATGATAACATGCGTCTGATTGATTCTTCTTAGGATTGAATAGATGGGTTTGTGTATAGGATATGAATAAACCTATATGTCGTGTGTAACTTTTATGAGAGTTTGAACTTAATGAATCTATTCCAAATAATTTTGCATTAGAATATAGTAATTTAATTGGGAGAGATAATTTTATCTAACTATCGAAAGAGGTTTAACAAATAATTTTGATGTTTCAGTTAACAACTTATTTAGATCAATTAACTGGAAAGAGAGTAGAAAGATTTATACTAAGCGTTAGGGGAAGTTGTAATCTTAAATTCTTTCATCTGGTAAATTCAATCCTTGATTATTAAATTTAGATTTAGTTTTAAATTAGTGAATTCATATTTAATTTTAATTGTTTAAATAAAATCGAATTGATATAAAGTTAGTACTTGAAAATTATTACTAGTAATTCTCCTTGAGAACGATACTCTACTCATCACTTTATTACATGTTGATTGTGTATACTTGCACGTAAATTGTCAATATCAAATTCGGACAACAAGTTTTTGGAGAATTTAAGATTACGACTTTCCCAAATGCTTCGTATTAATATTTTCACTATTTTTCCAGTTAATTAATCAAAATAAGTAGTTAACTAAGATTTCAAAATTATTTATCAAACCTCTTCTGATAGTAAGATAAACATATCACTCCCAATTAAATTATTATATTCCTATGCAAAATAAGTTGGAATAGATTCATTAAGTTCAAGCTTTCATAAAAGTTACACACGACATATAGGTATATTCCTATCCTATACAAAAAATTCAGCTATTCAATCCTATGAAAAATCACCCAGACGCATGTTATCATATTCAGATTTATCCCAAGAACTCATCTTCCAATTTCATCTAAGAAATCAAATTAATTGATGGCCACAGAATTATAAATTAAGTGCAAAATATGATAAAAAATTTATATATGATCAATAAGAATTGGAAACGAGAGTTGATCAATTTTATTAAACATCAGGTTTTGTTGCAATCTTAATAAAAATTTAGTTCATAATATAATTGAAAAACATCAATCTCAAATTAATCAACATCTTACAAAATCAAAAACTAAAAGTAAGAGAAAAGAATAAAAATTTAGTTGCAATCTTCAATCTCTTTCTAGCCTTCAAGTCCAATTTTCTTTGTGTCGCTTCCTTCGATTCTTGCCTTGAATTTTTTCAATCAATCCTTGGTTTTTTTCAATGTTAGTAGCCCCAAAAATCAGTATATTTATATTCCAACTCAAACACTAATATATATGTAGCATTAGAGTTCAATTACGACTAAAAAACAAGTCAGGATTAACGTCCACACTGAAGCAGGCGTTGCAGCCCCTAAAATCAGCATAGCGGCGTTGATTTTCTACCCTTCTACCGCTGCAGCGCTGATCCCCTTTTAAGCCTAGAGTTGTCCTTGTTGCTTAGTCTTCAAAAATCCAACACCTAGGCTCCCTAATGACCTTTTTTTCTTCTAAATGAACTTGTTTGCTTCCGAATGCTGATTCCTACAAAAAAACATAAAAACCCACAAAAAAAATAAAAAGGAACATAAAATACTTGGAAATTTGCAATTTCATCAAGTCAAGAGTACTCAATTCGTAGGTATAAAACCCACTCATCAAGAAATTATTCTATGTGGTTATCCTAGAGGCGAGATTGAGGTTTCCCATACTTGGGCCCATCTTCTAGGTTCTGGGTCACTTGTCGCTTACCCCCAGGGTCTTGATCTTTAATAACTAGAGAATACTTTTGGTTTTCTTTTCACTATGGTAGCTAGTATATGGGTAGGATGTTTCTCCCCCTTTCGAGGAATTCTTGGTGTCGTATGTGCTTTTGGATAATCTTGGTCCTCATCAGGGATGGTACCGCTTTGCTCTGAGGTCTGGCAAGCTAATCACTAGACTGCATTCGAATTGTCAAAGCTAGAAGTCCAGGTTTTTCTTCGTAGAAGATGAGTGGGCTGCCGAGGAGGATCATTACTTAGTGCCTTCGAGATGAGATATTGCTCTCAGAACCGAGCTAGGCATGAGTTTTACCCTTTCTTTTTTGCCTGACTTCCATGCCTCTTGTATTTGTTACATGTTTGGCTTATTTATAGCTTTGCGCCCACTATCGACGGAGTAGGAGAGTAGACTTCAAGCTATGATGGATCATCCTATCAAGAACTTTGCGACCTTTATGTCTATGTCAGGTCACTTTAGAGCCTCCCCTACATAGAAGAGGAAATGTATTTGATCTTTTTGATAAATTTGATGATGCTTGTAAATTCTCCTTCTTATGCAAGTTCTATGGGTACTACTATTGATAGAGCGATGGTGGAGGCTCTTTATGCATCTAAGGTGATGTCTTACCCTCCTCCTAAGATAGAAAGGGTTGATGACTCCAATGCTTCTCGATCGTGGTCCGATGGCCATATTACTTCCCAGGAGGTGGGATTCGGTGGTGTCGGCGCTCCTTCTCAGTATGTGGTCCTTTTTAGTGCTAGGGTTAACTGTAGTACTATTTTAGGGACTAAGACACTAGTACGGTCCACTACAGGGATCCGAGCTCCACATAGCTGTCCTACTTCGAGTACTGGCTCGATGTGAATCTAGACAAGCATCAGTTTTGGAACTTTGTGATGGCTGCGGATATTAGAGAGGATAACTCTCGAGGTCCAAAAGACATTATCGATACCGCAATGGAAGGATTTGTTATGGTATCATTTCTTTCTGTTCAACATTGATTTCTGCATTTCTCCTTTTTTTTATGTTTTTCCTTTTGGATTTTCGTAGGTGGCCACTACTTTCCCATGCCTTTTTTCGAGGACCATCAAGCTTGGTGAAGCATCAAGGGCTTTAGAAGAAGAGAGACAAACATGAGAGAGCTGCACCTCTTGAGGCCAAGCTTTTAGTGTCCCACGAGAGGGCTGCCAAACTGGAGGCTGTCAAGGAGACTGTTTGCGCAAGAGTAGTGACAAAGCTATAAACACATCACGAGAGGGTTTTTAGAGTTGAGGTAGAGCTACGAATAGCTCGAGAGAGGGCTGACATGGCAGAGACAGACCTGTGAGTAGCTTGTGAGAGAACCAATAGGGCATAAGCTCATTCCATTAAGATAGAGAGGAGGAGGGAGACTACTGAGAGGGCTATTGCAGGTGCTTTTATTTAAGTTTATGAGAATTTTAGGAGGAAGGTCGTAGCATATTTCTCTGATATTGATTTCTCTGGCGTCGTCTTATATGAAGCACCAGAGAAAGAAGTTGATAAGGAGAGTTTGGATGACAGTGGGCCGAGGAACAGTGATCGATCAAAGGGAGTATGATGAATTTTATCTTTACTTGTCTACCTTTTTGTTGTAAGGTCGTGTTTTGACTTTTGCAAGTTATTTACAAACTTTTACGGAATGAAAGAAAGAAAATTCTAAAGAAAATAATCTTTGTAAAGTTTTATTTATAACTAAAATAATACATAACAAAATGACCAGATTAACTAAATGAACAAATGACAAGTAAAATGAGAGTCACTCGCTTGTACCCCGCGATTGATAATACCTTTTCAGGCTTTCAACGTTCCATGGATGGGCCAAGGCTTTGCTTTTAGAGTTCTGGATTTTATAGGCGCCTGGTCTTACAACTTCTGTCATGATGTAAGATCCTTCCCAATTAGGGCCTAGTTGCTTTCTCGAGAGTCTTTGGTAGATAGAATTATTTTCTTGAGTACTAGATCCCTAGGTAAGAAGGTGTGAGGCTTCACCCTCGAGCTATAGTACTTGTCATGCAGCACTTGTACTTCACATTCCAAACTATAGCCATTTTCCTTTCCTCTTCTACCAAGTCGAAGTTGATGCGGTGGGCTTCTTCATTAATGGTTGTGTCATGGTGTTGACCCTCAAGGAGTCTACTGTAATCTTTACTGGTATAATCGCTTCTATTCCATTGGCTAAGGAGAAAGGGATCTCACTTGTAGGGCTTCTTGGAGTTATCTAATTGGACTATAGTACTCCAGGGAGTTCGTCCATCCACCCCCATTTGGAGCTTTCCATCCTAGTTTTTAGGTTGTGCAAGATTGTTCTGATGGTAAACTCTACCTACCCATTCGCCTGGGGATGGGCTGGGTTGGAGTGGGATTGCTTTATCTATAGATCTGCATAGAAGCCATTAAGGAGTTTCTTGACAAACTGCTTAGCATTGTCACTTACTATTGCATGAGGTACTCCAAAACAACATATAGTATCTTCCAGATGAAGTCCTTCACTTTTTGGTTTGTTATTTTGGCTAAGGACTTAACGTCAGCCCACTTTGTAAAGTAGTTAATGACTACTACCACAAATTTGCATTGACCCCGACTCATGGTAGAAGGCCTAGGAATTCAATCCCTTATTTAGAGAAGGGCCAAGGTTTTATGATGGTGGTCAACTATTTTGGTGGTTGTCTTAGCACTCTCACGAAATGTTGTCATTTGTCACACTTTTTACAAATTCACGTCCTTCTTATATAATGTTTGGCCAATATTAGCCTTGTCTAATAGCCTTGTGAGCTAGTGTGTGTCCTCTAAAGTGTTTTCCACATATTCCCTCAAGAATTTCTCTCATAAAATAATCGGACTCCTCCGCGGAGAGGTGGCGGAGTAGGGGTAGTGAGTAGCTTCTCTTGTAAAGGGTTTTGCGCAAGCTGATGTACTTGGACACCCTTAATCTCAATTTCTTGGCTTCAATTCCATTTTCTAGGAAAGCAACTTCTTCTAGGCAGGCTGAAATGGGTGTCATCCAATTGGCATCAAAGGATGCACTATTGATGTTATCCTCATCTGCAGTGAACCTGTTTGGCTCAAATTGGTGACATGTGAGTGGAGGGACTGTTAGTTTGTTTGTAGAAATGAACTTGGCAAGCGCATCTGCCCTGGTGTTATCCTCCCTGGGCAGATGTTGAATCTAAAAGTAGTTGAAATTTTTTAGCAAAATTTGTACCACTGATAAGTGTTGTTGCATCATTTCCTCCAAAGTCTCTCCTTACTTGATTGAATATCAGCTGGGATTCGTTATAAACTATGAGATGAAAGGCTCCATTTTAATGGTGAGTTTAATGCTCGTTATGAGGATCTCATATTCTATCTAGTTGTTTGATACTAGAAAATGGAGAGATACGATGTACTTGAGCGGGGTGCCATGGGGACTGATAAGTACCATCCCTGTTGTACTATCCTCTCTAACAGAAGATCCATCTACATATAGCTTCTAGCATGCTACTGCATCCGTTAGTGTACTAGCTTTGACTATTAGAGATGCCCACTTAGGCATGGGAGTACAGTCAAACAGACGAGCGACATGGTGAGGTACCGTCATCGTGGGTAGTACATGCAAGGGAACTGGACGCCTTAGGCCTAGGAGCCTAGACGCCAAGGGCCCAGGGTGTTGGCTCCAAGGCACCAGGCTATTTGGGTTGATGCCTGGCCTTGCTGTGTAGGGAGTTGAGGCAGTGTGTATTGGGAAGGTAAGCGCAGAGGCACAGGGCACTTTTTCCTAGGAATCTCCTTTCTCTAGTGGTGTCGATTCGACTACAAAATCTGTACGTGTTTGCACCTTTATGGCCGCCCTCGACTGGTACTGCACATCGAACTCACTTAACTTGACAACCCATTTGAGGAGTCACCCAGACACGTCTGACTTTCCCAAGATCCATCTGAGTGGTTGATATGTGATAACTACGATGGTGTGGCTAAAAAAATAGTGGTGTAGGTGCATGGCCGCATTGACTAGCACGAGGGCTAGTTTCTCTAACTCATAGGTACCTTACTTGAGCTACTTGTTATGGCCTGCTTACATAATAAAAAGGCCTTTGAACTCCTATGTCCTCCCTGACTAGGATGGAACTCATAGTGAAGGATGAGGCGGAGAGATAAAGATAGAACGTGAATGCAGGTATGGGATGCGAGAATAAGAGGGTGTAACAAGATATGCCTTTAATTTTTAGAAGGCTTTTTCCACATTCGGGCCCCATTGCAAAAACTTGTGAAGAATTTTAAAGCAAGGTAAACACTCATCTCCTGACTTTAAAATAAACCTGCTAAGGGCTGCTATCCTCCCGTTAAGGCACCGGCCCTTATATCTTGTCTGGATGAGCCTTGATGCCCATTTTATTAACCATGAAGCCTAAGAACTTCCCTTAGCTAATGTTGAAGGCGCACTTTTCAGGATTTAGCTTCATCTGGTAAGTTCTCAGGATGTTGAAAGTCTCCTGCAGCAGCGCTACATGGTTTGCTGTAGCCAAGCTCTTCACCATCATATCGTCTACATAGACCTTCACGGTCTTCCGGATTTATGCCTTGAACATCTTGTTCACGAGGCGCTACTATGTGTCTCCCACATTTTTTGAGTCCAAAAGTCATGACCTTAAAACATTAGGTTCTTTTCAAGGTGATAAAATAAATTTTTTCTTGACCTAGAGGAAATATGCTAATCTAGTTATACCCAGAGTAAGCATCTAGAAAACTGAGCAGCTCGTGTCTAATAGTGGCATCATTAAGGATGTCAATGTGCGACAATTGATAGCTATCTTTAGGACAAGCTTTATTAAGTTCAGTGAAGTTTGCGCAAAGGTGCCACTTCCTGTTGGCCTTTGTTACCATTACGATATTTGATAACCACACCGAGTATGTTACTTCCCTCACCAACCCATTTGCTAGCAACTTTCCCCCTCTTTCTTCATTGCTTGGGCTCTCTCGATACTAATGCTTCTCAACTTTTGGCATACGTGCTTATATCTAGGATCCACGTTGAGCAGGTGGGTGGTGACCTTGGGGTTGATGCCTTCTAGATATTTGTGGGACCAAGCAAAAAAAATCTACGTTCCATCTAATAAAATCAACGAGCTCGGCATCTCGATCTTGGGGAAGTGAGGAGCCAATATAGATTTTTCTTTTTGGAATGATCTCGTCCAATTCTATTGGTTTGACTTCTTTTGTTGGCTCTCCCCTTTCCAGATTGTTGTAATCCCTATGGTTGAGCACTTCCACTTGGAGGGCCTCTTGAGGTTTCTTGGTCTTCATAAAGGCCACATAACATTCTCTGGCAACAACTTGGTCTACTTTGATTTCTCCAATCCCACAGAGTGTTAGGAAAAACAGAAGAAGGTGATCGGTGGATGGCACTGCTCTTGAAGTATTGAGTGCAGGGCATTCAAGAATGATGTTATAGGCAGAAGGGTGATTGATTGAAAATAATGTCATTCCCTACCTCTCAACACCACCCTCAAATGTATATGGCTTATGTGTGAAGGGAGTGTCACTCTCCCTCAGGATGATAAAAGAGATAGGGAACAACGGAATGTGAATGGTGGGAAATGGATGAACAAAATATGTGTGAAATGAAATGTGGAATGTGCCCAAAAGCGCTCCCCAATCAGAAGGAGTCTCTCGTGGTCGGTGTTTTACTTGGAAGAGTATTCCAAGGTCGTCTCCTTAGGGAAGGAAAGGGAGTTTTGTAAAAGTGATTTTGCAAAAGTGAAAAGAAAGTGTAAAATCTTGTATTTGAGTTTTTTGTTTGGTTTGTAAATTAAAATGCAAGAAAACAAGTGTTGACTAATCCAAAGGGTTCATTCCAATGGGAATACCAAATCAACTCAAAGCCCTCCTCCAATCGAGCATGAATGAACGATTGATTTGGGGGAAGCTAGGGACGAGATTGGTGAGTAGCTAAACATAAACCGTGACTAGGCCTACGAAATATCAAAGGTTCACCAACTCATCCACTCTCAACCCCGTCAAATCGAACCATTTGACCCTAAAGCGAGGAATGAAAAAGAATTGAAATGAAATCCCCAAGAGAAATCTCCCTTGGAGTAACCAACTTAAAACTAGCTATTCATATTAAAATCAAAGACAAGCATAAAAGAAATGGACATGGAGCATGAAACTTAAACTAATGCAAGAAACTTAAACTTGGAAGACAAATCAACAATACCCAATTTAAAGCATGAAAATGAAGAACTTGAAAGCATAACAATGGTGAAATGTAAAGTACAAGGCTAAACTTGAAATGAACATGAAATAGATGAGATTAAAGTGAAAGGATTAGGAATTACAAGAAGTTTAGAGATTGCAACATTTGAAATGGAAAGGAAAAGCAAAAAAAGAAATTACTATTCATTGTCTTCTTCCTTAGAGTCTTCTATGTCTACTCCTAAGCTTAGGTAGCCACCCCTCCAAATGCTAAATATTGTTGAGATATATGGAGTGTATGTCTTGCAAAAAACGTCCATGAGGGTCCCCTAGCTGTGAGAGAAGACCTCCCATTAATGGCAGGTGATTTGGATGGGTCACACAGGCTAGGACAGAGCTAGCCTGCAACTCACATGCCTGCCCACTTCTCTCACATCCTCATTAAATGTCAAGCCTTCAAAGTCTTCCAAATGTGTAAGGGAGGCATGCTCTTGTGTCAGGAAATATTGGGGGGCAAGTGGGAGAAGTGTAGGTGGGACCCCCGAGCCTCAAAGTTGAGTTACAGGCTATTTTTCGGCCAGAAGGTTCGTGGTACCGGTACCAAGAGTACCGGTACTGTTTTTCTGCACTGGACCACCTTCGGTAGAAATTACTGTTTTTCTGCACTTGACACAGTACAGAAGACATCCAGATCTACAACTTTCATGTTTTTCACTTTACCAGATTCTGAGAAGATCATGGTATAAATGGAGGAGAATCGAGGAAGTGCTTCCCAGTGATGTGGCAGCTGGTGCCTTTGTTTCAAAACACCAATACCTCCTTGATTTCTTCACTTTTAAGCCTCCAATTCTTCATGTATTGTGTCCATTCCATTACCACAAATCCAACATAGTTGCAAGGTCCTAAAATCCAACATTTAAGCTATCAAAACTTGCAACATCGAACAAGGTTTGGAAAACATATAAAACAAGTCGGTAACACTTTGCTTGTCCTTGGTGACATCCTCGACATTCATATACTTTTGTGCCCAAGATAACATCTCAGACATACTTGTTAGTGGTGTTTTCAAAACTGAAAACATGAAGCTTATTGAGCGCAGACTTGTGGTAAAGGCGGCCATGGTGACCTTATCGTCTGGCTCTTTAATTTGGAGAGCCTCCTTGTTAAATCGAGTGGGGTAACTTCTTAAATTTTCTTCCAGATTCTACTTGATGGTGAGTAGGTGGGTGACTGGTTTCTAATGTCGACATCGCCCTATGAAGTGGGAGACGACAATAAAGTTTATAGAAGATGCTGTGAGTTTGGCTACCACTGACGTGCAGATCCCTTGAGGGTAGTAGGAAAAGCTCTACACACTATTTTGTGAGGTACATTATGGAGTTGCATAAGAGACTTTTACAAGTCGAGGCGGTCGAGGGGATCTTTCGAACCATCGAAGATTTTCATACTAGCCATCTTGAACTTAGAGGGTAAATGGTAGTTGACCACATACGCAACAAAAGGAGTGTTAGTGTGCCTTACCTAATAGTCCACTGTTTCTGGCGCTCGAGCTTTGATGGTGTTAAAGACATTGCCTATCTGGTACCTCCTTGATCTTTTCTTCCCATTGGTTGGGGACATGCTTTGTCGGGTCATTGTAGTAACTTCTGTGGATGACGTATTGATATTCCCCCTCATCCTCTTGCATGGGAAGGTCGCTAGCATGTGATGATGAAGCGGGGGCAAGAGATAGGGGAGTCTTAGCTATAAAGCTCCAAAATCCCCCTTGGACGACATTACTATTTAAAATCATTCACATCACGAGAGCAACTAATAGATCCATAAATAAATAAAAATTTATTCATCATCCATAATATCTACAACATCATCCAAAAGAATGTGCCAAACCGTGCTCATTACATCCATAAGAATATGTCAAACTATGACAACTACGCCTAGAAGAATATGCCAAACTATTATCTCCCAGGAAAATAACGAAAATATTAACATGAATATTATCTCAAAATGAATCTCCTAGTCTCGAACATGAAAAGAACAATTCTAGATATCCCCCTCTAGATCCACATGCTCATTAACTTGAGCTTCCCAAAGTACCTGCTCGTCCACTTCGAGCTCTTCTTCTAAACCAAAATCTGAAACGAATGTTGTTTGTAGGGGGTGAGCACTAAGCTTTGTAGGAAAATCTTCCCAAACTCGAACAAGATTTGGAAAATATATAAAATAAGTCGGTATCATTTCACAAATATTATAAATAACTTTTGAAATAAATAGGAATAATTTATAAGATCTCAAGTTTACACAGTAGAAATATAAGTCATTTTCAACCATAAACTATTTCCAACAAGTTCTTGTAATAAACCATTTCCACAATAATAAAAAACAACTCAGAATTTGTTCCATTTCCCACAATGAATACCAAGTCACAACTTGTATCTCAGGTATGATCTATCACATCGCATGAATAAACACATCGAGAATATCCTGGCCCACACACACACATCCAATCCTTGCAAGGATACACACCTTTAGGAAGGGCGTATAATGACGCATCAACAAGGACAATCCAACCCAAGAATAGTATACTAACCCAGAATCTTGATGCCACGTGAGCAAATAGAGGTTTGGTCCTCGCAAGACACCAACCCCACTACGAGTGGTAGGGAACCATCAAACTCGCACAGAATAAGAAATGCATCTACCCATCCTACGATACTATGTCAACGGCCACCCATGATCATCCAAACATCCATAAGAGATACAATACAAACCCATTTCCTCAAATAACAAGCAAATCCAAAAATCTCTAAATTTCACATGTATTATTCCAATATAACAATTTAAGAAAATATGCAAGAGATCCTAAAAAGTACCATTTTATTGTTCAATACAAAGCGCTAGAGTTTTGAAATCAAGAACAAAGGAATATTGAGAGAAAAATCCATTTTTCTTAAAAACTAGGGTTTTCAAGACAATGTGAAGAGATTTTATGGCTATCCAACCTTAGCTTCCTTCAAAACATGGTAATACTTGCAAGAGCATCAAGAAATAATGATTTCATACGATATATATAGGGTTGAGATTCAAAACATACATACATATATTTATATGTATATGCCCTAGCCTCAATGGACAAAAGTGAGAAGAAACCCCTACCGTCTTCCTTAGTTTTGTGTGAATAACTTGAGATTTTGATCCACTTCAATGTGAAAATCCTCCTTGATCTCGTGTTTTTCTCCTTCTTTCTTACTCTATAAAACTTTCTAGGGTTAGAAATATTGAAATGGGGCTAATAGATGTGTTCTTAAGTATTTATAGGGTGAGAAATAGGCCCCTGTGCGTGAATCTGAAACTCGGAGTTTTGACCTCATGTTCGAATGTCATTTGACGTTCGAACGTCACCAGTGCAATTTACTAATTTACATTCGAACGTCATTTGGGGTTCAAATGTCGCATGCTCCTAGTACTTTTGCGCTTCCATTAGAGCTCTATCAAACTAAAAAATACCGTAACGAACTATCGTTCGAACATCCATTCACTTTCGAATGTCAATCCCATTTTTATATGAACTTCCAATGAAGTTTTGACCCTTTAGAGGTCGATTTGGAAATTTTTTGTGAATTACTATTTTGTAGCCCTGGCAGTCTATTATCTACTATAAAAATTTGAGATCAAATGGACGTCAAAGTAAAAAGTTATGATTCCAACAATAGGGATGTGTCAAAACTCCTTCCTACTCAAATTCTCTCTAAAGTGTGCTTTCACTCCAGAATGCTTCCAAACTTCTATAACATACCCTATTACCTCAACTAAAATGTTTATTTCTACTCTTACAAACTACATATTTCATGCATACATCGTTACATAGATTAGCATTTTAAAATATAATTACGTTTCTATAAAAATATACGAATGTGGTGGCTTACAATCCACACCTTTAAACAAAGTTTTGTCCTCAAAACTTACCTTAAGTAGAGAACAAATGAGGGTACTTATCTCGCATCTATTGCTTTGGTTCTTAGGTAACTTTCTCCACCCATGATGTTGCCACAAGACTTTCTCTAGTTTGATGACTTTATTGCGAATCACCTTCTCCTTGGTATCGCGAATCTCCACCGGTTGTTCTTTATATGTGAATCCATCTTGAATTTCATTTCCCTCCAAATCCACAACATGCGTTGTATGTGATTGACACATTCTTAACATTGACATATGGAATATGTTATGTACCCCTGACAGTTGGGTGATTGTTGAAAAATGTTGTTGTTCCTAAGCTCTTAACAAGAACC
>CM042186.1:14200943-14233534 GCA_023539305.1 Ilex asprella
AATATTGTTGAGATATATGGAGTGTATGTCTTGCAAAAAACGTCCATGAGGGTCCCCTAGCTGTGAGAGAAGACCTCCCATTAATGGCAGGTGATTTGGATGGGTCATACAGGCTAGGACAGAGCTAGCCTGCAACTCACATGCCTGCCCACTTCTCTCACATCCTCATTAAATGCCAAGCCTTCAAAGTCTTCCAAATGTGTAAGGGAGGCATGCTCTTGTGTCAGGAAATATTGGGGGGCAAGTGGGAGAAGTGTAGGTGGGACCCCCGAGCCTCAAAGTTGAGTTACAGGCTATTTTTCGGCCAGAAGGTTCGTGGTACCGGTACCAAGAGTACCGGTACTGTTTTTCTGCACTGGACCACCTTCGGTAGAAATTACTATTTTTCTGCACTTGACACAGTACAGAAGACATCCAGATCTACAACTTTCATGTTTTTCACTTTACCAGATTCTGAGTAGATCATGGTATAAATGGAGGAGAATCGAGGAAGTGCTTCCCAGTGATGTGGCAGCTGGTGCCTTTGTTTCAAAACACCAATACCTCCTTGATTTCTTCACTTTTAAGCCTCCAATTCTTCATGTATTGTGTCCATTCCATTACCACACATCCAACATAGTTGCAAGGTCCTAAAATCCAACATTTAAGCTATCAAAACTTGCAACATCGAACAAGGTTTGGAAAACATATAAAACAAGTCGGTAACACTTTGCTTGTCCTTGGTGACATCCTCGACATTCATATACTTTTGTGCCCAAGATAACATCTCAGACATACTTGTTAGTGGTGTTTTCAAAACTGAAAACATGAAGCTTATTGAGCGCAGACTTGTGGTAAAGGCGGCCATGGTGACCTTATCGTCTGGCTCTTTAATTTGGAGAGCCTCCTTGTTAAATCGAGTGGGGTAACTTCTTAAATTTTCTTCCAGATTCTACTTGATGGTGAGTAGGTGGGTGACTGGTTTCTAATGTCGACATCGCCCTATGAAGTGGGAGACGACAATAAAGTTTATAGAAGATGCTGTGAGTTTGGCTACCACTGACGTGCAGATCCCTTGAGGGTAGTAGGAAAAGCTCTACACACTATTTTGTGAGGTACATTATGGAGTTGCATAAGAGACTTTTACAAGTCGAGGTGGTCGAGGGGATCTTTCGAACCATCGAAGATTTTCATACTAGCCATCTTGAACTTAGAGGGTAAATGGTAGTTGACCACATACGCAACAAAAGGAGTGTTAGTGTGCCTTACCTAATAGTCCACTGTTTCTGGCGCTCGAGCTTTGATGGTGTTAAAGACATTGCCTATCTGGTACCTCCTTGATTTTTTCTTCCCATTGGTTGGGGACATGCTTTGTCGGGTCATTGTAGTAACTTCTGTGGATGACGTATTGATATTCCCCCTCATCCTCTTGCATGGGAAGGTCGCTAGCATGTGATGATGAAGCGGGGGCAAGAGATAGGGGAGTCTTAGCTATAAAGCTCCAAAATCCCCCTTGGACGACATTACTATTTAAAATCATTCACATCACGAGAGCAACTAATAGATCCATAAATAAATAAAAATTTATTCATCATCCATAATATCTACAACATCATCCAAAAGAATGTGCCAAACCGTGCTCATTACATCCATAAGAATATGTCAAACTATGACAACTACGCCTAGAAGAATATGCCAAACTATTATCTCCCAGGAAAATAACGAAAATATTAACATGAATATTATCTCAAAATGAATCTCCTAGTCTCGAACATGAAAAGAACAATTCTAGATATCCCCCTCTAGATCCACATGCTCATTAACTTGAGCTTCCCAAAGTACCTGCTCGTCCACTTCGAGCTCTTCTTCTAAACCAAAATCTGAAACGAATGTTGTTTGTAGGGGGTGAGCACTAAGCTTTGTAGGAAAATCTTCCCAAACTCGAACAAGATTTGGAAAATATATAAAATAAGTCGGTATCATTTCACAAATATTATAAATAACTTTTGAAATAAATAGGAATAATTTATAAGATCTCAAGTTTACACAGTAGAAATATAAGTCATTTTCAACCATAAACTATTTCCAACAAGTTCTTGTAATAAACCATTTCCACAATAATAAAAAACAACTCAGAATTTGTTCCATTTCCCACAATGAATATCAAGTCACAACTTGTATCTCAGGTATGATCTATCACATCGCATGAATAAACACATCGAGAATATCCTGGCCCACACACACATATCCAATCCTTGCAAGGATACACACCTTTGGGAAGGGCGTATAATGACGCATCAACAAGGACAATCCAACCCAAGAATAGTATACTAACCCAGAATCTTGATGCCACGTGAGCAAATAGAGGTTTGGTCCTCGCAAGACACCAACCCCACTACGAGTGGTAGGGAACCATCAAACTCGCACAGAATAAGAAATGCATCTACCCATCCTACGATACTATGTCAACGGCCACCCATGATCATCCAAACATCCATAAGAGATACAATACAAACCCATTTCCTCAAATAACAAGCAAATCCAAAAATCTCCAAATTTCACATGTATTATTCCAATATAACAATTTAAGAAAATATGCAAGAGATCCTAAAAAGTACCATTTTATTGTTCAATACAAAGCGCTAGAGTTTTGAAATCAAGAAAAAAGGAATATTGAGAGAAAAATTCATTTTTCTTAAAAACTAGGGTTTTTAAGACAATGTGAAGAGATTTCATGGCTATCCAACCTTAGCTTCCTTCAAAACATGGTAATACTTGCAAGAGCATCAAGAAATAATGATTTCATACGATATATATAGGGTTGAGATTCAAAACATACATACATATATTTATATATATATGCCCTAGCCTCAATGGACAAAAGTGAGAAGAAACCCCTACCGTCTTCCTTAGTTTTGTGTGAATAACTTGAGATTTTTATCCACTTCAATGTGAAAATCCTCCTTGATCTCGTGTTTTTCTCCTTCTTTCTTACTCTATAAAACTTTCTAGGGTTAGAAATATTGAAATGGGGCTAATAGAGGTGTTCTTAAGTATTTATAGGGTGAGAAATAGGCCCCTGTGCGTGAATCTGAAACTCGGAGTTTTGACCTCATGTTCGAATGTCATTTGACGTTCGAACGTCACCAGTGCAATTTACTAATTTACATTCGAACGTCATTTGGGGTTCAAATGTCGCATGCTCCTAGTACTTTTGCGCTTCCATTAGAGCTCTATCAAACTAAAAAATACCGTAACGAACTATCGTTCGAACATCCATTCACTTTCGAATGTCAATCCCATTTTCATATGAACTTCCAATGAAGTTTTGACCCTTTAGAGGTCGATTTGAAAATTTTTTGTGAATTACTATTTTGTAGCCCTGGTAGTCTATTATCTACTATAAAAATTTGAGATCAAATGGACGTCAAAGTAAAAAGTTATGATTCCAACAATAGGGATGTGTCAAAACTCCTTCCTACTCAAATTCTCTCTAAAGTGTGCTTTCACTCCAGAATGCTTCCAAACTTCTACAACATACCCTATTACCTCAACTAAAATGTTTATTTCTACTCTTACAAACTACATATTTCATGCATACATCGTTACATAGATTAGCATTTTAAAATATAATTACGTTTCTATAAAAATATACGAATGTGGTGGCTTACAATCCACACCTTTAAACAAAGTTTTGTCCTCAAAACTTACCTTAAGTAGAGAACAAATGAGGGTACTTATCTCGCATCTATTGCTTTGGTTCTTAGGTAACTTTCTCCACCCATGATGTTGCCACAAGACTTTCTCTAGTTTGATGACTTTATTGCGAAGCACCTTCTCCTTGGTATCGAGAATCTCCACCGGTTGTTCTTCATATGTGAATCCATCTTGAATTTCATTTCCCTCCAAATCCACAACATGCGTTGTATGTGATTGACACATTCTTAACATTGACATATGGAATATGTTATGTACCCCTGACAGTTGGGTGATTGTTGAAAAATGTTGTTGTTCCTAAGCTCTTAACAAGAACCATCAAATATGTATATGGCTTATGTGTCTGGGTGAGTGTCACTCTCACTCGGATTCATGCAAGAAAAAGGGCAACGGAATGGTGGTGAAATGAAATGAAAAAATGTACAATGAAATGTAATGTGAAATGGGATGTATGTGAACAAAAGTGCTCCCCAATTGCAAGGAGTCTTTCGTTTGTCGGTGTTTTACTTGGAAAGTATTCCAAGGTCGTCTCCTCAGGGAAGGAAAGTTCAAGTGTGTGAAGGTGATTTTGTCAAAAAGAGAAAGTGTAAAATCTTTTGTTTGAGTTTTGTGGTTGAAGTTTTGAGAATGAAAATGTAATGAAGACGAGTGTTGGCTAATCCGAAGGGTTCACTCCAATGGGAGTGTTAACTCAACTCAAAACCTTCCTCTGAGGGTTTAAAGATGAACGTTTGATTCGTGGGAAGCTAGGGACGAGATGGTGAGGATCCAACCATAAACCCTGACTACGCCTACGGAATATCAAAGACTCACAACCTCATCCACTCTCAACCCAGTCAAACCAAACCATCGTACACTGAGAGAGGAAAGAAAATGAATTGAAATGGAAAACCCAAGAGGAGATTTCCCTTGGATTGGCCAACTAAAAATCTAGCTAATCATGTTTGCAAGAAAGAAAATCATAATGTAAAGAGACATAATGAAGACATGAAGCTTAGAACATAAATTAAAGCAATAAAACTTAAACTAAGAAGAAAAATATTCAATATCCATTTTAAGAAAAGCTTGAACTGGAAAAACTCATACAAAAATGGTAGAATCAAAAACATGTAACTAAACTTGGAATAGACTTGAAGTAAATGACATTAAGGTGTAAGAGTTAAATATTACAAGAGATTAAAAGCTTACTACAACTTGAATGGAGATGAAAATGCAAAAACATAAACTTTTTAATCACTATTCATCATTTTCTTCCTCGGATTTCCTAAGCTTAGGTAGCCACCTTTTAAATGGTTGTGTAATGCTGAATATAATGTTGGAGAACCTTCAATTTTTGTGCATGGTGGTCCCCTAATGTGTGTGAAAGACCTCATATCAATAGGAGGTTGATTTGAATGCATTGGACATGCTAGGAAGAACTAGCCTGCAACTCCCTGGCAACCCACTTCCTCTCCCATCCTCCTTGAATGCCAAGCCTCAAAAGTCTTCAAATTGTGTAAGAGAGATATGGAAATGTTGGGAGGCAAGTGGGAGAAGTGTAGGTGGGACCCCCTGGAAAGTGGAGCAAGAAAAAAGTCGTTTTGGGCACTTTCAGGGGAGCATATCGGTACTGCGTACCAGTACGGTTTGGCTACTGCATTCGAAGTACAAGTACCGCGTACCGGTACGGTTCCTTCTCTACTTTGGACCACTTTTCGTTGCATCGGTATACCTTTTGATCCAACCGTTGGATTGAGCTAAAATTTTGATACAATACACAAGACATCCATATCTACAACTTTCATGTTTTTAACTTTTTCAGATTCGAAGTGGATCATGGTCAAAATGAAGGAAAACCAAGGCTTTGCTTCCAAATGATGTGGCAGCTGGTGCCTTTGTTCTTAAGCACCAATACCTCCTTGATCTCTTCACTTTTAAGCCTCCAAATCTTCATGTATTGTATCCATGCCTTCACCACACATCCATCATAGTTGCAAGGTCCTAAAATCAATGATTTAAGCTATAAAAACATGCAACATCGAAAATTCAACATTATTCATAATTTTGGCTAACACTAAATACGTAGATGCAAAAGTTGAGTTAAAATGCATGTAATAAGGCCTTTACATATGCAATATTATGCATTCATCATTGGGCTTGTAATCGAAGTTGATACGCCACTTTGTCTGCTGCTTTGATTAGTTCAAATGGTTTGGTATACCTTGGTGCTAATCTGCCCTTCTTGTCAAATTTAAACACTCCCATTTGGGTATACCTTGAGGAACACATAGTCCCCCTCTTGGAATTCCAATGGTTTTTTTTCTTCTGTCAGCATAGATTTTCTATCTACTTTGAGCCTTGCATAATCTTTCCTGGATTAGTTGAATTTTCTATGTAGTCTCTCGTATAATTTTCGGCCCAAACTAGCTACTCTCTCCAACTTCTAGCCAAGAATTCGGTGACCTAAATGGTCTCTCATACAATGCCTCATAAGGTGTCATGCCAATGCTAGATTGAAAACTATTGTTATGCGCAAATGATCACTCCAACTTCCCTTGATGTCCTCCAGAATTGTATCATCCTCTCAGATTGGCCATCTATTTGAGGATGAAAAGAGGTGCTAAAGTGTAACTTTGTCCTCATAGTTTGTTGTAGACTTTGCCAAAATTATGCCACAAAAAAAGAATCATGATCCGATACAATAGAGTGTGGAACTCCATGTAATCTAACAATCTCATGAATAAAAATTTTGTTCAAGGTCTCTAAAGTTTCAGTGGTCTTCATACTCAAGAAATGAGCAGTCTGGTGAGTCTATCTACAATGACTCATATGGCATTATGCCCTCGTGAAGTTTGTGGGAAGCTAGAAATGAAATTCATGGTGATGTGATCTCACTTCTACTCTGGAATAGATAAGGACTGTAGTAATTTTTTGGGTTTTTTTATGCTCAATCTTCACCTGCTGACACACTGTGCACTTTGCCAAGTACTTAGCCACGTCTTGTTTTGTCCTTTTTCACCAATATTGACGCTATAGGTCCCTATAAATCTTAGTACTACCCGGATGTATGGAGAATTTTGAATGATGGCACTCACCCAACACCTTTTTCCTTACTTGGTCATTGTTTGGTACACATTCTCTTCCACCAAACTGTAACTTATCATTATGTATTGACCAATTCTCAATAATCTCATTTCTCTCCAATCTGTCCTAGATAGCTCCCAACTCGGTATCTATTCGTTGCGACTCTACAATACTTTGTCGGAGAATTGGTTGAGCTACAAGATTAAATAAGCATGGTCAATCCTCTTGTCTATCCACCAATAAATCAAAAATCCTCCAAAGCATCAATCATCTTCCACATATGAACAACAAGAACATTGATTTCACCCCGAGACTTTCTGCTCAGTGCATCTGCTACTACATTAACCTTCCCTGGATAGTAGTTGAGTGTGAAATCGTTGTCTTCTAGCTATTCAATCCACCTTCTTTGTCAAAGATTCAAGTCTTTCTGTTTGAATATATACTTGAGTCTCTTATGATCAGAAAACACTGGAAACTTTTCTCCATACAGGTAACACCTCCACAACTTAAGAGAAAAGACCACAACAACAAGCTTCAAGTCATGAGTGGGATAGTTTTGCTCCTGAACCTTTAGTTGTCTTGAGCCATAAGCGACTTCCTTACCTCCCTGCATTAGCATACATTTCCAAACCTCGTAATGAAGCATCGGTGTAAACATTGTATTTTTCCTCACTGCTTGGAATAATAAGGACAGTAGCTGTTGTCAACCTCTCCTTCAAGGTGTGAAAGGCTAGTTCACACGCTTGAGTCCATAAGAATATTTCTCCCTTCTTTGTAAGGCGGGTCATGGGCATCGCTAGTTTTGAGATTCCACAAACCTCTTGTAATAGTCTACTAATCCCAAGAAACTACGTACTTCAGTCACATTCCTCGGTGGTTCCCATCTCATCATGGCTTCAATCTCTGCGGGATCTATAATTACACCCTGTTCTGACACAACATGGCCAAGAAATTCTACTTCCTTCATCCAAAACTCGCATTTACTCATCTTAGCATAAAACTTATGCTCTTTCAATGTCTGTAGCATAGTCGAGAGATGGCAGTCATTTTTCCCTTGTGTCTGTGAATAAATCAACATGTTATAAATAAACACGATAACAAACGAATCTAGATACGGACGAAATACCCTGTGCATCAAATCCATAAAGGCTGCCAGAGCATTAGTTAGTTCGAACGACATTATCGTATATTCAAAATGACCATAACATATATCCTCCTCCTTGATCCTCAGTTGATGGTACCCTGTGTGACGATCAACCTTGGTGTAATACTTAGAACCCCTCAACTAGTCGAATAAATCATCAATTCGTCACAACATATATTTATTCTTCACTGATTACCGAAGTGTTTTGTCATGCTTCCACACGAAAAGTGGGCAACAATTTCATCTCAAATATTATGTCATACCCCTTCATGTCTAATGCAACCAAATCTACAATTAATTCTTGCTCCCTAATTTGAAGCACACAACCTCTGCACACCCTTCTAGTATCCAATCGTTCTCTCGTAGGCATGTCAATATTCAAGGCATGTTCTAGCTTCTCAAAGTTCAATCCCAAATTAAGAACATATGTAGTGCATATGAATGAATAAGTAGCACACAGATCAAATAAAATTCAGGCCCAAGATTTATAGATAAGAACAATATCTTCCACAACTGTATTGGAAACATCTTCCTCCAGTTGAATCAAAGAAAAAACTCTTCCTTGATTAGTACTGTCGGGGGTTATAGCTCCTAACGGCCTCTGATGCAGTAGCTTCGATATTGGTGGCTTATTTACATTAACATGTTCGGCTGTCGGGGTATTCTTTTGGGTTGGAAAGATCAAACAAAGATTCTGGATATGCCGCAAACCTCCACATGTAAAGCAGGCTTTTGGGTCTACTCCTACCCTCTCTGGAATGCCTCCAACTTCTCAAGTTTTTTGAACTCTCTGTCCAACTGCCTGGTTTGGGTGATAGTATGGTGTCGTTCTTTGTACTCCAATATTGCTATCACCGATCCTGATTGGACCTCCCCTCACGAAATTTTGTTGCCTCTGGTTGTCCTCTATGTCTATCTTCTCCAGTGAAGCTCTATCAACTAGGTGCCCATAGTCCCGGATCTTGTGAGCAACAAGTTTCTCCCGGATTGCAAGCCTCAAGCCCTGCTAAATGCATTTGGACCTCCTAGCCACAATAGATATGAACTCTATGGTATAACGGGATAACTCAAAAAATTCCTTTTATACTCGGCTAATGTCATGCTACCCTGTCGTAGAACGAGAAAATCTAAACTCATCTTGTCCCTGACTGCTTCAGGAAAATATTTGTCTTGGAAGATCTGATCAAACTTCTTCCAGGTAAGAGTACCAGTGTTCCTCATTCTCATCACCAAATTCCACGAATGGTCTGTCTCCCCTCTAATAGATATGCAGCTAAGCCGACCTGAAGATCCTCAGTAACTCCCATGCCATCTCACATTTTCTTCACCCTGCGAATCCACTTTTCCGCATCCAAAGAGTGAGGGCTTCCTTGGAAAGTAGGTGGGCGTTGCCTCAAAAATTCTCGAAGAACTACCATCCTTCGATTTTCATCCCTGATTCATGGGCTAAGGGATGAACCCCATGGTTGTGGGTGTTGTTTCTATTCTGGTGTGGTGCTGGAATAGTTAGCTCCCTTAAGCATTGATAAATGCAATTCATGACACCGGGTGGGTGATGGTGGTGAATTTGCTTGGCCACCATGTCCCCAGCCCCGTCCACGTCCACGTCCACGTCCACGTTCACATTCACCCTCCATCCAACACATCAATTCACAATTTAGTTTCCCTGATGTACAAGTCATTCTAACTATTACTTTAATCAAAAGCATAAGGGTTATATATAATTTAAATCAACAATTTCATTTTACATAATTCTACCTCTCTAGTGGTAATTTATATCCTTTAGCTCTCGTATAAGACCTAATTCCTAGGCTCTAATACCAAACTTGTAATGTCTCAAAATCTCCCTTGGACGACATTACTATTTAAAATCATTCACAACATGAAAGCAACAAATAGATCCATAAATAAAGAAATTTCATTCATCATCCATAATATCTACAACATCATCCAAAATAATATACCAAACCATGCCCATTGCATACAAAAGAATATGCCAAACTATGACAATTACATCCAAAAGAATGTCAAACTATTATCTCGCAGCGAAATAAGGAAAATATTAACATGAACATTATTTCAAAATGAATCTCCTAGTCTCAAACATGAAAAGAACAATTCTAGACATCCCCCTCCAATTCCACACGCACATCTACTTGAGCTTCCTATAGTACCTGCACGTCCACTCCGAGCTCTTCCTCTAAAACAAAATTTGAAAAGAATGTTGTTCATAGGGAGTGAGTACTGAGTTTTGTAGGAAAATCCTCCCAAACTTGAACAAGGTTTAGAAAACATATAAAACAAGTCGGTCTCATTTCAAAAATACCATATATAACTTTTGAAATAAACCGGGGCAATTTATAAGATCTCAAGTTTACACAGTAGAAATATATGGAATGCAGAAGTAAAACCAAATCTCAATAATAAGCAATTTCTAACCATAAACCATTTCCAACAAGTTCTTGTAATAAACCATTTCCACAACAATAAAAAATAACTCACAATTTATACCATTTCTCACAATGTACACCAAGCCACAACTTGTATCTCAGGTATGATGTATGACATCGCATGAATAAAAACATCGAGAATATCCTGACCCACACACACACATTTAATCCTCGCAAGGATACCCAACTTTAAAAAAGACATATACACATCGGCAGGGACGATCTAACCCAAGAATAGTTACTAACCCTCAGCCTTGATACCACATGAGTGAATAGTAGTTTGGTCCTTGCAAGGCATTAACCCCACTACGAGTGGTAGGGAACCTTCAAACTTGCCCGGTGTAAGAAACACGACTACCTACTCTATAATACCAGGTCAACAGCCACCCATGGTCATCTAAACATTCACAAGAGATACAATACAAACCCATTTCCTCAAATCACAAGCAAATCCAAAAATTTCCAAATTTCACATGTATTATTCCAATAGAACAATTTAGGAAAATATGCAAGAGATCATAAAAAATACCATTTTATTGTTCAATACTCAGTACTAAAGTTTTGAAATCAAGAACAAAGGAATATTGAGGGAAAAACTCTTTTTTCTTAAAAATTAGGGTTTTCAAGACAAGGAGCAGAGATTTCATGGCTCTCCAACTATAACTTCCTTAAAAACATGGTAATATTTGCAAGAGCATCAAGAAATAATGATTTCAGATGAGATATATATATATATATATATGCCTTAGCCTTAGTGGACAAGAGTAGGAAGAAACTCTTACCTTCTTCCTTAGTTTTGTGTGAAGAACTTGAGATTTTGATCCACTTCAATATGAAAATCCCCTTTGATCTTATGTGTTTCTCCTTCTTTCTTACTCTTTAAAACTTTGTAGGGTTAGAAATGTTCAAATGGGGATAATGGAGATGTTCTTAAGTATTTATAGGGTGAGAAATAGACCCATGTGCGCAAATATGAAACTTAGAGTTTTGACCTCACGTTCGAATGTCATTTAGCATTATGTCACTAGTTCAAATTACTGCTTTACGTTCCAACGTCACGTGCTCCCAGTGGTTTTTTTTTTTCCATCAGAGCTCTATCAAACTCAAAAGTATGGTGACAAACTGTCGTTCAAATGTCCATTCACGTTCGGACGTCAATCCCATTTTCAGCTTAACTTCCAATGAAGATTTGACCCATTTAGAGGTTGAATTGGAAAATTTTCATGAGACAACATGTTGTAGCCATGGAAGTCTATTAGCTACTATCCAAATTTTGGATCAAATGGACCTCAAAGTAAAAGGTTATGATCAAAACACTAGGGATGTATCAAAACTCCTTCCTACTCAAATTCTCTCTAGTGTGCTTTCATTCCAAAATACTTCCAAACATCTTCCACGTACCTTATTACCTCAACTAGCATTTTTATTTCTACTCTTACAATCTAAATAATTCTTGCATATATCATTACATATATTAGCATTTCAAAACATAATTATGTTGCTATATAAATATACGAATATAGGGGTTTACACTCTAGTAGGCCTGGGTATGCCTCCTCTTGAGGAGAGCATTATTTGGAGGAACTGTTCTGCTTGACTCACCAACAGCTGCATTGTCTCCAAAAGTTACTACCCGACCATAGGATTTTTGGCAGTGGAGGGTTCAGTAGGCGGTGACAAAACCTCCTCCAGACGCATTGGGTTGTGATCTTGCGATTGCTGATTCATTGATCTAGTTGTAATTGTCATGACAAAATATGGGAAGGTAGTAGAAAAATTTATTCGTTTTCCATAGATGGCGCCAAACTGATTATGCACAATCAAATTAGTCAAGTTTATAGAATAAAACAATTAATGAAGCAATAAATAATAAGAGACAAAGAATAGGTGGTTAGGTCTGGATAACGTAACCACTGAATATGAAAGTCATGGCCAGAGAACTTTATGAATAAGAGAATACGGTTGTAGGTGAGAGAGAGAGAGACCATAAGTAACAGTAAACTCAAGGTGTGACGTGTAAGAGATGACTTCCCTGCTTCAGGGATTTACAATTTATAGGTACGAAGTCTTAGCTAAGGTGGTGACATGAAGATCAAGTTAATGAACTACTAGGGAGGATAGCTTCAATTGGTGATAGACACTATCTTGACGTGTAAATGGTGTATGGAGGCTGAAGGAGGCGGCCTTATGTATTTATAGAGGAATAAAATATCTCAGTCAATCTGAATCTGATGTTCTGATTCAACGTTCACATTCGAACATCAGTTGGTGTTCGAACGTCACTAGTGCAAATTTATGTTTTACGTTCGAACGTTATTTGGCTTTCGAATGTTGGTTGATCCCAGTAATTTTTCATTCTCCATCAGACAAGCTTCCAGTACTTAAGTATTTTTCCATAAGACAAGAGAACTGTAACGAACGGACTTTCACATTCGAACGTTAGTCATTAAAACATACTTTAACGTTCGAGCATCATCCCAGTTTTCGCTGTAACTTTCAATGAATTTTTGACCTATTTAGAGGTAGATTTGGAAATTTTTTATGAAACACTCTTTTGTAGCTCTAGAAGTCTACTATCTACCATCAAAATTTCAGATCAAATGGTAATCAAAATAAAAATTTATGAACTAAACATTGGGGCAGTATCAAAACTGCTTCTATTCAAATTCCCCCTAAGTGTGCTTTCACTCTAGAATGCTTCCAAGTTCTACAAAACTAACATTTTTATTTCTACTCTTACAATCACATAATTCATACATATATCATTATATATATTAGCATTTCAAAAGAATAATTATGTTACTACATAACAATAAGAATATGGGGGTTTACAGTATGTCCCTATTCTATGTCCGCTTTCTATGTCCCAATAACATTATTGATATATATATATATATATATATATTCTCATTCGTTCACTTATCTTCTCAACCGATCACGTTCTCACGTCCTAGGTTGTCATAAATTCTTGCAGATTCCTACTATGATTGTTCTTCATATCCTCTATCGATATGTTTCTCTGATTCTCTCATTCTCTATATTCTATCTCTGTATCTCTCTCTGTGCAATTACAAGGGTTATGGCTTCATCCCTTCTAATTGTATTTATTTCTTTATTTTTCACACTTTAATCATTGAATTTGAGTCAGTAACACAATTTATTTCTCGGTATTCAATCAATTTTATGGATGGCAAATGTTTATCTTTATTTTATATTTTTATGCTTCTTCAAAATTCCCAGTGATTTTAAACATGTTACCACCTGTGTTTCATGTATGTTGCGAAATGGAAATGTGTTTGCCTTATTCCTTCCTTGGGTATTGATGGGTGAAAGCATGTTTCTCTGATTCAAGTATGAGTTTTGTGCATTTTTTCCTTGATTTGAATATTTATGAGATCTTTTGGTTCTAAATTTGTAAATCAAAATTTAAATTATTTGTAATTAGCCTACTATCGATATCTAATTTTCTAAAATTGATGATTGACTTGTTTCAATTAAATTTTAGAATTATTATTAATTTACTTCTTGAATTCTAATTTAAATTACTTTGCAATTTTGATTTAATCAAACTTGATTTGTCTAAGATCAACTATAAGGTGATAAAAAAAGTTTGATTTAATTGTGCTTGAGAGCATCAGAAAAGTCATGTGGCATTGAAATATAAGTGACAATATACACAAATCACTCTCTAAGACTAGTAAATTTGGAAACTCTGACTTGAATACTTGACAGTTAATGCTTCACTACAAGTTGGAAAATATATTCAAATAAGATTAGATAATTTTATACAAGAAAATTAGATACTTCGTACGTAATCACCATAAAAAATGCCATGAAACAAAGTTCTCAAAAAAAATTAAATCTTCTAGTTTGTTAACAAATAAAAATGCCATGAAGGCGGTTTGATTAAAGTTTGAAAATGCTAAAAGATGATAATTTCAGCAATAAGTGAAAAGAAAGAGTTGGAATTAATAAAAAAAAGGTTCAAGAGTCTTGGCGGCTCAACAGTATTAAAAAAACATGGGCTTTAGGTTCCAGATTTTTAGAAAGCCCCGTAATTTTAAGTATTGTAAACTCCCACATGTTTATATTAATATAGTAAAGTAGTTGTTTAGTAATTCTTATATATGTAATGATGTATACATGACCTATATAGATTGTAAGAGTAGGAATAAAAAATTTTAGTTGAGGTAATAGGGCATGTTGTAAAAGTTGGAAGTATTGCGGAATGAAAATGCACTTTAGGAATAGTTTGGGTAAGAAAGATTTTGGACATTTCCCTAGTGTTTGGATCATAACTCCTTATTCTGATTTCCATTTGATCTGAAATTTTTGTAGTAGATAGTAGACTTTCAGGACTATAAAAGAGTATTTCACAAAATTTTCTAAATCGACCTCTAAACAGGCCAAAACTTCACTACAAGTTTCAGCAAAAATCAGGATGACGTTTGAAGGCCAAATGACGTTCAAACGTAAAACAGTAAATTGTCCTGTCGACGTTCGAATGTTAATCGACGTTGGAATGACCATGAGTCCCAGTACTTTGGTGTGTAATGAGTTCTGATGGAAATGTAAAAGTACTGGGAGCAACTAAGGTTCGAAAGCCAAAGTGACGTTCGAATGTAAATCAATAAATTACGCTAGTGACGTTCGAACGTGAAATGACATTGGAACGTGGCTTAATGATCTAGGTTCCAAAATCACGCATAGGAGGTCATTTCTTCCACTATAAATACTTAAGCACACCTCCATTAGCCCCATTTTAACATTTCTAACCCTAGAGAAATTTAGAGAGGAAGAAAGAAAAGGAAAAACAAGAGATTCAAGGGTTGATTAAAGTGGTGAAAGATTAAATCTTCATCTTCTTCACACAAAACAAAGGAAGCAAGGAAGGGGATTCTTCTCAAGTTCTTTCATTGAGACTTAGGGTATAATTATGTATGGTTTCCATCTTCTTGATCATTATATGATAGATATATATGATTTCTTGGTTTCTTTGTCATTGGAACATAGTCTTGAACCAAATATATGTTTGAGTTGAAGGAATATTTGTTCTTGAATTTCTAAAACCCTAGTTTTCCCAAAATACACATTCTATTGTAAAAAATACATGGATTCTTGATGTCCAAATTCATTTTTTTTATTAAATCATGTTGTCAATCAACTACTTGTTCTTGTTCCAAGAAATTATGATTTTTGACAAAACTCTAGAATTTTGAATATCAAAATTATGAGGGTTTTTTTAAATATGATCTCTTGCATAGTTTAATTCTTTTATTATGGTAGTGTATGGAGAATTTACCATTGTGATACTTGAATTGCTAATGAAAATTGTGATTGGTTAAGATTGTGGTTGCTAAGAATATTTTAGTTTCATCTCTTGTATGGTTTGTTGTGACAGGCTTGAATTGTCTTCAAGAGCTGCCGTAGAGTGTTAGAGGTTAGTCTATCCCAGTAGGGGTGAGATGGTTTCCTAACACTTGTAGTGGATTGTTGTTTATGAGAGTAACCACTATTGTTCACGTAAGTTTTAGGCTAAGGAATGATATATCTTTCCTGAGAAGGATTCGTTAGTTCCATGAGAGACGGTACACGCCCTTCCAAAAGTGTTTTTGATTGATGGTGAACTAGGTAGAATTTTGCGTAGATTCCTAAGAAGCAACCAACATACATGACAATGAGGATGAACCAACTTATTTGAGAATATGGAATGATGTTAATGAGTTATTTATTAATTGTTTAAATCTCTTTCAAGTTTATTCATGTCATTGATTTACTACATTTCATACACTTGAGTTCATCACAACTATCATGGTTTTATTCTAAATATTTATATATGCTAATTTCCAAAAGATACTTGCCATCTTTTATTCGATCTAAAACCTTGTTGGGATTTGAGAGGAATTTCCTACGGGCTTTTGCGCACCCCTTACAAACTATAGCCTTTTCAGATTATGGTATAGTAGAGGAGCTTAGAGTTAATGAGCCAACACATTGGGAAGCTCCAGTAGAGGGGAACGTGAATCCTGGGGTGGAAATTTAAAGCTACATTTCCTTATGTTCTAGACAAGAAAATTTATTTTGAGACAATTTAAAGTCTAATATTTTTGTTATTCTGCTACAAGATAATTGTTACTGTTTGGGATGTAATTGATGTAGTTGGGCTTATTCTTTTGGATGTAATGGCTATGGCTTGACATATTCTTTTGGATGAAGTTGTAGATATTAGGTACGATGAATGAAATTTTTTTTTTTTATGAATTTTAGTAGTTGCTCTCATGATGTGAATGGTTTAAGATAGTAATGTCATCCAATGTGGATTTTGGGGCGTTACAGGTTTGGTAACAGAGCGTAGGCTTTAATTCTTACATGGGATTTGTAGGTTTTGGAATACCACTAGAGAGGTAGGATTAGGTTAAATGAAATTGTTGATTGAAATTTTATTTTGTTCTTATGCTTAAATCAAGACATCCTAACTTTGTCATGTACATCAAGAAAATTAAGTTGTGAATTGATGTGCCGGATGGAGGGTGAATGTGGACGTGGAGACAAAGCTCACTCACCACCACCTTCTTTTGATGCCATAAATGACATTTATCAATGCCTAAGGGAGCTAACCACTTTGGTACAACACCATGTCGTGGATTTAGGAGATATTGAAGTTCACAATGGAGCAACATATGAAGAACAACTAGTGAAGATTCTTGGTACAAATGAGAAGATGTTTCGCAATAAAGTCATCCAACTGGTGAAAGTCTTGTGGCAACATCATGGCGTGTGGGAAGCTACCTGTGAACCAAAGTTAGAGATGTAAGAGAAGTATCCTCATTTGTTCTTTACTTGAAGTGAGTTTCAAGGACGAAACCATTTTTAAGGAGGGTGGATTGAAAACTCCCACATGTTTATATTAATATAGAAAAGTAATTGTTTAGTAATTATTATATATGCAATGATGTATGCATAAACTATATAGATTGTAAGAGTAGGAATAAAAAATGTTAGTTGAGATAATAGGGTATGTTGTAGAAGTTAGAAGTATTTCGGAGTGAAAACGCATTTTAGGAATAGTTTGGGTAAGGAGGATTTTTGACACTGCCCTACTGTTTGGATCATAACTCCTTATTCTTAATTTCATTTCATTTGAAAATTTGGCAATAGATAGTAGACTTTTAGGCCTACAAAAAAGTGTTTCACAAAAAATTTCTAAATCGACCTCTAAACATGTCAAAACTTCACTGAAAGTTTCATCAGAACTGGGACGATGTTCGAACGCCAAATGACATTCGAAGTAAATTGCCCTGTTGACGTTCGAACGTTAATCGACGTTCAAACAACCATGAGTCCCAGTACTTTAATGTCTGATGAGCTCTAATGAAAACGCAAAATTACTAAGAGCAACAAACGTTCGAAAGTCAAAGTGACGTTCGAACATAAATCAATAAATTACACTAGTTACGTTCAAACGCGAAATGACGTTCGAACGTGACTTAATGATCTAGGTTCTAGAATCGCGCATAGGAGGTCATTTCTTCCTCTATAAATACTTAAGCACGCCTCCACTAGCCCCATTTCAACATTTCTAACCTTAGAGAAGCTTAGAGAGGAAGAAAGAAAGGGAAAAATAAGATATGCAAGGGTTGATTAAAGTGGTGAAAGATCAAATCTTCATCTTCTTCACACAAAACAAAGGAAACAAGGTAGGGGATTCTTCCCAAGTTCTTTCATTGAGACTTAGGGTATAATTATGTATGTTTTCTTTCTTCTTGATCATTATATGTTAGATATATATGATTTCTTGGTTTCTTTGTCATTGAAACATAGTTTTGAACAAAATATATGTTTGGGTTCAAGAAATATTTGTTGTGACGGACTTGAATTGCTTTCGAGAGTTGTCATAGAGTGTTAGAGGTTAGTCTATCCCAGTGAGGGTGAGATGGTTTCCTAACACTTGTAGTGGATTGCTGTTTGTGAGAGTAACCACTATTGTTCACGTAAGTTCGAGGCTAAGGGATGGTACACCTTTCCTGGGAAGGATTCGTTAGTGTCATGAGAGACGGTACACGCCCTTCCTAAAGTGTTTGTGATTGTTGGTGAACTAGGTATAATCGTTGCATAGATTCCTTAGAAACAACCAACATACATGACAATGAGGATGAACCTACCTATATGAGAATATGGAATGATGTTAATGAGTTATTTATTGATTGTTTTAATCTCTTACGAGTTTATTCTTGTCATTGACTTACTGCATTTCGTACACTAGAGATCATCACAACTCTCATGGTTTTATTGTAAAAATTTATATATGCTAATTTTCAAAAGAGACTTGTCATCTTTTATTCTAACTAAAACCTTGTTGGGATTTGAGAAGGATATCCTATGGGCTTTTGCTCACCCCTTACAAACAATATCCTTTTCAGATTATGGTCTAGAGGAGGAGCTTGAAGTTGATGAGCTACATTGAGAAGCTTCAATAAAGGGGAACGTGAATCCTGACATGGATATTTAGAGCTACATTTCCTTATGTTCTAGACTATGTAATTTATTTTAAGTCACTGTGAAGTCTAATATTTTTGTTATTCCGTTGCAAGTTAATAGTTAATTTTTGGGATGTAATTGTCGAAGTTGGGCTTATTCTTTTTCATGTAATTGCTATGGCTTGACATATTCTTTTGGATGAAGTTAAAGATATTATGTATGATGAATGACATTTTTTTTACTTATGGATTTTAGTAGTTGCTCTCATGATGTGAATGGTTTAAGATAGTAATGTCATCCAATGTGAATTTTGGGGTGTTACAAGTATATTACTAACCTAGAAAAAATTTAAATCCATTAAATTTTAAGCTCTAAAAAAAAGCCTCAAAAAATTAAATACAATCAAAATTGTTTCATGATCCAATTCATAAAATTAGAAACCTTAAAAATCATAAGTTGAAAAAATACAAAATACTTAAAAGTCAACTTATATTTATCACTATCCCCTCTCTCTCGCTCTCTTTATAAAAATATGTAAAAACATTAAAAAAAGTTAAAATTAAACTCTCCCTTAGTTAAAAAAATAAAAATAAGAGTTAAAACATCTTTCTCAACGGCATTATCACGTCTTTATTCTATCTCTCTCTTACATATTAAATTAAAAATGAATTAATTTTTTAAAATAATTAGTAATAAAAATAAATACACAACTGTATTTAGTGTTTTTGCATTATACATCATATTGCTTTGAGCCACCCTTTTTCAATACTTCTTTCATGGCTATATATCATGCCACCCTTAATTGTAAAGATAAGGTATTTGCTAGAACGAATCATGTTCTTAATTCTACTCATTATTTGAGGTATCTTGTTGCATGAGAGCCCTTTATAAGTTTCTGAGCAAGGATCTTTCCAATGTCTTGCCCTGAATGTCAAGAAAACAAAATGACACATGATAGGTTTCATAAAACTTTTAACCAAACTGACATGGTAAACAATTCCTAACACCGTATCCACATTTACACAATGAATAGCATTTGAACATTGTACTCTGACATTAATGTTGTATGTTAATCAAATTTGAAATTACTAACTTTGTCTTTCATTTTTATTTACAATTGATTAAGAAAATTTATTCTCTTGTTTTATCAACTAATCTTATTCTTACAATCAAGATTTCACTGGACCTTTCCCACTCATATATATATAGGCTCACAATCACATATGCAAAGATGAAAATTATAGTCTTAAGGTAATTTTTGGGAGGGTGTCTAGAGTAACTGATATAACATCGTCTTCTCTATGCAAAATCTAAGAAGTTGATAAGATGTTAGCCAAAATTCAATTATATGTGTGACGGTGTACACAATTACAACGTTAATGATGTCATAAGTTACACCGTCAATACTGAAGACTATTCAACTAAAATAATCTAATTACCACGAAATTCACTAGCTTTTTTTATACTAGTAATGTTTTATAATACTCAATAAACAAGTGGAAACTGAAGAGGCATGAATGGTACAAATTCAATTTTATAATTGTTTTTCATTGGGCATTGAATACCTTTGCATTAGTTATGTGAGACTAATTGATATATTCATTGCACATCTTTACCATCTAAAACTTATAAATAGGTTAAAGATATTAGATGAATGATGCAATTGACTTTATAGGAGGTAACATAGAAAATTAAAAGTTTTTTCATTTAGCACACTTTTAGAAGTAGTATGCATATATATATATGTGTGTGTGTGTGTGTGTGTGTGTGTACATATTTTTTTATATTATAGAGTTATTATCCAACAATTTTGAGGAGTTTTCAATTGATGGTAGAGGGAAATTTTTTAGTTGAATCGTAAAATGCACTAGTTATCAAGCTTGTAGCCTGCTCCATCCAGGTGGGATGAAGTTTTGCTTTGTCTTCACTAGTGCTATTTTTTTATTAGTGCTTCATGTCGTTACTTTTGGTTTTTTAAAATTGATGGCCAGTTGCTAGAATATCTGCTTGCTTTTATGAGAAAGGGTAAAAATGTTATCATTATCATGAATGGAACCGTTGTTTTATATTCATACATTCTCAACCAACTAATTGAGTTAATCAGTTCTTTTACTTGAACCATTTTTTTTGTCTGTTGTGTTGAGGTCAGTTGGATAGTTTGTTGCATAGTTGAATTTGTTCATTGTGTAGGAACGCAAGCATGGATAGGAGTTGGATGCAGCCAAAGAATAGATTGCACCATACTTTCCAATTGGGAGTGAAAGAATTCCTCCAATTTGCATATGCCCGTAAAGAACCACATAAGATCCCTTGTCCATGTATGAAGTGTAACAACTTCTGTGACCACACTCGAGAAGTTGTTGAACGACATTTATTAATGCACATGATAGTTAAGATTTATGTTAGTTGGATATATCATGGGGAAGACTTTGAAAATGATTTTGCTAATGATGGGAGTTGAGGAGAACTGCGAACAAGGTAATGAAGTTGATGACATGCATGGTATGATAGATGATATTGTCAATGGTTGTTTTGGGGACAATTGGGGGGTTTGGAGAAGAATACATTCAATAGGGTGTTCATATGGATGAAGGAGAAGTAGACATATTTCTTAAATTGTTGAATGATGCAAAACAAGAACTTTATCTAGGATGTAAGAAGTTTTCTAAGTTGGCTTTTCTTGTGAAGCTACTTCATTTAAAAATGATGTATCACACGAGCAATTAGTGCTTTGACATGTTGCTTGAAATATTTGAAGATGTCTTTCCAATGTGTGATACATTTCCTAAAACTTATTATCAATCAAAAAAAGGTAATTAGTGACTTGGACCTTAACTATGTGAAGATAGATGCTTGCATGAATGACTGTGCAATCTTTTGGAAGGATTATAAGGATTTGGACAAGTGTCCAAAATGTGGAAGCTCTAGATGGAAGTTTGAAGGATCTAAGAAGATACCTTAAAAGGTATTGCATTACTTCCCATTGAAGCCAAGACTGCAAAAGTTGTTTATAAATAAGAACATTGCTTGTGATATGAGGTGACATAAAGATAAACGTATCAATGAGGATAATGTGTTAAGGCATCATGTTGATGCCAATGCATGGAAATATTTTGATAAAAAGAATGAGTGGTTTGACCAAGATCCTCACAATGCTTGGTCTAGCAAGTGATGGCTTCAATCCTTTTGGCAACATGAGTAATGCTTACAATATTTGTAAGTATTTCTTGTACCATATAATTTGCCTCCTTGGAAATGTATGAAGGATCCTTTTCTCATGATGCCCATGATTATTGCAAGACCAAATTCTCTAGGAAATGACATTGATGTATTTCTAGAACCGTTAATTGTTAAGTTAAAAAAATTTATGAGAAGATGGCTTTGAAACATATGATGGTTACACTGAAGAGAAATTTTTCTTGCATGCAGCACTACTATGGACTATCAATGATTTTCCCGCTTATGCTAACTTGTCCGGATGGAGCACCAAAGGTATATGGCATGTCTAATGTCCATGAGTGAGACTTCCTCCAAATATTTTCCAAATGGAAAGAAGTGTTGTTAAATGGGACATCTTCGTTTCTTACCAAATAATCATAGATGGCGAAAGGAGACCAAGTCATTCGGTGGTGAGAAAGAATTTAGGGAACTAGTTGAACCATTATCAAGGGATGACATATTGAAATATTTGATTGATCAGGTTGTTTTCGGTAAGGCCCCTGAACTAATTCGAGAGAAGAAGAGGAAAAGTCAGAAAAATGATTTGAATTGGACAAAGAAGAAATTTTCTTCAAATTTCCATATTAGAAAACCCTAAAACAACGACATAACCTGTATATCATGCACATAGGGAAGAATATATGTGATAATGTGCTTGGCAGATTAGTGAATATTGATGGAAAGACTAAGGACAATTGGAAGACTTTTAAGGATTTAATGGCAATGTGCCTAAGGCCAGAATTACACCTTTGTTTTGTAGGTGATAAAGTTCTTATGTTGTCTGCATGTTACCAGTTGTCCCATGATGAGAAGAGAAAATATATGAATTCTTGATTTCAGTGAAGTGAAGGAAAAAAAGTTTTGCCTCAAATATCTCTCGATGTGTGAAGGAAAAAAAGTGTCGTATTTCAGGATTGAAGAGTCACGACTATCACATTTTCCTTCGATGGATTCTATTAGTTACAATACGTGGATCCTTGGGTAAGGAAGTGTGTCAGTCATTCGTTGAGCTCTATAGTTTTTTCAAATAGTTATGTTCTAGGACGTTGTACTTGGATGTATTGGAGAAACTTGAAGGCAAATTGCTTCGACACTGTGCAAACTTGAACATTTATTTCCCCCAACTTTCTTCTACATAATGGAACACTTAATGGTTCATCTTGTTGAGGAAGCCAAGCTTGCTAAACCAGTCCAATACCAATGGATGTTTCCGTTTGAAATGTGTTTAATAATTTATTTATCTAGTGATTACTTAAACATCAATCATGTTTTTCTTTTTCAATTGTGTCTTAATTCTTTTGTTATGTATATTGATAGGAAAATGAGGAAACTAAAGGGATATGTACATAGTAAGGCTAGGAAAGGGTGGATTGTTGAGCGTTACATTGATGATGAATGCTTGAATTTTTGTTCTATGTACTTGGGTACTGTTGAGACGAGATTCAATTGAGCTGAACAAAACTATGATGGAGGTGCAAAGTTGAGCAAGTTGTTTGTATTTGCATATAATGGTCGTACATTTGGTGAGACAATATATGCCAAGTTAAATAATATTGAGTGGGAAAAAGCTCGAAATTATGTTTTGAATAATTGTGAAGAGGTTCAAGATTTTATAATGTAAGTTTAATTTTCTAAATACTTGTACTTAAAATTTTAATGTTTGTTCATTAGATTTATGCCTTGGTTTTAGAAAATGTTGGGACATAATGATATATACTTAATGTATAGTGAGCATAAGGAAATTCTATAGCTGCAAGTACAAGGAATATCAATCAAAGGCATAACTCGTACTTTCCCAAATGATTCGAACAACATGTAGGTGCACTTTGAAGTCTACCTATTTTTGTTGCTATTATCAAAACAATGTGTATTTGATTATTTGGCTAGGGTTCTATTGAAAATTTTCACTTCTATCCATAGGTTAAAAAATTGTACCATGAAGGGCATGCAAGCAAAGAACTCTTGTCCCTTCCCAAGGGTCCTGATAATCGAGTGAAACACTACATGGGTTGTAATGCAAATGGGTTTAGATTACACACTCAAGATCATGAGAGGAAAAGGAAAACCCAAAATACTGATGTGGTCATGGAGGGAGAACATGATGGGAGGGTGATAGATTTTTATGGCAAGATCATTGAAGTTATTCAGTTAGAATATTTATTTGGGTAGAATCGAGTTATATTATTCAAGTGTGCTTGGTGGGATGAAAAGGACAATACAGGTATCCAAATAGACAAGGATTGGAAGATTACTAGTGTAAATGTATCACGAACTTGATATAAGCAATAGAGTTGTATACTAAAAGCTTACTTTTTGTAGTACAACTATTTTTATTGATTAATAGAAGTTTGTTCTTTCCATTTTATTAAGAATATTTGTGGGAAATGTTTGCATTATATTTAATATGTGGTATGCATGTGTGTCTTATATTTTACTTTGTAGATAATCTGGTGTGTACAGTTCAGTTTATGCACAAAAGACCAAATTACCGAATCCTTGCATAATATGAGTATAGGTTCACAATCTTGGATAGAATTTGAAATACCATCAGTATGATTATAGTGTAATATTCTAGCATAGTTTGTCTTGATTTGAGGAGACTATTTGATTTCTCGAATTATTACGCTAGTACACTTTGTGTATTGAACAGACCCATGTTGAAGTTATTTTTTTTACTGATTCAATAAGATAATAAATACCTCATGATTATTATGATTTCTTATACTCTTAATCCCGAGATATTTAATTTACACGTGCATATAATGTACGTCACTTTAATTCATCGAAGAATGAGATTCATATTGAGTCAATAAGCTCGATGAATTGAGAGATGATATTATTTGTATAGTAAAAATTAATTATTAAAGAAAACCACATCCTGATATTTAAAGGGGTTGATGAACTCCTCTTGAGAAAATTCATAAGTTTTGTCCATGTCAAATCCTGCAGATGGATTGAACTATCCGACATGATAAATAAGTTGAGAGTTAAGGTCTGAAGGAATAAAAGAGGTCAATTCAATATAATTGTCAATAATTTATTTCAATTGATGGACATTTGTAATTTTAAACGTAGAGAGATTATTAAGTATATAATAATAAGGAGCTCGAATATAATTTTGAGATAAGGCTCAAAAGATCAATAATAAGTTTTTAGTGGACTAACTTATTATTAATGGATTGTAGGATGTTTTGTCCTGGATTGAACATAGGAATCCTAGGCTGATTTGAAGCTCGATCCTTTTATCTCCTCTGGATTTTTTTCATAGCCTATATATAGACGTCTAGGCTCTCTAAATTAGCATCAATTCATTACTCACATTTTTTAGAGAGGCTAAGAGAGAGAGAACAGAAGTTCAAAGATTCTTATAGCCCATACCGCATCTAGATTTTAACGTTGGGGATTTACAACAGAAGGCTGTGAGGTTCGTTGAGCTATCTTCCACATTTAATGTTAGTTTCTGCACTTATGTTAAGATGAGTGCAAATCCAGAGGAATCTCAAAGGTAAACCCTAATTCCGCCTTGTAGGATTTAAAAAATATATATTCGATACATAGGTGTTGTCAATGATTTTTGGGATTTTCGTTCCAACAATAAGGACCAACCATTTGTGCTTGCCTTTCAAGCAAAACAAGTTTTGAATATTGAAGATTTGAAGTAAGCGAAAAATTGGAGCATTTAGAGATAACTCAACCTCGTGGGTCTTTTGATGTTCTTGAACAGTTTGAAGAACAATTAATTTCTGGTCTATAGCTTTACCAAGAACATGTGCTTGATAAGGTTTTTGATTCAATGTAAATTGATGAAATGTCATCAATAGAAAGAGATGATATGATCCCATTAGGACGTACTGATGTAGCAAATATATTGCACGAATCAATGGAAAATGTGGATGAAGAAGATGACAGCTTCATTAATGACAGTCATATCTAGGGAGATTCCTGTACTATTACACAGCTGCAATACTTGTACTTTCATTTTATACACACGTAGATATGCATAACCATTTTGTATTTACACAATTGATATTCATTTATTGTATTATTTTTTTGCTTTATTCCACATAGGTGGCTAGATCAGGGAAATGAGGAGCTGCTAGGCATGGTGGAGGACAATTATCCTTACTGCTTCTAGGTCGGGTTCATTATTATATGAGAAACAAACACAGGGTCGTGCTATTGGTGGTACATTGCCACTTGCACGTGAGTCTCGTGGTTCCACGAGTGTGCATACTATTCTTTGGCCAGATGAGCATGTTGAACATAATGTTGGTATGTTTGTTTAATGGAATTATGTTAAATAATGTACAAAATATTGACTTATAGAAGCTGGATTTTTAACTTTCTCTTGAATTGCCCAATTTTATGTTTTAATTGTAACAACAAATTATGTTCTCAACAAAATCATCTACCAACATTGTAACACCCCACCCTCCACATGACATAATATTGTCCGCTTTGGGCCCATTAGCCCTCACGATTTTGTTTCTCCCAATACCCCTGGAAAAAGGCCTTATGTAATGTAAGGTGAGGGGCTTACTTATCAACCCAACAACTTTCCTCTCCTTAACTGATATGGGATACCAGCAACTCACAATCCACCCCCTTAGGGCTGTACGTCCCCGTGCAGCTGCCTGCCAACTAGCTGTCCGCCCACTACAAGTGAGCAGGGCAGGACCCCACACTCGGTCCAGGCGAGAGTCTGCTCTGCTACCATTGTTATAACACCCCACCCTCCACATAACATAAAATTGTCCGTTTTGGGCCCACTGGCCCTCACGGTTTTGTTCCTCTCAATACCCCTAGGAAAAAGTCTTATGTCATGTAAGGTAAGGGGCTTACTTATAAACTCAACAACTTTCCTCTCCCTAACCGATGTGGGATACCAGGATCTCACAATTCACCCCCCTAGGGTTGCACGTCCCAGTGCAGTAGCCTGTCAGCTACCTGCCAGCCACTACACGCGATCACGACAGGGCCCCACACTCGGTCTAGGCGAGAGTCGGCTCTGATACCATTTTTGTAACACCCCACCCTCCACATGACATAATGTTGTCCGCTTTGGACCCACTGACCTTCACGGTTTTGTTTCTCCCAATACCCCTAGGAAAAGGCCTTATGTCATGTAAGGTGAGGGGCTTACTTATAAACACAATAATTTTCCTCTTCCTAATCGATGTGGGATATTAGGATCTCACAATCCACCCCCTTAGAGCTGCACGTCCCCGTGCAGTAGCCTGCCAGCTACCTGTCCGCCCTCTATACGCGACCACGGCAGGGCCCCACACTCGATCCAGGTGAGAGTCGGCTCTGATTCCATTTTGTAATACCCCACCCTCCACATGGCATAATATTGTCCTTTTTAGGCTCACCGACCCTCACGATTTTGTTTCTCCCAATACCCCTGGAAAAATGTCTTATTTAATGTAAGATGAGGGGCGTACTTATAAACCCTGTAACTTTCCTCTCCCTAACTGATGTGTCATACTAGGATCTCACAATTTTTTATAACACTCACCTTCCACATGACATAATATTGCCCGTTTTGGGCCCACTGACCCTCAAGATTTTGTTTCTTCCAATACCCCTGGAAAAATGCTTTATGTCATGTAAGGGGAGGGGCTTACTTATAAATCCAGCAATTTTCATCTCCCTAACCGATGTGAGATACCAGGATCTCACAATCCACCCCCTTAGGGCTGCATGTTCCCGTGCAGTAGTATGCCAGCTACCTGCTTGCCCACTACAAGTGAGCATAGCAGGGCCCCACACTCGGTCTAGGCGAGAGCCGGCTCTGATACCATTTTTGTAACACCCCACCCTCCACATGACATAATATTGTTCGCTTTGGGTCCACTGACCCTCACGATTTTGTTTCTCCCAATACTCCTGAGAATAGGTTTTATGTCATGTAAGGTGAGGGACTTACTTATAAACCCAACAACTTTCCTCTCCCTAACCGATGTGGGATACCAGAATCTCACAAACATTATTCACACTTTATCTTCAGAGTCATTCTAAATGAGAAAGAAACGAGGACCAACTAGAAATATTGTGCTTGCCAAAAGAAAAAGCAAGTTGGGGAGAAGCTTTATGTAGAGATGCTTGAAGAGCTTGGGCAAATTGTAGGATTCGAATGCCAACCACTTATAAAAGAGCTGGGGTGTATTGTTCGGATGCATGCACCTCTTCAATTGAAAAAATGGGAAAAAACTGACAAAGACGATCGAGAGAGTTTACTCTAAATGGCTAAGGTAAGTGTTTTTCTAGGTACTCAAACATTTCAACAAGAAAAAATGTTTTAATGTACTGAGACAAAAGATAAATGTAACAAATTCTACATGAGAAATGTATGTTAACAAAAAAGGTCATTGAGTAGAGGCTATAACGGGTTGTTTAGTCGAAAAGAGTACATTGAACTAAATAGATGTTGGAGCAGAACTACCCTTACATGAACTCTCCCATTATTTAGAACTAAAGCACAATTAAGAAAGTAACAAAATTTTTGTTGGGGCATCATAATGCATCTTTTTAAGTATTGTTGTATTACTAAATGATAGCAAAACAAAAGTTTGAAGGAATATGAAATAATGATGAATTTAGGAGATGTTGCAAGTATGAGAAAATAAGAGGAGGAATAGGAAACAAAAGTTAATAAAAGGGAGTTTCAGGTTTTTTTTGCATCCAATAAACTAAGTTACTTATTTTTTGTTTTGTAATTCAATTGTTGTTACCTTTACTTCTCACAGTGCCTTCGTTGTTATTAATGTAAACAATTCGCTAATTTTTGTAGGAATCATTCAATCTCCATGATGAACAAGTTAAAGATAAAACATTTGCCCAAATGAACTCACAATATAGGAATCATCGCCATAAGCTACACAAGAACTACTTCTTGCCGCACCAGGCGTGCCACAGAAGATTGGAATTATTTTTGTTCTTCATTTTCCTCTGATGAATTTAAGGTTTCTGAACTTCTATAGATACTAAAAAAAATCAATTTTCCCCTTATTTGTTTAAATTATTTCTAATGTAAGATACTTGTTCTATTTTAATGTAGAAAATGTGTAAACGCCCACATGTTTATAGTAATATAATGATAAAAGTGTATAGTAATTTAATATATGAAAGGACGTAGAAAATACTAATATTATAAATAATAGTTAAAGCTAGTTTAGCTCGTCAGTATATGAAATAGTTGTAATAGAACTTCTATGAACTATGTTTGGTGTGCAAATGTATGTTGTGTAAGTTTGGGTTGACTTTGGAAGGGTTTAGAATTGATTAGAAATGAAAAACGGAGGAAATAGGCAAAACTGGGCAAACCATACCGGTACTGAACCGTACCGGTACTATGTTCCAGAATCATTTGGTCCAGTGAGTTTATCGTATCGGTACTCTGCTATCGAACTGTACCATACTGGTACTGTGTACCGGTATTGCTGAAAGAGGTCTGAACACCATTGACATCATTTTGTTAGCCACTAACCTCTGGCCATATTACAACCTATGAAAAGCCCTAATTAATCGCAAGTTTGACGCATATGCATGTTGTCAATCAAAAGTTGGGGAATGTTAAATATTATCTCTTTAAATTGCAATAATATTCTTTCATGAGATTATACCAAGAACATGATTAGTCTATTTTCTAAAAAGTTTCACTCCTTTATTGCAATGTGCACGTAATTTCTAATTGGCCATCGTCTGATTACATGCCCCGCGAGAGACAAGTCACCATATTCAGAGTGAATCTTTTGCTGAGGGCATTCCTAAGAGAGATTTGTGGAATCAAAGCTATCCATGGAAGGTGCTAAAGGGGAATGATTGTTATATATCAATTTTTGTTTCCTGAATGACTATCCTACTACTCAGGAAATTTCAAATGTTAATTTGACAAGTGCTAACTTTTGCATAGAGTAAGTACCAATGTAAGAGGAGCATGTGGAATGAAAAGTCGAAATTGAGGGTTGGGTGTCTTAAAGACCATGATGCTAATTTACTTTGATCAGCAATCTCACATATATAGTTGTTCAACCGAAGTTTGTGGGTAACTTCAATGGAAACCCTCACGAGACAACACTCGTCCACTAGGGTAAACCTAGGGGTTTAACGGTTTGTTGCATAAGATAAATGTAACCGAAACACCCACGAAAAAGGCGTTATAAATAGAGTTACACTTTATTATTGTTGTATTACTAGGGAGTAGTAATATCTAGGTTAGGGGGTGTGATTAGTACTCAAATATAGCATATTATTATGTTTTTTTGGACTAATTATACTTTGATGGAGTTTAAATGATGACATTTTAGATTCTAAAGTGAAAAAAAGTTCAAGGGCGACAAAAAGTACATTTGAATGTAACACCAGCACACTGGAGAACAAAATTAAAAAGCGTAGAACAAAGTAGTATCGTTCGAGCGCTTCATACCATTCAAACGTCCACTTGATCCAGGTAAAGATCAGACTGCTGAGGCAAGACGTGTTAAAGCCAAGAACCAAAGCCCTGGAGAATCAAGTACCATGTTCGAACGCAACTACCATTCGAACGATCACTAAAGAACTAACGAGACCAAACTGAATGAAGATATGGTGTGTTGCAGCAAATCTATGACAAGTTCTGCATGGAGTGTGGCAGGAGATTTCCATAGAGGACAACATGCCATATGATGTCTGAGTGATATGTACAGATCCCATCTGACATTCAAACGTCCTTAGAGCAAAGATAGAAGTTACGTTCGAACGACACCCATCGTTCGAACGCCCTTAGAACAAAAATATCAAAAACGTTGGAACGTCATATACCGTTTGAACGTCCTCGACAGATTGCCTGCAGAGTGGGTGGATTTTTGCTTTGACTTCGGCGACGAGAACTATTCCTTCCCCCCCTTTTCGTCCTCATCCTTGCCTATAAATTCTCTCATTTTGGAGACCACAAAGGAGGCAGCAGGAGAGAACTTTAAGGGCAGCACTTCTCCTTTCCCTATTGTCTTAGTTTTCTTCTTTGCTAGAGAGTTGGGAAGTTTAGATTCCTACTCATTTCTTTACATTAATGTTTACATTTGCATTTACTTAAGAATTGTAGTTTCTTTATTTACTTTTAGTCTTTACATTTATGCTATTACATACATGTCTCCATTTATGTCTTGCACTTCCATTATTTGAGCTCCCTTCTTTCTTAGAGGAGTGAAACTCTTCCACTTTTCTAGAGCTTGGCCAAAGCAGTGAAGGGTGGAACGTGATTCACTCATTCTTCATTGAAGATTAGCTCTTTATTATTGTGTTTGTATTCTTCAAATGTCCTCTACTTAGAAGGATGAGCATCACTCACTTTTCTAGTTTTACCAAAGCTATGAAGAGTGAGTATTTTCTCATTCACTCTTTAGTAAGAGGGGAAGGACATGTATTGATTATCCAGAAATTGTATTTATGTACTGTTCTAATGCTTAATGTTTATCCCTTTATTTGTTGGATGATTAATTGTATCTAGCAAAGCTAAGATACTTTGTATAATCGCGAGTCTTTCCATGGCACAGATGACTCTTGCATGGAAAGACCCCTCTTTTCAAGGCAAGTACCACGGCTAGATCTTCATGACTACCTTTTAATCGTCCCCTGTATTGTGCTTCATTTAAAGAATGAAATATTAAAATCATGGTTAGATGTCTTGTAGAATCACTTGTTTGTTTGTAGACGGGTTAAGTCTCGACACAAGAAATTCTTTTAAGCTTCTAAAAAGACATCGGAACCATGGTCTTAATTCTCACAGTCCATATTTACCTTCCGATTAACCTACTGTTGACACGAGAGTTAATTGAGTTATTAAACATAAATATAACAAATCGGATAATTGACTACATGTCCTAATCTTCGAGCTAAAGAGTGACTTTTCTTTCATTTAAATTAATCTTATATTTTGTCTAGAAAATCTTCTTGGAAAGAGTTTTATATTTAATCCAGGAAAAACTCCCAATCTCATAATCACAAATATCAAAGGCCACGATCAATTGGTCTCTACTACTGCTTACTTTGTAACACCAACACATCAAATTCTATGTGGATTCGACTCCGGACTCAAACCGGATTATTACTACAACTTGACCACCTGCACTTGGGTGTACAAATTTTGGATCAAGTCCGAAACTCAAGTAGAGTTGGCCAATAGTTAACCACAATTTACCCCTACCTAGTGATAAGGAAAGATTCTTTCTGATTTGGTCTTCATTGACTCAGTAGTGTAGGGCCAGATGTGGGATTTCTTTCAACACAACGTCTACGTCTTTGTATGGACCCCTTACGAGATATGGGGAATAAACCTCGAGACCTTCTACCTCCAACTTCATGTGGATCTAACCTTCTAGCCCATCAAGCGGAGGCTACAGAGGTGGGAATCCTAACATACACAAGCAATTAATGAAGAAATAGACCCGGTAGTGGAATTGAAGTTCAGTTCCCTGAATGGTTATCCAATAGCATATGTGCAAAAAGAAAAAAAGGGGCATGTGGCATGTCTGCATCAAATTCACTAATCTCAACAATGCTCG
>CM042186.1:14248018-14289647 GCA_023539305.1 Ilex asprella
ATTGCACATTTCATGGCCTCATTACATTCATTATAAATCAACTTTTGTATTTAATTACTTAGTGTTAGCCTATTTTATGAATAATGTTGAATTCTCGATGTTGCATGTTTTGATAGCTTAAATATTGGATTTTAGGACCTTGCAACTATGTTGGATGTGTGGTAATGGCATGGACACAATGCATGAAGAATTGGAGGCTTAAAAGTGAAGAAATCAAGGAGGTATTGGGGTTTTGGAACAAAGGCACCAGCTGCCACATCACTGGGAAGCACTGTCTCGGTTGTCCTCCATTTTGACCATGATCTACTCAGAATCTGAAAAAGTTCAAAACATAAAAGTTGTAGATCTGGATGTCTTATATATCGTGTCAAAATTAACGAGTTCATAAATTTCACCGTTCATAAAAATATTAGGTATATGAGATACCAAGCCTTTTAATAAATGCAAGACAACATTCTAATTTTTGAAGTATAATTGTAGTACTATTTAGTTCAGATATTCAGGGAAGTTCACCCTTGAAATTTCCTCATTATTAATACAAATAAAAGTAACGAGTTCAAGAAAGATTCTTCTTCTAAGGCCAATTTTTTTATGCATTTAAAAAATAATTAAAAATAATAAGTTTAAAAAACTAAGGATATCAATCCAACGGTTAGATCAAGATTTATTCCATTTCTACCGAAGGTGGTCCAGTGCAAAAAAATAGTACCGGTAATTGGTACTGGTACCATATGGTACCGGTACCACGAACCTTCTGGCCGAAAAACAGCCTGTAACTCAACTTCGAGGCATGGGGGTCCCACCTACACTTCTCCCACTTGCCCCCCATCATTTTCTTACACAAGGGCAAGCATCCCTTACACATTTGGAAGACTTTGAGAGGCTTGGCATTAATGAAGCATGAAAGAAAGTGGGCTGCTCAGAGGGCTGCCAGGCTATGCTCTCCTAGCATGTCAAATACATCATTTCATCCCCCTCTTGATAGGAGCTCGAGCACACATCTAGGGGAGACCCTCATGGACTTTTTTTTGCAAGGCATACACTCCATATATCTAAACAATATTCAGCATTTTGAGAGAGAGTGGCTACCTAAGCTTAGGAGTAGATATAGAAAGCTCCAAGGAGGAAGACAATGAATAGTGTAATGTAAATTTCATTTTTGCTTGTTCTTCACCATTTTCATTGTTGTAAGTCTTGTGTAAGCTTCCTTATTTACTTTCAATGTCATTTAATTCCATTGCTTTGCAATTTTAGTTTAGTTTCTTAGCTTTCACCATTTATGTTTTCAAGTTTTTTTCAATTCTTAGTTTAAAATGGGTATTGAATATTTTTCTTCTTAGTTTATGTTTTCTTGCATTTAGTTAAGTTCCATGCTTCATTTCTTCATTATGTCCATTTATATTATGCTTGTATTTCATTCTATCATGAGTAGCTAGATTTTAAGTTGGTTAATCCAAGGGAAGACCTCCTCTTGGGGATTCCATTTCAACTCTTCTTCATTCCTCCCTTTTGAGTAAAATATTTCGGTTTGACAGGGTTGAGAGTGGATGAGTAGGTGAGCCTTTGATATCCCGTAGGCCTAGTCACAGGTTATGCTTAGATACTCACCAATCTCGTCCCTAACTTCTCCTGAATCAATCGTTCATTCATGCTCAATCGGAGGAAGGCTTTGAGTTGATTTGGTATTCCCATTGGAATGAATCCTTTGGATTAGCCAACACTTGTTTTCTTGCATTTTTATTTACAAACCAAACACAAAACTCAAATACAAGATTTTATACTTTCTTTTCACTTTTGCAAAATCACTTTCACAAAACTCCCTTTCCTTCCCTGAGGAGACGACCTTGGAATACTTTCCAAGTAAAACACCGACAACGAAAGACTCCTTGCGATTGGGGAGCACTTTTGTGCACATTCCACATTTCATTTCACACATATTTTGTTCATCCATTTCCCACCATTCACATTCCGTTGTTTCCTATCTCTTGTATCATCCCGAGGGAGAGTGACACTCCCTTCACACATAAGCCATACACATTTGAGGGTGGTGTTGAGAGGTAGGGAATGACACTATTTTCAACCAATCAGGAAGCCTCAAGTAACTTGTAAGATAAGAGAACATTGAGATAAACCAATAGTCAGAGGCGGCCAAAAGGACTCCAATACTTAATTCATAAAATGAGTCGAAGATAGTATATAATGAATAAACTATGATTTAATGCTCTTACCTGTTACCTGAAGGTCTTTATTTATAGTGATACAAAGTTGTGTCCTAAAGAAATCCAAACTCTATGTTGTGATAAGATCGACGTCATACTAGGTCCTCAAAGTTCCGAGTAGTTTTAGACTAGGATTCTTACGCCTAGGTGCTTTATCACATGCTCCTAAATATACGAAGTAGTATTGAACTAGGACTTTTGTTCCTAGGTTGATCGTTAGTTGAGAGGGACTGAGGGTGATAACAATGTAACTCTTCAGTCATGGTTAGTTGTTTGTCATTCGACACTTTAGTGCCTTAGAGGCTACAAGTTAGCTAGGCCTTCCAAGCCTTGTGTGTGACACTCCAAAATCCGGGGGTCCCTTATCAACCGTTGACAACTCGTCAACCAGCGAAAATAAACCACATTCTGGCATCTTCATCTACGAGGCTCAGAGTGAGGGCCTTCCATCGGCGTAGACCCCGTACCTGAAATATTTTTCCATAAAGGGTGAGCCACGCTCAATAGAGTATTTCCTGAATAGGCTACTCCCTAGCCCAAATGCACATGAAATGCTCACATGCAACCAATTCATCCTTCATACATTCCAAGCATGAATATGCTATCAATGTTAGAAATTTACAATTGAATGTTATGGAATGAGATGAGACTCACTCTCACTACCCAACTCGAGCCATTCTTGGCTCTTTGACACATGCAATTTCTAATTTGCATTTGCTCGTCATCCATGATCTCGAGCCCTTTTCGGCTCTCCAACACATGCAATTTCTCATGTGTATAATTTTGTTATTTATGTTATACATCAAATGACATTACCAATCCGGGGTCTTTTATGGGGTGAGTATTTATGGACTTACACCAATGACACCCAACCAACACGGGATATATGGACTCCCACCAACGGTCTCGCGTACACCAACACAATCTATGGACTAATACCAATGGAAGTGCGTATCCAAATCACCGGGCCTTGCACCCGAGAGACCTTCTAGCTCTTCTTGCTAACTCTAACCCTCAACACCATGAAAACTGTGTGACTCGGGCAAATCATCGACCTAGCTCACTCGAGCCCACTTGTCATCCACCAAGTGTGGTGTTGACTACACCATGCACTCACACCCACTCAATCGCGATGTTTTCGTGCATATGCAATGCAATGTCTCATTGCAACTACAATATGATGTTCAATATGCTATGTGTGCCATATGAACTATTCCAAACCCAATTCACATAATCCATGACAAATTACATCACAAGCATATAATTCTTATGTCTCACAATGTCAATAAGCTAATATGCATTTATTAATATTTTATCCAAAACTCAAGTCCAAACATGTTATCTCATATTAAGCAATAACACACTTCCAAATCAAGACATTATGTAAACACAAAATATGACCACAATTCACATAATTCAAGAAATTACATTAAGCAATTTCTACATACCCATTTTAAGATAGAATATATTCTACCTAATTTCAATACACATTTCACCAAAATCACTTCTATAGGCAAGTCATATATATCTATATTAACCTACCCATTTCAACATAACATTCAAGGTTGTGAATAGACCTAAGTAGAAGAATCTCCTAACTCTTGTAGCGTGAAGAATGCCCTTGGGAAGCTCCAAGAATCAACCCAAGCTCAAATTCAATCTTCCCCAAATGTTTGGTTTTCCCTACCTTCGGTGAAAGCTCTTGTTTTTGGGTATGTAAGCGTAGCCCTTGACGAGGGGAATGACTTTCCTTCTTGGTCCGAATGGATCTAAGCACCGTAGCTCCATAGATCGTAAAGAGAAGGTGAGCTTTTCTCCCTTTTCCCTCTCTTCTCTCTCTCTCTTTCTATCGGCTGAGCAATGGCTGAACAATTGGGGAAAAATCTAATTTTTCTCCCTATTTATATTTTTAGAATACTTGGCCCACAACGTGCCACACGACCCTTTTAATTCTGAGTCCTATTTCGTCCCGAAATGATTAAATTTGGCTCCGGTTCAAGTTCAAAATATTTTTAATTTAAGTTGTTCTTGATTATTTCCCAAAATTTATAATTTATTCAAAATTTTGATTTTGGGTCACCCGAGGCTCGACTGCCTCGTAAAACTCGAAAAGTTCGACTATCTCAGAATTTGACAAAAATTGACTGGATAACTAGATTTCGCGAGACAAATCCAACAATGAGTTTCGTTTCGTCATCCGGGTTCTAGAAAAACTCAAGCTTGAAACCCGCATTGTAATGATAAATTACCATTTTGCCCTTTATTCCTAAAAGATCAATTCTACTCGAGTTTTACATTGCGTCGGTCCTAATTTGACAAAAAGGGCACTACAATTTCCCCTATGCCTCTTTTGATTGAACAAATTAACTGAGGTGTATTTTTGAAGAGTTTGGTCTTCGTGGACCTTTATTTTTGCCAACGGGCTTCTCTTGCCTAAGAAGCTTGGGGCTTTAGTTGCCTAAAAAGCTTAGGATTTTAGTCGCCTAAGGTGCTTAGGGCTTTAGCTTACCTTTCCCCTCTCTTTCTTCTTACACTATTATGAAATTTGACTAATAGAGAGAGAGGATAGGTGGCTTGGAGCCTTAAGAGCCGCCTCTGCCACTTTAGTTAAAAACCCTCCACTTGAGTGTTACCTCCTTGAGGTTAGTTGAAAAAATTTCAAGCTTTCGACGAATCAAGTTGGGACAAGAATCAAAGTTGCTTACAACGACGAGGACTAAACGTCAGTACCAACCCAGTCCGTTTACGACACATTGCAAAAATTTGGAGTTTTGTATAATGATTTAACGAAGCATCATTTGACACTATGAAGAGTTGATCTACGTCCTGCGTACACTATAAGAGGTAGGCATTCCATCCTATCGAGGTTTATTTCCAACCTATGGTTATATATGAAATGGGTATAGCCCTAAGGATGAAAACTTTTAAGCTAGGCCACACCTAGCGTAACTAGGTGCTTGAAAATGAGTATGAGAACTTGTAAAACTCATTTTGAGGTATATTTGGGTTAGGTATGAAAAATTACATAAAAGCTGAATCTATCGATAGGAGAGGCACTAACAACTGGTAGGAAACTTATTAGATTTTGTTGTGGTTATGCTATGTGTTTATATTTCATGCTTTCTAAGTATTTTGATAAAATTCTTAAGGTTCAAGTATGTTTAATTGCTTGCAACCATATATGGCATGCAAGGCAATATTTATATAAATGGTCATGTTTATTATATGTTTTATGATATGATGAGCAGGGTGATATGTAAAAATCCGGGAAAATTTAAACTTTTTTAAATAAAGGGCAAAATGGTAAATTATATTAACGGTTCGGGTTGTAAACCTGAGTTTTTCTAGAACTCGGATGACGAGAGAAAGACGCCACATGACCTTCTTTCTCTCGCAAAATCTAGTGACCATTTCAAATTTCATCGAATTCTAAGATAGTCGGGTTTTTGCGCGTTTTACAAGGCGGTCAGACCTCGAGAGACCCAAATAAATTTTTTTTAATAAAATTATGAAATTCAAAAAATAAATGAAGGCAAGTTAAAATAAAAATATTTTGAACTTGAACCGGATTAAAATTTAATCGTTTCGGGATAAAAACGAACCCGGAAGAAAGAGGGCCATGTGACGTGTTGTGGGCCAAGTATTGAAAAATATAAATAGGGAAAATCTGATTTTTGGAGAGGGAGAGAGAAGAGAGGGAAAAGAGTGAATTTCTCCACCTTCTCTCTAAGATCTATGGAGATTGAGTGATCGAATCCGCTCGGGCCAAGAAGGAAAGTTATTTTCATCGACGTGGACTACAAAACCATACCAAGGAGGTCAATTTTGGATGAGTTTACAAGAACGGGATTTTCGAAAAAAAATATTTTAGCTTATTTTCGGGTCTTAGGAGCTTCTCAACGCCATTCTACGCTTCAAGAGGTATGGTTCCGTCCTACTTGGGTTTATTTTACAACTTAGGTTGTTTATATATAATGGGTAGGTTGAAAGAGATAATTATCACATACCAACCCTACTTGGGTTGATTCCTAACCTAGAATGCGTATAGAGAATGGTTATATGTGTATATATATTTTTACATATGTAAATATGGTCATGGAATTGAGGAAGTTGGGTATGGAACTGATTTATGTTAAATTTTAGCATGAATTAGATGTAAAAAAGTTACTTGTATGTTTCTTGTAATTTGATGACATTGTGGCATGATATGTGCTCACATGATTGTTTACCTCGAAGGTGTTTGATAAAATGCCTTGTGTGATTAGGATTGTTATTTTGATCTAATTGAAATAACATGTTTGGGATTTGTTGTTGATATGTGAACCTATGCTATATGATATGAAGCATGATGATGATTATATAATTTATATGCCTATTATGTAAGTTTCCATGGAATATGATGATATGTAGGTAATATTGCTCATGTGACATTCATTGCATATTGGGCATGATCATGACATCACATTCATGGGCTTTATGAATGAGTGTGGGTATGTGGGTGTATGGATTAAGCAAACACCATACTTGGTGCTTATTGGGTGGGCTCGAAAAAGTTGGATTGAAGATTCAACTGAGTCGTACAGCTGCACGCATGAAAAATTTGTGTCGGGCATAGTAAGTAGGGCTAGACACTCCCTTGGTGAAAACCCCTGCTACTAGTTCATACACCCTCCGGTGCAAGCCCAAAAGTGTAGATAGGCGTACGGAGCCGGCGGTGAAATTCCAAAATCCGTTGCCCAACAAAGACACAAGATTTTGGTTTATAAAAATCCATTCCGTGGGTAACATCTAACATGATTTGTTTTTATAAAAACATAACAAACAATCATTGGATGTGTTTTCATCAATTGACGGGTTCATTACACATGTGCATTGCATTGAGTTGTGGGAGTCGGTGAGGAATCGAAATGAGTTGCATGAGTGGGTGACATCTCATATTATGGCACGGCATGTTAGACTTCAACATAGAATTGTTCAATCTTGATTGGAATGGTTGTTGTTGTCAAATGTTGCATAGGAACATTGCATATGCACTTAGGTTGGGGAGTAGCCTCTGTAGGAAATACTCTACTGGGCGTGGCTCACCTTATACCAGAAATATTTCAGGTGCGGGGTATACACCGGTGGACAACCCTCACACGAAACCTCAAGGATGAAGGAAAGCCGATTTGTGGCTTTTATAGTTCATTGTGTAAAGCTTTTGTTAAAATTCCATTTTGATGTGTAAATATATGGAATTGCATGTAATGGAACTAGTATGAATCATGTCTTAGGTGGAAAAACCTTAATAAACATGTTTTGTTTGGTTGTGAAATTGGCTGGAATGAATTGGAAATGAATAAGGAAGGTATTGTGAAAACACAAGCAAAACCTTTCGGAAGATTATTGTAAATTTCTGTCCAGAAGGTAAAACCTTTCCGGAAGGTTAATGAAAACCTCCCGGAAGAACTTTTCCAAAAAGCAAAACCTTCTGGAAGATCGATCAAAACCTTCCGAAAGATCTTCCATAAATCTGAAATTTTGTTCTATACTTTCGAATCTTGACTTCTTTGGTTCCAACGATATAAAATGGACATTAAATGAGATATGTTGGGGTATATTGAACCTTGGTGGGATTAGATGATTAAAGGAAACACGGATTACATTGTGAGTAATAATCCCAATTAAGGGGTTGGTTTTGACGTGGTGTCGGACTATACGACATTCACGGGTAATTTCGCGGGTTGATGGGTGATCAACGGTTAATAAAGGACCCCCGGATTTTTGGGGCGTCACATGATATGAATTACAATTGCATATTTCATTTTCACTAGCTTGGGTAGTATCGTATTCGTGGATATCCGACTTGAATGTGAGTGTGGGTGCATGTTTTATTCAAGCACCATTCTTGGTGGGTTGATACGTGGGCTCAAAAAAGTTGGATCTAGGTCTGGCTAAGCCACACGGGTTGGCACTGAAATATGTGTCGAGGTTAGCAAGAAAGCTTGGATTCTCCCTCAGGTGTAAGACCCAACAATTTTGAGTATGCACTATCGGTGGTATTGAGCCCATCATATGTGTTGGTGTACATGGAACTGTAGATGTAAGTCCTGAAATTCCGTGTCAGTTGGGTAACCATTGGTGTAAGTCCAAAAAATACCTACCACATAAAAACATAGATTTTATAAAGTAGTTGTTGGATGTTTAATTAACATCAATGGCAAGAGTTTGGAATGCCCGGAGTCTTGTATGGCATTGCATATTATGGGAGCCGATAGGGTTCGGCAGGTCTCAGCGTTGCATTGCATGTGTGAGTTCTCTTTTCATAGCATGGATGTTTGACATGACGTTTAAATGTAGCATTTTATATGTATATGAGTTTCGAAGTAATATCCATAGGAGATACCTTATTGTATATCACCCTTTATGGGGATATATTTCAGGTGCTGGATAGGCATTTGCTAACAGCCCTAACTTGGGCATACTTTAAGGATAGAGCTGGATATTGGCTCTTGATATGGATTTTTTCAGTCCCTTGTATATAATTACAATTTGGCTTTGTATATTTTTAAGTACAAAACTTGTATTTTATTCAAGGCATGTAATGAGACTCTTATTGTAAGATCCCGTACTAGAATTAAATAAAAATGACATCATATAAAATTTTCTCCTAGGATAAATAAAAAGATTGTAGAAACCTTTAATCGTTGTTAAAATATTGATCATGAAGTTTGAGTTTCAGATGAATTGACTTTCGGGTGAAACTTAGTTTTGAAGGTGTTTAAACTTGAGAAAGGTGATTAGGTAAATTTTGAAATATTTTCGGGCAAAATAAGGCCTCCATTGAATTCCGAATTTTGAGAATCTTTGAAAGATGTAATATAGGGTGTATTAAAAGTTAATAAGTATTTGGAGGCAAAGCTCATTTTAGAAAGAATTGGGGTAGGAAGGAATTTAACACTACTTTAGTATTTTAGTCTTAACTTTATACTAAGAACTCCGATTGAGCTGAATTTTGGTCAATAGAAATTAGACTTCAAAGTCTACAAAAGTACAATTCACGAACATTTCTTGAATAGACTTCTAAATAGGTGAAAATGGCTCATGAAGTTGGGATAAAATTTGGCACCATCCAGATGCCCCAAGCACCATCCGAACGGTAATCCCTACCATGAAACCTTATTTTCCATAAAAAATAGTGACTTGGCACCATCCGGATGCCCAAACACTGTATGGCTGCCACCTTAAAAAGGCCCTGTAAACCCCCACATGTTCATCTTAATATAATAATATAATTTTTTAGTAATACTAACTTATGTAATGATGTATGCATGAACTACGTAGTTATAAGAGTAGAAATATGAATGTTGGTGGAGGTGATTTTATGTTGTAGAAGTATGGAAGTATTCCGGAGTGAAATCACACTTTAGAGAAACTTTGAGTAGAAAGGATTTTGAACACTGCATAGTATTTGGACCATAACTTTTTACCCTAATTTTTAATTGATCTGAAATTTTGACAGTAGATATTAGACTAATAGGGATACAAAATATTATGTCACAAAAATTTCCCAAATTGACCTCTAAATAGGCCAAAACTTCACTTGAAATTTCAGCAGAAACTAGAATGACATTCGAACACCAAGTGACGTTCGAACGCCAAGTGACGTTCGAACTTGGCGTACGGATCTCTGATTGAAATGTAAAAGTACCAGGAGCAACCAACGTTTGAAGTTCAAAGTGACGTTCGAATGTGAGCCAATAAGTTGCACTATTAACGTTCGAACGACAAACGACGTTCGAACGTGACTAAAAAGTCTGGGTTCCAGATTCGCAATATGTGAACCATCTCTTCCATTATAAATACTTAAGGCCGCCCCCCTTAGCCCAATTTCAACACTTATAACCCTAGGAAGCCTTAGAGAAGAGGAAAGAAAGGGGAACCACACAAGATCAAAGGAGGGTTTCACATTGGATTTGGATCAAAGCTCAAGTTCTTCAAGAACACCAAGGTAGGGATTTCTCCTCACTCTCTTACATTAAGGCTAGAGCTTATGTTTATATGTATTCTTTTGACTCTAGATTTATTCTATGTGCTATGAAATTATCATTCCTTGGTATTCTTGCAAAGATTAACATATTTTAAACAAAGGTATGTTGGAATAGCTCTTAAATCACCTTTTCTTGATCTCAAACCCTAGTTTTTAAAAGTAGTGGATTTTTCTCCTGAGTCTTCTTTTGTTCTTGATTTCTAAAACTTTAGTTCTTTGTGTTGAGTAATAAATTATGTTGTGATCTCTTGTATTTTTGCTTAATTGGTTATTGGAATTGTTACATGATAAAATTGGGGATTTTTTAGATATGCTTGTAAAATGAGAAATTGTGGATTTTATATTTATTTGGAATTGTTGGTGAATTGAGAATATTTTGGATTTCCTCATTTGAATGGTTGTTGTGATGGACTTGGATTGCTATCAAGAGATGTCGTAGAATGTTAGATGCTAGTCTATCCCAGTGGAGGTGAGATAGTTTCCTAACGTTTGTAGTGGATTGTCATTTGGTAATGCGACCACTATCATTCATTGAAGTTCTAACAAGGGATGTTATATTTTTCCTGGGAAGGGAGTCGTCACTGTCGTTGGGATGGTAGATGTCCTTTCCTAAAGTGACTGTGATTGTGATGAGTGGACTAAGCAAAATCATTGGGTAGATTCCTGAGAAACAATCAACATACATGACAATAGGGATTAACGAATGTCAGGTGTGGTTTATTATTCATTGAACCAGAAACGATTTCTACAACAGTTTTGGGAAGCATGAGATTCCACAAGAACTAGTTAAAAATGGTTTATGGTGGAATGAATTATGTTTGAAAATGGTTTGTTAATTGTATATTGATTTAACTTATTTATTAAATTACTGTTGTTCCTTAAACTTGAGATCTGTATAAATGTCCCGATTTTTATTTCAAAAGCTCTATATATTATTTGTGAAATGAGACCGGCCTGTTTTATAAGATTTCTAAACCTTATTAGAGTCTAGGAGAATTTTTCTACAGAGTTTAGTGCTCACTCCCTACATACAAATATTTTTTCAGATTATGGTCTAAGAAAAGAGCTCGAAGTAGAGGCACTGGCACATTGGGAGACTCCCATAGATGGGCATGTGGATTCTAAGACGGATACTTAGAGCGATATTATCTTTTGTTCTATACTAGAAAATTAATTTTGGAAATATTGTGAAGGCTAGTTTTCTTTTGTTTTCCGCTGCATTTTAATAGTTAAATTTTTGGGATGTAAATGTCATAGTTAGTCATACTCTTTTGGATAATGTTATAAATATTACATGGATGATGAATGACGTCTCTTTTATTTATGGATTTTACCAGTGCTCTCATGGTATGATTGGTTATAGATAGTAATGCCTTCCAGGGTGGATTTGGAGCGTTACAGGCCCCGCTCAGTTTAAAGGTTTTTCTCTGTTTTTCACCCAATAAATAATCTATGGACGTCCCTTTTGCTATGCTTCATCAGTTTTCAACAATAGACAACCCTAAAGAGTGAGAGAGAATGAGAAAACACAAGATTCACATGGATTCACACATTGAGATTAATTCAAACACACTAGGACTATCTTCAAACATCAGATTGAGGTAGGGGATTCTTCTCAAGTTCTTTCATTAAGACTTAGAATTCTATATGTTTTAAATCATCTAGAATATTATATGATAAATAATCTATTGTTCTTAGTTTTTTTTATTAACATACTATTCGTTCTTGATTTATTTTCGAGTAACATGTGATTTTCAACTAGATACTTGTCTTGTGTTCAATAAATATTATTCTTCAATTTTCAAAACCCTAGTTTTTTCTAAACACATATTTTTAGTGAAAGATCTATTGATTTTTGAATTCTAAAAGTTCTATTATCAGTTAAATTAGGTTTTCAATCAACTATTTATTCTTGTTCCAACAAATTGTGTTTTTGGAAAAACCTTAGAATTTGGATAACAAAATTGTAAAGATATTATTGATGTGATTTCTTGCATATTTTAATTTCTTTATTACTTTAGTATGTTGAGAATTGTGCAATTCTGATACTTGAATTGTTGATGGAAATTGTGATTGGTTAAGGTTATGGTTCTTGAGAAAATTATGGTTTCATCTCTTGTATGGTGTGGGTGTGACGGAAATGAATTGCTTTCAAGAGCTGTTGTAAAGTGTTAGTTTATCCCATTGGGGGTGATATATTTGCCTAACACTTGTAGTGCATTATTGTCTGAGATCAACTACTATTGTTTGCTTAGGTTTTATGTTGAGGGATGGTATACTTTTCTTGCGAAGGATTTAGCAAGGTCGTGGGAGATGGTATACACCCTTCCTAAATTGGTTTGTGATGTGTCCTGCGGGGAATGATTGAGATTGTTTGGTTGGTGAGTGAACAAAGTAGAATCATTGGGTAGATTCCTAAGAAGCAACCAACATACATGAAAATATGAGATGATGCTCTGAATTATTTATTAATTGATTTAATTTCTTGCATGTTTACTCTTTTCATTGATTTACCGTATTCCGTACACTTGAGATCATTACAACTGTCATAGTTTTACTCTCAAAAATATATATATGTTATTTTCTAGAAAAGACTTGCCTTCTTTATGCTATGCTCACCACACATTTATAGATTTTGGCATATAGAAAAGGATGAAACAATATTTCAGTTAATTTTAATTGTTTCGCTATTGGATACTATTTGGCTTTGTAATTTTAAGTTTGGAGTAGTTAGAATATTTTATTGCCTTAGTATTTGGTATTTATCAGATGAATGGATGATTTACTATTTAAATGATTATTTTTAGTTGCTCTCATCATTGAATAGTTTGTATATGGTAATGCTTTCCTGGTTGGATTTTGGGTCGTTAAAGATTAATTTGGAAATAGAGCTGAGGAATTAAGTTTTACATGAGAGCTATAGGTTGTGAACTATCACTGGAGTATTTAGTTATGATGTCGAAACTCTAGGCTTGAATTTGTTTGAACTTTTATCTGTATAAGATAAGTGTGATTTGTAGCTTAGTTAGGTTAAAGATTAATTATTTGTTCAAATTCTTGAATTAGCTAACTTAAAGGAGTTGACGAAAATTTTGGGATGGATATTCTAGTTTTATATCATGTCATTAGGCATGGATCCTTATGCAAGTAATATTATCTATATTAGAGATGGGTATGAGATATGATTTGTAACAAAAGACACCAAAACTCGAATTGGACAATTGTCGCAAAATCATCAATTAAGCAGACTACTTTTTACTAATTAGATCATAACTCTTTGTTGAAAAGTCTAAATTGTACACTATTTTTTTTTATTATAAGTTTAACTAGTATATCTTTCCAACCATGTAGGCCACACATTCTAGAAATATATAAGTTGAATCAATTTATTCTCCAAAGTTGATCAAAATTTTGTATTGTGCTATTCCTTGGATAGCAAAAATGTCGTATTTTTCTTCTTAGATTCTGAATGATTTATCCTTATGTAAGCTTCCACCAATATTTAGGCTTTGATTTAAAGACACCCCTTTTTGATTGAAGTGTTTTGATGGATAAAAATATAAAATTTGACTATGATTTGGTCTCTTGTCGACTCTAAGTATTCCAGTCTACTATTAGTGTTGATTTTATTTGTGGAAGTGAAGGAGATGTGATAACCCAATTTGAATGTTTGGAGGTAAGGTCAGCTTAAATGTTTTTAAGATGGACTAAGCTTTGAATAGTAGAGTTATGGAAAATTATGTGTGTTACTTAAAAGTCATAAAAATTAAGGAATGAATGTAGTTTTGGTTTTACGGTATGAACTATAAGAGTATTATGTTTTCCTCTAAGGTGAATATGATGGTATGAGATAGTATAGTTCTTAATTATGATCAAATGAAGGAATATTGTGAAGTAACATCGAATGAGAGAGTATTTTGGAATAACGATAGGAATTGTGGTTATGATTTTTAAATGGACAATAGTTTATTTCATAACCACATACTTGAGGTTGTCAATATTGGTTTGAAAATATTATGGAGATCACATTTACTTTAGAAGTATTAATGGTTTACAACGGTCATACACAGGATACTCATTGAAGACATTATACTTAGGTAATCATATTTCGTTGTAGGCTTAGTTTACTACACTTAAACTCTCTAAAGTATTAACAATCGTGAATCTATTGGTTGAGTGTTTAGTTAATAGTTGACTTGTATTTAGAATCTTGATTGAAAATTGAGGTCAATTTATGGAAACAAACTTATAGATATACAAAAAGGAAAATGTAGTAGTTACTTTTTACCCTCGATATTATAGGATTAAATATTATAGAGGTTTAAAAACTCGTGGTCAAATATACTAGAAAAATATTGAAATAATGATGCTTTTAATGTTTGGTGTTAACTTCTATCGTAATGTGAGGTCTTTTAATGTTATTGGAGTTGTTTTGGGAGAATATGAAGGTTTTTTCTCTCTCTTTTAGTACATTATTAAGGTTCTATTTGGTATACTTGAGGATTGTTGGTATGAGTATTGAATATTCAAACTTTACGGTTAGTGGAGGTAATTATAAATATGTAATTGGAGGAATCGATGATGATACCTACGTAGATTGATTTTCACATTGATGTAAAAACTTTATGTAATTTTTTGGTATAATGAATATGGTTAGCCTACTAATTTGTAGATCGTTATAATCTTGGGGATTATGAATAATGGTTAACGATGATGACTAATGTGGTTAAATCGAGGAACATTGGTTTAATTATTGGGAGTCTTTTTTTTTCTATGATTATATTATAAAAAATCTGATAATATTGAATTGAGTGAGATTATTGTGATTCTTCGAAGTCTATCTTTATTTTAAGAATCATAAATATATTTATTGTAACACCACAAATACCACCCTGGACGGCATTACATGCTAATCACCATTCACATCATTAGAGCACTAAATAAATCCGTCCATAAGAAAATTTACATTAATCATATATCTATACTGTCTATAACATTATCCTAAAAGAATAGAACCATCTTGGTCTTTACATTCCAAATATTAACTAGGGTAACGCAGCGTAAAACATAGCAAAAGTAAACTATACTTTACATTGTTTTAAAAGAATATCCTAGTCTAGTACAAAAGATAGTGTCGCTCTACGCGTTCACCTCGGGATCTACATCCCCGTCTAGCTGAGTCTCCCAGTGTATGGGCTCCTCGACTCCCAACTCCTCCTCAAGCGTATAATCTGAAAGACATTGGTTGTAGGGGGTGAGTATTAAGCCCTGTAGGAAAATTTTCTCAAGCTCCAACAAGGTTTAGAAAAATGTAAAACCGATCGGTCTCATTTCGCAAATATCATATATCAATTTTGAAAGGAAAAACAGGACATTTTAAATAGATCTTTAGTTTACACAATAGCAAGAATTTAAACGAAAGCAATAAAATACATTTCTCAAACATAAATTATGTTCAACAGGTTCTTGTAGAAACCATTTCTACAACCTAAAACAATAGTTAACAATCTTATGTATATTGGTTCATCCCTAGTGCCATGTAGGTTGATTGGTTCTCATGAATCTACCCAACGACTATATCTAGTTCACCAATCACAATCAAATCACAAGCACTTTAGAAAAGGGCGTCTACCATACCAATGGCACTGACGAGTCCCTTCCCAGAAAAGGTATACCAACCCTAGTTCGAACTCCAGTGAACGATAGTGGTTGCATTACCAAATGATAATCCACTATAAGTGTTAGGAAACTATCTCACCCCCACTGGGATAGACTAATCTCTAACACTCTACGACATCTCTCGAAGACAATCCAAGTCCATCACAACAACCATACAAGTGAGGAAACCAAAATATTTTCAAATACCAATAATTTCACATTATTACCAAAATTCTCAATTTTCACAAGTGTCATATAGTAGAATAATCAAAGAAAATATACAAGAGATCATTATTAATATTATTTTGTTGTACAATATTGATGGGTCATACCCAAATAGTCTGATTTATGTGGAAAGATCCAACCTCGATTGAAGAGTCCAGCCATGCAAGGCCCACTAAATCCAAGTCAAGTCCAAATCTAGCTGGGGGCCCTCCTCCCAAGGAATAGGAGCACGAGGGAGAGAAATGCGGCGCAGAAACCCTACCAAATTTATAATTACCAAAACTAGTAGGAAGCACCTTCCTCACGCCACTGCCTTACCTCCAAATCCTAACTTTATAAATGTAAGTCCTCTCATCATCTAGGGCATGCCTCCCAAAAACCTACACTCATCTCCTACACATTGCTCTCCAGCTCTCTCTCTCTCTCCTTCTCCCTCAAAGCATTGTAGCTCCCTGGAGCAAACTCAATAGAGAGCACCATAAATCATTAATAAAGAAAACTGGCTATAGTTGCCATTCAAAGTGGACGTAGGTCACGGCTGAACCACTATAAACTCCTGTGTTGATCCTTTACCTGCAATTCTTAACATTGATTATTTTTTTATTGCATATTAACTGCACCCATTCACCTTCTTGACTGTTGATCTTGCATAGAAACCGATTTTGTGCATCATCAGTTTGGCACCATCTGTGGGAATGACAAAATTCTCATTTCCAAACACTCCATTTCACTGAAACAATGGAGATCACTACCAGATCCATGAACCAGCATAAAGGCAATCCTCCACGAGAGGAGGAGGATGTTTCTCCACCTGCCAACCATGTGTCGGATGCTCCGGCTCCAAATTTCCAGCAAATGTTGGAGACCATGCAGCAGATGGACACCCAAAATCAGCAAATACTGCAACTCATGCTCACTGGACGAGGAGCACAACTCGGCGGAGCATAGCTTGGAGGACCTCAAGGAGCTCCACGTCCTGGAGGTCAAGGAGCTCCATGCCCTGCTGCTCCAAACCTAGGTGGTCCTATAGGGCTAGGCGCCCACTATAGAGTCCCCCTAGGCACCCCACACAGGGCAGCCCATCTCGAGGGACCTCCACACCCTCCTCCTCCTGCTTCCCATGGTGAGGCCCCTCCTCTCCAAGAGGATGAGGACGAGAACCAAAGCATAGAGCATGAGAGTCATTTCCATGATCATTCCAGGGGAGTCCCAAATCATTGGGACGAGAAAATCAAAGAGGTCCAAAATCAGCTAGGTGACGTCTTCAATGCCATGAAGGCACAAGGACCAGAGACCGTGGACTATCTTGTAAGTCGAACGGACACGCCTTTCAAGCCCGACGTAGCAAACTACCCTTTTCCCCAGAAGTTCAAAATGCACTATGTGGAGACCTTTGATGGAACAAAGGACCCACTAGATCATCTCGACACCTACAAAACTCTAATGCAGTTGCGCAATCTCCCAGACGAAATCATATGCAGGGCGTTCCCAACCACATTGAAGGGGTCCGTCCGACAATTGTTCGCTAAGCTCTCCCTCGCCTCCATTGCCTCCTTTGCTGAGCTCAACAGGTCATTCATGTCGCACTTCATTGGAGGACGCCGACACCAGAAGCCTGTCCCCACCTGCTTAGTATAAAGCAAGACCGAGAGGAAAGCCTGAGGAGCTACCTCACTCGTTTTAACGAGGAGGTACTCCAAGTTGATGAGCCCGACGACAAAGTGACTATGACCGCCTTTTTGGGAGGCCTCTGCTCGTCGAGTTTTTCTTTTCTCAGTCATGAAACACCGACCAAGAAGCAAGCCAGAGTTATTAGCAAAGGCCTAAAAATACATGAATGCTAAGGACATCACAAGGGCCAGGTGAGGTAAGTCCTCCCGATCTGGAGAAAAGAGGAAGGAAAGGGAGAGGGACGACAAGAAGGAGACTAGCAACAAGCACAGCAGTAGAACAGAGAGGGTTCCTATTAAAGACTGACTCGGCCCGGCTCCCCAGAATGACCGACAACCTTTCACTCCCCTCAATGGCATTGTCAGACATATTCTATTGTAGATTCAGGATGACCCCATGATAAAGTGGCCAGAGAAGATGAAGTCTCCTTTAAATCGCAGAAATCCTAACAAGTATTGTCGCTTCCATCGCGACCACAAACATGACACCGATGATTGCTATGACCTCAAAAGGCAAATTGAGGATCTCATTCGATGTGGACACCTACGCTAGTATGTTGCTGGTAGAGGGCAGGCGCCACCGCCACCCCATAACCAGGAAGATCAACATCCCGTTGGGGAAATCCACACTATCTCGGGAGGATTAGCAGGAGGTGGAGAGTCCCTCTCTTCTATGAAGGCCCATACCAGGAAGGCAAGGCACCTTGACGAAGGGCGCCCTTCCAAAGCGCCCAGGCAAGACACCGACGAGGTCATATCCTTCTCAGATAAGGACCTAGAAGGAGTTCAGCACCCCCATGACGACCCCCTGGTGCTCACCATGATTGTTGCCAATTTTCAGGTGCGCAGCATTCTAGTGGACAGCGGCAGCTCTGCAGATATCCTATTTGCAGAGGCTTATGTAAAGCTCAACCTGGGCAGGGAGAGACTACAGCCCATCAGATCTCCCCTCATTGGATTTTCAGGGGAGAAGGTGTATCCCCTAGGGTCCATCACCCTACCAGTCATAGCCGATGCAGCGCCTCGAAGCTCCTCGGTCATGGTCAACTTTTTGGTGATAGACTGTCCATCAGCTTATAATATTATATTAGGGTGACCGGCTCTCAAAACATTAAGAGTCGTGCCCTCTACATAACACCTCATTCTCCGATGTCCAACCCCTAACGGAGTTGGAGAGGTCAGAGGAGACCAGGTAGTAGCAAGGGAATGTTATGTCTCCTCCATGAAGACCAGAAAGTCATAGGAGACTTTGTAAGTGGAGGTCCTTGACCCAAGGGATGACTCCACCTTAGAAAGAGGAGAACCAGCCGAGGAGCTCACCCTTAAGGTCTTAGATGAAGAACACCCTGACAAAAAAGTATACGTTAGCTCTTCTCTTTCTGCAGACCTAGTGGGCCCACTCATAGATTTTTTGAGATGAAACATGGACGTTTTTACATGGTCACATGCAGACCTAGAGGGCATCGACCCATAAGTGGCCACACACCGTCTCAATGTCGACCCACGACACAAGCCTATTCGCCAAAAGCTGAGGGGCACCTCCTCTTAGAGGGCCCAAACAATGGAAAAAGTGGTAAAAAAATTGATAGAAAATGGGGTGGCTAGAGAAGTAGCCTATCCTGAGTGGCTCTCAAATGTGGTGATGGTAACTAAGGCTAATGGAAGTGGCGTCTCTGTGTCGACTTTTCTGAGCTCAACAAGGTGTGCCCAAAGGATAGCTATCCACTGTCGCGGATCGACCTTCTCATTGACTCCACCGCCGGGTACGAGTTGCTCATTTTCTTCGATGCATACTCTAGATACAACTAGATTAGCATGTATCCCCCCAGACCAGGAGAAGACATCATTCATTACTCCGAAGGGGACCAATTGCTACAGGGTCATGCCCTTCGGACTAAAGAACGCAGGTGCGACCTACCAACGGCTAGTGAACAAGATGTTCCAATCTTAGATCGGGCGAATGAGGGAAGTGTATGTGGATGATATGCTGGTGAAAAGTCTTGTAGCAGTAGACCACGTTGATCACCTCCAGGCGCCTTTTAACGTCTTAAGGTCCTATCACATGAAGCTCAATCCTTTAGAAGTGCGCCTTTAGCGTGGGATCCGGGAAATTCTTGGGGTTCATGGTTAATTAGAGGGGAATTAAGGCGAACCCCAACAAGATCAAGGCCATCATCGACATGAAATCACCCTCCTTAACCAAGGAGCTCCAGCGCCTCAATGGGAGAATCGCAGCACTTAATAGGTTCGTCTCCAAGTCTGTAGACAAGTGTTTCCCCTTTTTCAAAATTTTTTGCTAGACTTTTGAGTGGGGACCCGAGACAGAGGAGGCCCTCCAAAGGCTCAAAGCCTACCTAGCTACAACTCCCATCTTGTCACGTGCCACTCTAGGAGAAGCTCTCCATCTTTACATTTCTGCCTCCCTATCAGCGGTAAGCTCTGTGTTCATTAGAAACGATAACGGAGTATAGAAGCCTATTTATTATGTGAGCAGGGCCTACCGGGGGGCGGAGACGAGGTATTTGGGGTTAGAAAAACTAGCGCTCGCCCTAGTTACAACGAAAAGAAGACTGCGACATTACTTTCAGAGTCACAGTATAATTATCGTCATAGACCAACCCCTAAGACGTTTCCGGCAGACTTCTTAAGTGGGCGGTGGAACTCAGCGAGTTTGACATTCAATACCAACCAAGGACAGCCATCAAAGAACAAGCCCTAGCAGATTTCATTGTCAAGCTCACACCGACAAAAGAAGGGAACCCCAAAGATGCCCAGCCATCCCAGTCTGCACATCAAACTTTTGATGCCCAGGCGTCCCAAGCTGTACATCAAACTTTTGATGCCCAAACGTCCTAAGCTGCACCTCAAGCTTTTGATGCCCAAGCGTCCCAAGCTACACCTCAAACTTTTGATGCCCTGGCATCCCAAGCTACACCTCAAGCTCCTAATGCCCAGGCCGAGGGAGTACCTCTAGTCCCTGGAGCCTAGATAGCTTCACCAGATGACCAGCTATCCATTTCAAATTCCAAACCCTCCGCTCTTCTACTTTGGAAACTCTATGTAGATGGCTCCTCCACTAGTGAAAAAGGAGGAGCGGGCCTAATCTTAATCAGCCCAGATGGCACCACTCTCAAGTATGCAGTGAAGCTCCACTTTATTGCCTCCAACAATGAGGCTGAATACGAAGCCCTACTCTATGGGTTGAGATTGGCAATAGAAATGAAGGTACAACACCTCGCCGTTTATAGCGACTATCAGCTGATAGTCAACCAAGTAAAGGGCGAGTTCAAAGCCAAGGGAGCCAGAATGCAGGAATATCTTGGCATTGTAAAAAACATGATCTTAAAGTTCCACTACTTCTAAATTTGTCATATTCCCAGAGAAGATAACATGGCCGCCAATGCACTCGTAAGGCTCGCCTCGTCCTTGGAAGCCCCACCAGGAGGGCCATCATTTATTGGTCACCAATTCGAGCCAAGCGAGTTAGACCCAGTGGCCACCAATATCAACTGTGCATCAGCTGAGTCAAATTGGATGACTCCAATAAAGGCATTCCTCCAAGAAGGTGTGCTACCCGATGGTCTTCTAGAGGCCAAGAAGCTGAGGGTGAGAGCCTCCAAGTTTACCATCCTACAGGATACCTTGTACAAGAAAGGCTACTCCTTGCCATTGTTGCAGTGCCTTTCACCCGAAGAAACTCATTATGCCCTGCGAGAGATCCACGAGAGGATCTATGGAAACGACTCTGAAAGGCACTCCCTCGCTCACAAAGCGCTCAGACAAGGCTACTTCTGGCCTTCCATGGTAAGGGACGCCTAAGAGTTCCCCAAGAAGTGTGACATTTGCCAACGCTTTGTGACCGTGCCCAAGCAACCTCCAGAGAAGTTGACGACAATCATGAGTCCATGGCCTTTTTCCAAATGGGGCATTGACATTCTGGGCCCTCTACCTTTGAGCAGGGGACAATGCCAGTTCGTTGTGGTCGCCACCGACTATTTTACAAAATGGGCAGAGGCGAAACCCTTAGCCAAGATAATTGACACTAAGGTTAAAGATTTTATATGGAAAAACCTGGTCTTCAGCTTTGGGATACCCCATGCCATTGTTAGCGATAACACGAAATAATTCGACAATAAACTTCTCAACACCTTCTGCTCTGATCTACAAATAAAGCAGCCCGATTCTAGTCTAGCACACCCACAGGAAAATGGACAAGCAAAGGTCATGGTGAGAACGGTGCTGCGCAACTTGAAGATAAGGCTTGAAAAAGTGAAGGGTCTTTGGGTTGACGAGCTACCGGGCGTATTGTGGGCCTAGAGAACCACGCCAAGAACTCCTACTGGGGAGACCCTTTTCTCCCTTGCCTTTGGAACTGGGGCATTTATCCCTGTGGAGATACGGGTGAACTCCCTAAGGGTCCAGCACCACAACCCCATCACCAACGAGGAAGGACTCCATATCAACCTCGACTTGGTGGAGGAGGCTAGGGAAACGGTTGTGGTCTGCAACGCAAAGTACAAGCGATGTATGGCCAGGTACTATAATTCGAGGATGAAGCCTCATTCCTTCCAATCAGGGGACTTGGTCCTCAAGAAAGTGATCCTCGCCACACATGATGCACACGAGGGGAAGTTAGGACCGAATTGGGAAGGACCCTGCCTCATAACAAAAATAGTGAGGTCAGGCACCTACAAGATCCAGGATGCCGAGGGAAAATTCTTGCTTCATCCATGGAATGCAGAGCACTTAAGGAGGTATTATCAGGGACACCTTGAGAGTATCAAAGTAGTGGAGGTGGGGACTTATTTTTATTTTTGTTTATTTCTTTCTATTCAATGTACCTTTTTGGGGATTATCACCCAGCCAGATCAATGAAATTCTCTACGTTTTACTCAAAAAAAGATCTTGGCATTCCATTCCAAATGAGTACCCATACAAAAACAAGGCTACAGACTGCCTTTCTCGAAAATAAAAATCATCAAAAGTCACTAACACTCTAACTGCTGTCATGGTCATCCTCCACCTCCTCCTCGTCACCTTCAGCGTCATCCTCATCTTCGTCAGACCCTCCTTCATTGTCATCAGATGCCCCAGTAGGCAAGAAACCTGAAACATCAATGTCAAGAAAGGCAACAGAGATCCTCGCTTGAAGCTCATCATAACCATCAATGAAGGCATCTGCCAGGCCATTCGCTAAGTACCTCTCAGCTATAACAACCCTCTCCTAAGCCTGTGAAGCTCTCTCATTAGCCGCCTTCAAATCTGCCCCCAAAGTAGCCTCTATGAGCATGGCCCTCTCACGGGCCACTGAAAGCTCAACCTTCCTGAGTGCGTCCCTCCTGCTGGTCACCAAAAGCTCAGTCTCAAGCTTAGTTTCCCTCTCGTGGGTCAAAGTTAGCTCAGCTTCTCCGAGCGCATCTCTCTCACAGGACGCCAAAAACTCAGACTCAAGTCTGGACACCTTCTCATGGGCTAGCATAAGTTCATCCTTAGAAGCCCTACATGCAGCTTCGAGCTCAGCAACCCTTCCCTAAGCAGCATCCTTGAAAGCCCTGCCAGCAGCCTCGACCTCAGCAATCCTCCCTTGAGCGGCAAGAAGTTCTTTTTGGACGGCGACATGATCCTGCCTCAAGGTGCCATGGGCATAGGCTCTTGAAGACAGGCAGAGAGACATAGTTGAGACCTGAAAGAAACAAAAGACAGAGGTACGATAAATGACATAAAAAAGGATTGGAGAAAAGGGAATAGCAAACCCTTACCAAAGCCAGACCTTCCAAGTACATGTTAACGATCCTCTCGGTGCTCAGAGTATTCATCTGGTTAACCTCAGGGATATATATAAACCTCCCAAGTCTTTCTCTAATGACTGCCGGGTTGCCTAGCATGGGGCGAGACCAAGACGGTGCCTCTGCAGAAGTTCCCATGGGAGGAGAATATAGGGGAGTAGAGGCAGTGCTCGGCAAGGAAGTCTTTGGAGGAGCAACGGGAGGGGTCGCTTGATGAGGACACATGTGAGGATCCATCGAATGGGGTGCTTAAGATGTGTCCGCCTCGTGCATCACCGTTGTAGAAATCACTTGGGGGCATCATCTGTCATTGCCATCTTGGAAGGAGGAAGACTCCTGCTGGAGAGACGAGACCAGATCACTTCTTTATATATAGCTAAAAAAAAAATGTAGTGTCAGACAAACACGAGATACCAAGCAAAGCAAAAGGACATATACGAGAATCAACTTACCCTAAGAGCCACCAAACTTTAGGGAAGGAGCAGCGGCCTTAGCACGACTCGGAGGAGAACCTTTAACCCAGACAACTTTGGGCCAAAAAGATCTCAAGTCTCTGTGGGGACAATCCTTTACGGCCTCCAATTTTTACTTTTGGTCTACGGAGAGCACAGGCATATCTACAGGGGATGGTTGACTCTATGCATAAAAAAAAGTAAAGGGAAAATAAATGAAGGATGTACCGGGTTTCGTAGCAATAACCCACTGCATGGATACCAAGGGCTTGTCGTCTTCCGCAGCCTACTCACCGCTGACCAAAAAGAAGCGGGATTTCCAGCTACCACAATTAGAGTGTAATCCCGTGAACATGTTCGTACCGTGCCTCGTAGTAAAGTAGAACCACCCTCTATTTGGAGTAGGAGTCTCACTCAAATTATAAAGCTGCAAGGAACTCCGCGAGAGAAGCATCCTCATGATGCACCCTCCTCCACAGTGCAAGAAAGCCCAACAAGACTCTTCAACCATTAGGCGCCAACCGCCCTAATGTTTAGGAAAAGTGATGTAGGATTTTACAAATGGGAGAGGAAATGGGGAACCTGAGCCCCACCTTAAGCATCTCCTCGAAGTCAACGATGTCACTAGAGGAATCGTCGCATGCAAACTCATTTTTCTCGGCCCGACGACTCAACACGGTGGGAGGAATACGATAAACATAAATAAGCCAAGAGATATCATCAGAATTGAGCAAACTGAAAATGGTACTCACTTTAGATCCATCATCATTAAGGTTCAATTCGTTTTTACGATTTTTCTTTCAGGACCTTAAGGAGTGGCCTGAACCTTCACTATTTGGGAGGTCTCGAGGAGCTTGGATTGTAGAAGTCACGATCAGGTCCTGATCACCAAAAGCAGCACCCAAAGTTTCCTTGCTGCCTGGAGTCTCCAACCCAACACTAGGAGGGGTACCTAACCGCCTTTGCTTGTCAAAACGGAGCGGCCCAGAAGCTAGAGAGGTGTCTGGCCCTTCAAAATTGCACAAAACAACACTTTTGTCATAAAAATCATCACCTAGGGTGCCCGGATCAGCGCCTGGAGTGGCGTCCAAACCTGCCCTTGCACCTAAGCTGCTGCACAACTCTCCACGTTACTCCCTTGGTCGATTTCCCGCATTTTTTGTTGAAAAAATGCTGCTGCCCATTACTCGTAAGCTGTCTAAGACAACAGAATCTGCGCTGGCCAGTGCGCCTGAGCTGTCCAGGACAACAGGAACAACGCCCAGGCTGCTGTCTAGTGCGCCTGGGCTGTCCAGCGCCTAGGCTGCTGTCCAGGATAGCAGAACTAGCGCCCAGACTGCTGTCCAGCGCGCCTGAGCTGTCCAGGACAGCAAGACCAATGCCCAGGCTGTTGTCCCGCACACCTAGGCTGTCCAGGATAGCAAAACCAGTGGCCAGGCTATTGTCCCGCGCGCCTGGGCTATCCAAAATTGTAGAACCAGCGCCCAGACAGTCGCCCAGCGAGCCAGAACTGCCTAGGACAGCCTCCACTCCGCTGCTCATCCCGCCTATGGAGCCTATCCTTTTTCCTTCTTACTTACCCAAGCTGGAGACCTTGCCAAAAGCACCAAAACCCCCATGAGGGGCGCCTGAACCAGAGCCTAAAACAGCGTCTGCAAGCATTTGCGCAGCAGCGGCGGCCAGCGGGGATTTTTCCCCTCTTCCTCCTCCAATCCTTGCAACTCCAAAGGCTCCAAGATGACTTGTTTTAGCTCCAATTTTGCCACTCCCCATGGCACCAATGGGGTTATATGCTCCACCTTCTTCAAGTGACATAATCCACCTCGGAACTCCACCTAAGAACTTCAAAGTGAATGAAATGGGTAAAATGAAGGGCCTCAAGGCTTACCTTCCTTCTCTCAAGTTTCCATAGGATGGGAAAAGTTTAGTTCACAAGAGTGGGTGTCCAAGACTTTGTGTTCAAATCTCAAAGTGAATGAAGTGGGTGAAATGAAGAAGAAAGTTATATTTATAAATTGAAGATCAAGGGCTCTTTTAAAAATCCAAGTAAAAATGGAAAAGGCAAAAAAAAAATTGAAAAAGAGGTTATTTTGCCCCAAACTCTAAACGGAGCTTATTATATATGAAAATCGAAGCTCTCGACGAGCTGAGCAAAACTCATTCCTGTTGGCAATGAGCTTTTAAAAAATAGTCCAAAAAAGGCCCAAAAATAGACATTTTTGCCCCCCCCGAAGTTTTTTCTGGCTGTCCTATTCACCTAAGAGATATCCTGCTCACCCAAGGAATGGCTTGGCTCGCCCAGGCTATCTAGGTCAGCCCTATGAGTGCTTGCACAGCTCCCTTCTCTTTGGTTCGCTAGGCTAGGATACTTCGATTGGTGCTCAAATCGGTCTGCTCGTCGACTTTGTTGAACCGCTCGCCTAAGCAAGCTTGCATAGCCTCCCCAGCGCTTGCTGCTCGCCCAAATCAACACACCAAAAAAGGAGTCTCATCGGGACATAGTTCAAATTTAAATTAATGCACCCTTCTTTAAGTTGCCTTAAACATGGGGCATTGAGGGGCAAATGATGGCTCATACCCAAATAGTTTGATTTATGTGGAAAGGCCCACCTCGATTAAAGAGCTCAGCCATGCAAAGGCCCACTAAATCCAAGTCAAGTCCAAATCCAGCTGGGGCCCTCCTCCGAAGGAATAAGAGCACGAGGGAGAGAAATGCGGCGCAGAAACTCTACCAAATTTGTAATTACCAAAACTAGTAGGAAGTCCTTTCTCACGTCACCGCCTCACCTCCAAACCCTAACTCTATAAATGTAAGCCCTCTCATCTTCTAGGGCACGCCTCCCAAAAACCTGCACTTATCTCCTACACATTACTCTCCAGCTCTCTCTCCCTCTCCCTCAAAGCATTGTAGCTCCCCGGAGTAAACTCAATGGAGAACACCATAAATCATTAATAAATAAAACTGGCCACAGTTGCCATTTCAAGTGGACGTAGGCCATGACTGAACCACTATAAACTCTTGTGTTGATCCTTTACCTGCAATTCTTATCATTGATAGTTTGTTTATTGCATATTGACAGCACCCATTCACCTTCTTGATTGTTGATCTTGCACGAAAGCTCATTTTGTGCATCATCAAGTATCAAACACTAGAGTTTTGAAATCAAGAACAAAGAAAAAATCAAGGGAAAAATGCATCCCTATTGAAATCTAGTTTTTTGAAGCAAGAAAAATGAATATTAACCCTAACTTTGTGTAAAACATGTTAATAATCACAAGACAACTAAGAAACAAATAACCTATAGCAAATACATACTAATAAGAGTCAAAACATGCATATATATTAACCCTAGCCTCAATGATAGAGAATAGGAAGAAACTCCTATCTTAGCTCTTGAATAACTAGGGCTTGAACCTTGAATCACTCGTAAATCTTTTGTTTTTCCCTTTTGATCTTGTGTTTTCTCCTTCTTTCTTCCTCTCTAAGTGTTTCTAGGGTTAGGAGTGATGTAATGAAGGCTAAGGAGATGACATTAACTGTTTATAGGGCAAGATAATGGAGCAAAACCCGACGTTTACTGTTCAGAATATCGAGTTATCTTTCGGGTGTACCGATAGGCTATTCTGGAAGGGTTCACTTTCGGAAGGCTATTTCGGTAGGGTTTAGCTACTGGTGTAGGGCGTTCCGGAAGGGTTTCCTTCCGGAAGGCTGTTCCAGAAAGGTTTGTCTAGTTTTATCTATATTCTCTGTTTTTCCATTCCAATCCATTCCTAACCTTTTCCAAACCAACCTAAACCTATACAATATACATTTACACCTCACACATAGTTGATATAAGTTCTATTACAAATTATTTCTTATATTCACGAGTTGAAATCGAGTTTTAACTAATATTTGTAAGATTAACATTTTCTACGGTTATAACCCATGGGGTTCATTTCTACACCATTAAATATATTAAATTACTAAACAATCTATCATTATATTACTTTTAAACATGTGGGGGTATACATTTATTCTAGATTGAATCATAGGAATTCAAGATTATATGTAATGAATAGAAGGGAGTGGGTATGATTCTAGCTGCTAGGGATTGATTACATGGGTTATTGATATTAGCTAAAGGTTAGAGATTGAGAATGAATATTTAGGAAATAGATAAATGATTAGTATTAGTTAAGTAGGTAAATAATGTGAAGATGTTAAGATTGATCTAATATTAGGAATACGAATGCGTGTGAGTTATGAATAGAATTTTAAGCCTTACTATGTTGAGCGTAATGATTGAAAATAATATTTTAGAACTATAACTTGATCTATAGCCCAAGTACTATATTTGGTTATTTATTAAAATTTTATTTGACAAAGAAATATGGATCGTTAGTGAGCACATTTTGGATGTTACAATCAAAGAGCATATGTGATGAAACAAGACATATTTTCACAAAATCCTACGAACCTATGAAAATTCTTATCTTGAGGCTAGTTTTTAGTTAATGATTATTGAATTATAATTTATATTCGAGTGCGTACCGAACCATTGGATTAGATTTAATGTTAGTGAAATTAACCATTAGTTATGGTTACAATGGTGACTGTAAAGAGTATAAGTTTGAAGAGTGATATTAAATTTCTTGAAAAACATGGTGTATAGTTTGATGGTTAGAATTGTTAAGAATCTTGTGGTGTCCACCGAATCACATAAATTGATAAGTGTCTATAGGTTGTGCAGTTATTATTAGATGGTACAATATTGATTATGAAGTTTATGTTTCAAGCATATTTGACTTTCAGAGTAAATTGAGTTTTGAAGATGTTTAATTTTGAGAAGGGTGGAAAAGTAATTTTATAAATATCTTTAGGTTAAAATAAGGTTTCTATTGAATCCGGAAGGTCGAAATACATTGGAAGATGTTATATAAGTTGTATTAGAAGTTTAGAATTATTTTAGAGTTAAAACCTATTTTGGAGAGGATTTGGGTAGAAAAGAATTTGACATAACATTAGTATTTTAAATATAAATTTTTATATGCATATTCTATTGATCTGAAAGTTTTAGTGTAGAAAATAAAATTCAAGGGCTACAAAAGTGCATTTCACAAAAATTTCGTGAATTAACTTCTAACGAGGTCAAAATCGAGTTAGAAGTCAGGGCAGACTATTACCCGCGCCCATATGAGAATTCTCTATTTTTCAGTCTATAAATATCCAAGGGTTGTGATCTAAAGTGGCTTTACCTATCTTTTCAACCCCAAGAATCCTAGAAAATTATGAAGATAGGTATGTATCTTGAAGGATTAACGTGGGGTAATCACAACGAAACACATTAGAATCAAGATTCAAGATTCAAGAATCAAGGTAGAGGTTTCTTCCTAAACTTGTTCATTGATGCTAGAATATACATCAATGTTTTTATTCTAAATCAAATATATATATATGTCATGAAATCATTATTTCTTGGTTTTCTTGCAAATCATATCATGTCTTGAATAAGGTTATATTTTGATAACCATAAAAAATCTCGTTCTTGTTATCAAAATCATAGTTTTCAAGAAATATAGATTTTAATCTTGATATTCCATTGTTCTTTATTTAAAAACTCTAGTGTTTATTCAAAAAATAAAAGTATATTTCTTGATGATTTCTTGCATATTTCTTGAGTTGTTCTGCAAACTTACTTGTGGAGTTATGGTTTTTGGTTTGCCTGTGATTTGGCGAATTGATTTGGTATTGTATCTCTTGTGTAGATGTTTTGATGAAAATGGGTGACCTTTGATCGGGTATCATAGAGTAGTAACATCGTTTCTTACTCCGAGTGGGTTTGAAGATTCCCTACCACTTGTAGTGGAGTTGATGTCTTGCAAGAACCAAACTATTATTCACTCACGGGTATTGAGGCTGAAGGCTACTATACTATTCCTAGGTTAGATTCTTCAGTGTCGATGCGTTGGTATACGCCCTTCCTAAAGTCGTGTATCCTTGTGAGGATAGGGTGTGGTTTGTGTGAGAGCCAGGATATTCTCAATGTGTGTTTGCATGTGAAGACTTACTACATACCTGAGATACAATGTTGGTAATGAGAAGCTTAGATGAGGAAAACGTGGTAATGTTGGTTTTACTTCTTTATTTAATTTATTGTTACTACTTAAACTTGTGATATAATAAACTGTCACTGTTTAATTTCAAAAGTTATATATTATATTTTGTAAATGAGACCAACCTATTTTATATGTTTTCAAAACCTTGTTTGAGCTGGGGAGGATTTTCCTACTGTAACACCCCAAAAACCACCTTAGACGACATTACATTCTAAAAACCATTCATCGCATGAGAGCACTAATATAATTCATAGATAAATAAGACTTCATTCATCCTCTATAAAATACTTACAACATTATCCAAAGAATATGTCAAACAATGACATTTACATCCCAAAAATTTAACTATTATAATGCAGCATAAATCAAAAGAAAACTAGACTTCACAATGTCTCCAAAATGAATTTCCTAGTCTAGCCTCAAAAGGAAATAAAGCTTTAGGCATTTACATCAGGATCCACCTGCCCGTCTATTGCAGCTTCCCAATGCTCTGACGCATCAACTCCAAGCTCCTCCTCTAGAGTATAATCTGAAAAATATTGGATGTAAGGGGGGTGAGCACGAAGCTCTGTAGGAAAATTCTCTCAAACTCAAACAAGGTTTGAAAAAAACATATAAAAGCGGTCGGTCTTATTTTACAAATAGCATATATAATCTTTAAAGTAAAACAAGGACATTTTAAAACAGATCTCAAGTTTTCGTAGCAACAGTAATTTCAATGAAATTGTAAAAATCAAGTTGTAATAAATAACCATTACCAAAATATAAACCATTTTCTCACGAGACCTTGTAAAATCTCATTCTTCCACAAGTCCTTGTAGGAAACCATTTTTCACAACAATAATAGTATCCATAACTTGAATATTCCACAACAATATGTATGTTTATCTCAAACATGATGCGAGACATACTCCATGAATCAAGCCATTGAGTAATAACTAGCCCACACACACCCACACAAATCTTCTCAAAGATATCCATCCTTTAGGAAAGGCGTATGTCATACCAATGGCAGTGACGTATTCAACTTAGGCATTAGTATACTAACCCTCTGCCTCGATACTCGTGAGCAATAACGGTTTAGTCTTACTAAAATACTAACCCCACTACAAGTGGTAGGAAAAATGTCAACCCACATGAAACAAGCAAAACATCTACCTAGTCTATGATATCTCATCAAAGGCCACCCATGGTCATCCCACACTCATAAGAGATACAATACCAAACTCAATTTCGCAATTTACAAGCTTGTCTCAAAAATCTCCAAATTAAGCATGTGACATTTTCAAGAACCAAATAAGAAAAATGCAAGAGATCACAATAATATCATTTTATTACTCAACACAAAATACTATGGTTTCGAAATCAAGAATAAAGGAAGAGTTCAAGAAGAAAACCCATCACTCTACTAGGATTTTTCAAGCCAAAAAGAGGGATTTCATGGGTATATAACCCTAACTTTGTGTAAAACATGTTAATAATTGCAAGAGAACCAAGAAACAAAGAATCCATAGCAAATACATATGATTATGAGTCAAAACATTTATATATATATATATATAATAACCCTAACATCAATGAACAAGAATGGAAGAAAACTCCTACCTTGGCTCTTGAATAACTAGGGCTTGAATCTTGAATCACTCTTAAATCTCTTGTTTTTATCTTTTTGCTCTTGTATTCTCTCCTTCTTTATTCCTCTCTAAGTGTTTCTAGGGTTAGAAGTGGTGTAATGATGTAGCACCCCCTCTCTCCACATGACATAATATTGTTTGCTTTGGGCCACTGACCCTCACGATTTTGTTCCTTTCAGTACCCCCTGGGAAAAGACCTTACGTCATGTATGTTGATGGGTTTACTTATAAACTCAGCAAATTTTCTCTCCCTAACCGATGTGGGATACAAAGATCTCATAATCCACCCCCCTCAAATTTGCACGTGCCCATGCAGCAGCTCGCCAGCTACCTGCCCGCCCACTACACGTGAGCATGGCAGGGCCCCATGCTCTGTCCAGACAAAAGTAGGCTCTGATACCATTTTGTAATACCCCCACTCTCCACATGACATAATATTGTCTACTTTGGGCCCACTGACCCTCACGGTTTTGTTCCTTCTAGTACCCCTGGGAAAAGGCCTTATGTCATGTAAGGTAAGGGGCTTACTTATAAACCCAGCAAATTTTCTCTCCCTAACCAATATGAGATACCAGGATCTCACAAATGAAGGGTAAGGGGGCGTCTCTAAGTATTTATAAGGTGTACACGGACCATAAATTGCGACTTTAAAACTGTCATACCTCTTTCGGCAGTACCGGTACACTTTACCAGTACGGTACAGTTTTGGAGCATTGTACCGGTACGCAGTACCGATATGGTTTGCCCAGTTTTGCCTGTTTTCTCTGTTTTCCATTATCAATCCTCTCCAAACTCTTCCAAAACCAACCCAAACTTATTCAACATACATTTGCACATCAAACATAGTTGATATAAGTTCTATTACAAATTATTTCATATAATTGTGAGCTAAAACCAAGTTTTGATTAATAATTACCATATTAACATTTCATACGGTTATAACCCATGTGGTTCATTTCTACAACATTACATATATTAAATTACTAATTAATTTATCCTTATATTACTTTCAACATGTGGGGATTTACAATCCACCCCCTTAAAGAAATTTTCGTCTTCGAAACTTACCTCAAGTGGCGAACAAATACGGGTACTTCTCTCGCATCTCAAACTCCGGTTCCCAAGTAGCTTCCTCCACTCCATGATGTTACTACAAGACCTTCAATAGTTGGATGACTTTATTACGAAGCATCTTCACCTTGACATCGAGGACCTTCACCAGTTGTTCTTCATCTTGAACCTCAATATCCTCCACATCTACGACATGCGTTGCATCTGATTGACTTTTGGTATCAGAGCTTAGGCTTTAGGTCTTACATGGGAGTTGTAGGTTGTAGACTATCACTGGAGTATTAGGTTAGGTTGAAGAAACTTTAGGCTTGAACTTGTTTGAGGTTATATGTTTACCAAATTGGGTAATTTTTTGTTTAGTTAGGTTAGGATTTATTTATTTATTTTGTTCGAATTTGTTGAGTTGTCTTCCTACGTAATCGAGTTTGTGGCCACTGATACAAAAAGGGCTAAACGTTTTGAACAAAATTTGAGGCCTTCCATCCACGAGAATCCGGTTGCACTCCAAATTCGAGAATACATAGATCTAATAGAATGGATGAACGTGGTGGTGAGAGACACACAGGAGACCAAACGAAGACAAAAATTTTCTAAAGAAGGTCCCTTGAGAGCTGGTAGTGGCAGTGGAGTCACACAAAGGGAAGTTTCATACCGCCGACCTTATCAAGATTCAAGGCAAAGGAACCAAGCAGTTCGAGGAGTTGGGGTTACTCAAGATAGAGTAGCTACTAACACGCATCAATGCTTCACATGTGAAGGGGTGGGGCACTTCAGAAATAACTGCCCATCATTGCCACCAAGGACCAATCAAGTAATCAGACGTAGTGTGGATAATATTAGATTTTTTAGATGTTTTCTCGGATGAGTTACCTAGGTTACCCCCACAACGCGAGATTGAGATCAAGATCGATCGCTATCGAGGAATCGAACCTATATCCATTGCTCCCTATCGAATGGCACCTTTGGGGTTAAAAGAGCTAAGGAAGTCGTTAGATCATTTCTTGAACATTGGGTTTATCCATTTGAGTACTTCACCTTGGGGAACCCTTGTCTTCTTTGTGAAGAAGCATGATGAAAAGCTTCGGTTATGCATGAACTACCGAAGGTTGAATCAGGTGACAGTGAAGAATAAGTATTTGTTGCCACGAATAGATGACTTATTTGATCAACTTAGGGGTTCTACGTATTACACCAAGAGTGACCTTCGCACAAAGTACCATCAATTATGGATCAGGGAAGAGGATATTTCTAAGACTGCTTTTCGTACCTGGTATGGTCATTTTGAGTACATGTTAACGCCGTTTGGATTGACTAATGCACCCGCAGCCTTCATGGATTTAATGCACAGGGTATTTCAGTTGTATCTAGATCAGTTTGTTATTGTGTTTATTGATGACATAGTAATCTATTCACAAACACATAGGAACATGTACGCCATCTCACGATTGTGCTCCAGAGCTTGAGAGAGCATGAGTTATGTGCTAAGATGAGCAAATGCGAGTTCTGGAAGAAGGAGGTGAAATTCCTCGGCCATCTTGTGTCGAAACAGGGTGTAAAGATTAAGGTTGTGATGAAGTGGGAACCACTGAAGAATGTGATTGAAGTACATAATTTTTTGGGCTTAGCAAGTTACTACCAGAGATTTGTAGAAGGGTTCTCAAAGCTTGCGATGCCGATGACTCGCCTCACGAGGAAGGAAGAAAAATTGGTGTGGACTCAAGCGTGTGAGCTAGCCTTTCGCACCTTGAAGGAGAAGTTAACAACGGCGCCTATCCTCATTATATTGAGTAGTGGGGAAGGATATGACGTCTACACCGATACTTCACTACGAGGCTCGGGATGTGTGCTAATGCAAGGAGGAAAGGTGGTTGCTTATGGCACTAGGCAACTTAAGGTTCATGAACAAAACTATCTAGGCAACCCATAACTTAGAGCTTGCTGCTGTGGTCTTTGCTCTTAAGTTGTGGAGGTGTTTTTTGTATGGAGAGAACTTCCAAGTGTTCTCAGATCATAAAAGCCTCAAGTATATCTTCACATAGAAAGACTTGAATCTCCAACAAAGAAGGTGGATTGAGTACCTAGAAGATTATGATTTCACTCTCAACTATTATCCGGAGAAGACGAATGTAATTGCTGATGCACTTAGCAGAATGTCTCGGGGTGAACTCAATGCTCTTGCAAGTAAATGGAAGATGAGGGATGCCCTAGGAGACTATGATCTATGAGTTAGAGAAGATAGATCTTGACCATGCCTATTCAATCTTGTAGCCCAACCTACCCTTCAGTGTAGGGTTGTGGAGTTGTAGCGTTTAGATCCCGACTTAGAGTCGATTCGAGCTAAATTGGAGAATAGGAAAATGATGGAAGGTTGGTCTTTGAGGAATAGAGAATTGATGTATGTGGAAAAGCTATGTGTACCCGATGATTCATCTTTAAATGAGGAGATACTTGGAGAGTGTTTTCGCTCTAACTTTGCTATCCACCCTAGAAGCACAAAAAAGTGTAGAGACATGAAGCGTCAATATTTGTGAAGGGGAATGAAGCGATAGCTGGCAAAGTACATTTCAAGGTGTGCGGTCTGTCAGTAGGTGAAGATTGAGCATCAAAAATCAAGAGGATTACTACAATCATTGCCTATTCCAGAATGAAAGTAGGATCACATCATCATGGACTTCGTGTCTGGTTTTCCAAGGACTTCACAGGGCATAATGTCGTATGGGTCGTAGTTGATAGACTCACCAAGTCTGTAACACCCCATACTTTCTTTTATATATTTGTATAGATATATATAGTAAAATATTGTTCTGAATATGTGGATATGTATAATGAGGTAAGAATAAACCATATAGATTTTAATAATAGGATAAATACTAGAGACGCATATTGATTGGGAAGTTTGAGTTTCAAAGATGTTAAAACTTGAAAATGGTGATTAGATGAATTTCTAAATACTTTTAGGTCAAAATAAGGTTTCCATTGAATCCGGGAGGTTGGAAAACATTGGGAGAGGTAATATAAGATGTATTAGAAGTTAGGAAGTATTTTGGAGTTAAAACACATTTTTGAGAAAATTTGGTTATAAAGGATTTTGGACACTATATACTATTTCGATCATAACGTTTTTTTTCAATTCCAATTGATCTGAAATTTGTACAGTAGATAATAGACATCTAGGGCTACAAAAGTATATTTCATGAAAATTTTCCAATTCGACCGCTAAATGGGTCAAAACTGCACTGGAAGTCAGAGAAAAAAATCTGGGCAGTGACTACCGGTAGTCGACAAGGCAGTGCACTCTGACTACCGGTAGTTAACTAGTAGTCAAGTGTACCGAGAGCTTTAGCTACCGGTAGTCGATAGGTAGTCGAGTTCCCAACGTACCCGAGATACCGGTAGTAAAAATCAGCTACCGGTAGTCGATGCTAAAATCTGTATTTTTCTGTTCGCGAACAGCCCAATTTTTTTCTCTTTATAAATACCTTCCTACACTTCTTTAAGCCACATTTCAACCCTTCAAACCCTAGAACAACATAGAGAGAGAGAGAGAAGGAGTTAACTCAAGATCAAAGAAAAATTACATGAGATTAAGGGTATATTCAGGAATCCAAGCCCTAGTTCTTCAATATTCAAGGTAGGGTTTTCTTCCATTTTCGTCCAATGATGTTAGGGTTATTATACATGTATATTTTGACTCTAAATAGTATGTATTTGTTATGGGTTCATGGTTTCTTAGTATTTTTACAAACATTCACATGATTTGAACAAAATAATGGCTTGAAATCCATCAAACCCTAGTTTTTTGGGGAAAATATGGATTTCTCTCTATATCTTTACATTCTCTTGATTTCTAACATGCTAGAGCTTTGTGTTGGGTATTAAAATGGTAGTATTGATGATCTCATTCCTATTTCCATTAAATTTGTCTTTTGTAACATGATTTGCGAAATGAGTATATTTTCTTAAATTGTTTTATTATGTACAATGCTCGTGAAAGTTAGGAAAGTTGTGGAATTGCTTATGTATGAGGTTTTGAGTATATTGTTGGTATGTTACTCTTGTGTATGGTGTTGTGAGGGGCTTGGATTACTTCGAGATCTGTCGTAGGGTGTTAGAGGTCAGTCTATCCCAGTGGGGGGTGAAATGGTTACCTAATGCCCGTAATGGATTGTTATTTGTGAGAGCAACCATTATTGTTCACTTTCGAGACAAAAGGGGTTAGTATACTAGATCCTTGAGAGGATTTCGTCAATGCTGCTGGAGGCAGTATATGCCCTTCCTAAAGAGATATAGGTGAACGAGGTAGAATCGTTGGGTACATTCATGAGAAGCGACAGCCTACTTGAGTAATACCAAATAGAAGTTATTGTTCACTGTACCAAATATTATTTCTCCAAGAGTTTGGGTAGTATGGGATGCCGCGATAACTTGTGGAAATGGTGTATTGTGGAGTAGATTATGTTGAAAATTATTTGTCAATTAAACTTGGTTTTATTCTCTTTCAATTCTGTATTACTGTACAAACTTGAGATCTCTTTTAAAATGTCCCGATTTTATTTATTTAAAAAAATTTCATTTATATGTATGTGCAAAATGTGACCTACCTGTTTTACTTGATTTCAAAACCTTGAATGAGTTTGGAAGGATTTTCCTACAGAGTCTTGTGCTCACCCCCTACCTACAAATATTTCAGATTGTACTCTTGAGGAGGAGTTGGGACTCGAGGAGCCCGTACCCTGGAAAATTCAGCAAGACGGGAGTGTGGATCCCGATGAGGACTCTTAGCTTGACACTACATTTTGTTGTAGACTAGGATATTATTTTGAAATAATGTAATGCCTAGTCATATTTTATAATTCTGCTGCATTATCATATTTATTAAATTTGGGGGATGTAAAGGTCATAGCTTGGCCTATTCCTTTGGGATAACATGTAAATTTGATGGATTGATTTTATGGTAAGTAAATGGACCCGGTGTGGTCATTATAGTAGAATTGCACAGGTTGCATTTGTGGTAGAGCTCCCCGTACAAGGGAGACTCTGCCCGAATTTTGTTACAATATAAATTGTTGATGTAATGTTGATGGATTACTTAGTGCTCTCATGCTTAAATGGTTATTAGAAAGTAATGCCATCCAGGGTGATATTTGGGGGGTTACAAAGTCCGCACATTTCTTGAGTATAAAAACCACAGACAGTCTAGAGACCTTGAGCAAGCTCTATATTCGCGAGATTATGAGATTGCATAGAGTTTCACTCTCTATTGTATCAGATTGTGATTCCTATTTTGTGGCACAATTTTGGCGAAGTCTTCAAAGAGCTATGGAGACCGAACTACACTATAGCACGACCTTTCATCCCCAGACATATGGCCAATCCGAGTGGGTGATCCAAATTTTGGAAGACATGTTACGAGCTTGCATGCTAGATTTCCAGGGAAGTTAGAGTGACAATTTGCCGTTGGTGAAATTTGCGTACAACAACAGCTATCAGGCAAGCACTGGGATGGCACCGTATGAAGCATTGTATGGAAGACTGTGTAGATCCCCGACGTGTTGGTTGGAAGTCGACAAGAGTAGTTTGTTTGGATCAGAGATTGTTTAAAAAACTACCGAGAAAATTCAACTCATCCGAGAGAGGTTACGCATGACACAAAGTCGACAGAAAAGCTATGTGAATTAAAGACGAAGACCCTTGGAATTCAAAGTGGGAGACTACGTGTTACTAAAAGTGTCTCCCAAGAAAGGGGTATTTAGATTCGGCAAGAAAGGAAAGTTAGCACCACGATATACCGGATCGTTCGAAGTTATCAAGGCAGTGGGCAAAGCGGTGTATCAAATTCAGTTACTAGCTCAATTATCAGGCGTACACGACGTATTCCATGTTTAGATGTTGAGAAAGTGTCAGTCAAAGACCACGCATGTTGTAGATTTAGAAGATATTGAGGTTCAAGATGGAGCAACATATGAAGAACAGTCGGTGAAGATTCTTGATAAAAAGGAGAAGGTTCTTTGCAACAAATTCATCCTATTGGTGAAAGTCTTGTGGCAACACCATGGAGTGGAAGAAGCTACTTGGGAACTGGAGTTGGAGTGCGCGAGAAGTACCCTCATTTGTTCACTACTTGAGATAAGTTTCAAGAATGAAACTTTCTTTAAGGGGGGTGGATTGTAAACCCCCATAAGTTTAAAGTAATATAATGATAAATTGTTTAGTAATTTAATATAGGTAAGGGCGTAGAAATGAATCACATGGGTTAGAACCCCAGGAAATGTTAATATTGTAAATAATAGTTAAAACTTGGTTTTAACTCGTGAATATATCAAATAGTTCGTAATAGAAATTATACCAACTAATTTTGATGCATAAATATATATTGTATAGGTTTAGGTTGGTGTTGGAAGGGTTTGGAATGGATTGGAAATGAAAAACAGAGAATATAGGGAAAACTGGGCAAATCCTACCAGAATAGCCTACTGGAAGGGAACCCTGCCTGAACAACCTACTGGTACGTCCGACACCAGTAGCTAAACCCTATTGGAAGAGCCTATGGAAGGGAACTCTACCGGAATAGCCTACTGGTAGGCCCGAAAGAAACCTGAATTCTGCACAGAAAAAGTCAGGATTTGGCCATTTAAAACACCCATTTTCACTATATTCTACCCCATTCTTACATTCCAATCTCACCCTAAATACTTTAGAACCCTAAGAGAAGATAAAGGAAAGAAGAAAGAGGAGAAAGGAGGTCTCTAGAGCTTGGGCTTTTAATTAGAACTTTGAAATCTTTGATTCAATGTAGGGTTTTTTTCCATTCTCTTACATTGAGGTTAGAGTTACTATATATGAATTCCCTTGACTCTAACTCATATCTATTTGCTAGGAAATCATTATTCCTTGTCATTCTTGCATTTATTATCTTGTCTTAAACTATGTTATGGTTGGTAACCACTAAATCTCTTGTATGCTTTTGAAACCCTAATTTTTAAGAGAAATGTGTTTTATCTTGATTTCTCCTTTGCTCTTGATTCACAACCTTAAATATTACTTGTTTTAAGCTATGTTATGGGTGGGTAACCACTAAATCTTTGTATGGCCTTCGAGACCCTAGTTTTCAAAAGAATTGATTTTTTCTTGATTTCTTCTTTGTTCTTAATTCCAAACCTTGATATTCTTTTGCTATTGGTTTCAAGACTTGATTGTTCCCTTGTTCTTAATTTCAAACTTTAGTGCTTGATATTGTACAACAAAATAATATTTATAATGATCTCTTCCTCTTTTTCTTCAATTATTCTATGGTACATTAGATGTGAAATTGGGAATTTTGTAATTATTTGAGTTTAATTGCATTAGAGGTCCCTAAATTATGGAGTTTGTCTCATTTTGATCCCCAATATTTTAATTGCATCATTTTGATTCCTGAAGTATTGAATATGTTTTCATATGGTCCTTCAAGAAAATAACGTCCAGATTGCTAATGATTTTTATCATAAACTTGTCACCTAATAGCTAAATATGGACAAAAAATAAATAGTTTTTAAACAAAATTTAGGTAGTTCTTGACAAAAAAATTTGTAATATGGATAAATTTTGACCAAAATTTAGATAACTTATTATCAAAACTGCGTAATTTAGTAAGGTATTTAACCAAAATATGAGTAAAAATTTGGTCAAATGTTATCCAAATTATTTTTTTATCCCTATTTAAGTATCATGCGACAAGTTTATGATAAAAAATCATTAGTAATTTGGACACTGTCTGCTTGAGGAACCATATAAAAACATATTCAATACTTCAGGGACCAAAATTATGCAATTGAAACATTGGGGACCAAAATGAGGCAAATTACATACTTTGGGGACCTCCAGTGTAATTAAACCTTATTTTGAAATTGTAGGTTCATTAAAAATATGTTGGTTTCCTCATTTGTATGGTTGTTGTGACGGACTTGAATTGCCCTCAAGAGATGTCGTAGAGTGTTAGAGGTTAGTCTATCCTAGTGGGGGTGAGATGGTTGTCTAACACTTGTAGTAGATTGTCATTTGGTAATGCAACCACTATCGTTCACTGGAGTTCGAACTAGGGGTGGTATACCTTTTCTGTGGAAGGATTCATCAATACCATTGGGATGGTAAATGCCTTTCTTCAAAGTGCTTGTGATTATGATGGGTGGACTAGGTATAATCTTTGGGTAGATTCCTGAGAAGCAATCAATATACATGGCACGGGGATGAACCAATATACATGAAAATACGATTTATTGTTGTGATCTGTCTTTTATTATTTCCGTTACATTTATTGCTATTGTTAAACTTGAGATCTACTTTAAAATATCCCTGTTTTATTTCAAAGATTATATATGCTATTTGTAAAATGAGACAGACCGCTTTTATATGCTCTTATAAACATTGTTCGGGTTTGAAAGAATTTTTCTACAGAACTTTGTACTCACCCCCAAAACCAATATTTTTCATATTACACTCTAGAGGAGGAGCTTAGAGTTGATGCGCCGGAGCATTGGAAAGCTCCAATAGATGGACAGGTGGATCCCAATGTAAATGCTTAAAGCTTTATTTCTTTTGATGCTAGACTAGGAAATTCATTTGGGAGATATTGTAGAGTCTAGTTTTATTTTGTATTTCCACTGCATTACCTTAGTTTATTTTTGGGATGTACATGCCATTATATGACATATTATTTTGGATAATGTTATAAGTATTTTATGGAGAATGAATGAAGTCTCATTTATTTAAGGATTATATTAGTGCTCTCATGCGGTGAATGGTGTTTA
>CM042186.1:14294647-14307174 GCA_023539305.1 Ilex asprella
GAATGAGTTGAATCTTCTTCGTAGTCTCCCGAACAATCTCCAGCCTAAACAAACTACTCTCGCCAGCTTCTAACCAACAGGTTAGGGATCTGCATGGTCTCCTATACAACGCCTCATAAGGTGTCTTGGCAATGCTTCCACCAATGGCAAATGCTCGCTCCATCTTCCCTTAAAGTCCAATGCACAAGCTCGTAGCATATCTTCTAAAATATGTATCCCCCTATTGGATTGGCCATCCGTCTGGGGATGAAAGGTAATGTTATAGTGTAGTTCAGTCTCCCTAGCTCTTAGAAGACTTTGCCAAAATTATGCCATGAAAAGGGAATCACGATCCGATACGATGGAGAGTGGAACTCCATGCAGTCTCACGATCTCGCGGATATACAGCTTGCTCAGGGTCTCTAGAGTGTCCGTGGTCTTAATACTCAAGAAGTGAGGGGACTTGGTGATCCTATCAGCAATGACCCATATGGCATTATGCTCCCGTGAAATCTGTGGAAAGCCAGATACAAAGTCTATGGTAATGTGATCCCACATCCACTCAGGAATAGGGAAGGACTGTAATAATCCTCCGCGCTTTTGATGCTCAATCTTCACTTGCTGACACACCACACATTTTGAAACGTATCTAGCCACATCCTTCTTCATTTCATTCCACCAATACTACCGCTTCATGTCTCTATACATTTTTTTACTTCCAAGGTGGATAGAACACTTAGAGTTATGAAAATCTCTAAGTATCTCCTCCTTTAAAGGCGAATCATCGGGTACACATAGCTTTTCCTTATATCTCAATTCTTCATTATTTAGAGACCATCCTTAAATTGTTTTCCCATTTCCCAATCGAGCTTGAATCGACCCTAGTTCCAGATCCAGACATTGTAAGTCTACCATTCTACGTTCGAGAGTAGGTTGAGCCACAAGGTTGAACAAGCATGGTTGGGATTCATCTCCTCCAACCCAAAGATCATAATCTCCAAGGGCCTCCTTAAACTTCCATTCACCTATGGAAACATTTAGTTCACCCCGAGACTTCCTGCTAAGTGCATCGACAACTACATTCGCCTTCCTCGGATGGTAGTTGAGTGTGAAATCCTAGACTTCTAGGTACTCAATCCACCTTCTTTGCCGGAGATTCAAGTCTTTTTATGTGAAGGTATACTTGACACTCTTGTGATTAGAGAACACTTGAAACGTTTTCCCATACAAGTAACACCTCCACAACTTGAGAGCAAAAACTATAGCGACAAGCTCCAAGTCATGAGTGGGATAATTCTACTTGTGAACCTTTAATTGTCTCGAACCATAAGCAACTACCTTGCCTCCTTATATTAACATGCATCCCAAGCATTGGTGTAAACATCGTATCCTTCACCATTGCTCAGAATGATGAGGACAAGAGTTGTTGTCAATTTCTCCTTCAAGGTGCGAAAAGCTAGTATACACGCTTGAGTCAACAAGAATTTCTCCTCTTTCTTTGTAAAGATAATCATCGGCCTTGCAAGCTTTGAGAACCCTTCTACAAACCTCTGGTAGTAGCCTGCTAAACCCAGGAAACTATGTACTTCTGTCACATTCTTATGTGATTCCCATTTCATCATGGCTTCAATCTTAGCGGGATCAATAGCTACACCCTGTTCTGACACAACATGGCCAAGGAATTTCACCTCCTTTATCTAGATCTCGCATTTGCTTATTTTAGCATATAACTTATGATCTCTCAAAGTCTGGAGCACAATCATGAAATGACATTCTTGTTCCTCATGTTTCTATGAATAGATTAGTATGTCATCAATGAACACAATAACAAACTGATCTACATACGGTCGAAATACCCTGTGCATCAAATCCATGAAGGTTGTGGGTGCATTAGTCAATCCAAACGGCATTACCGTGTACTCAAAATGACCATACCGGGTATGAAAAGCAGTCTTAGAAATATCTTCCTCCTTGATCCGTAATTGATGATACCTTGTGCGAAGATCAATCTTGGAGTAATACTTAGAACCCCTTAGTTGATCAAATAAGTCATCTATTCATGGCAATGAGTATTTATTCTTCACTGTTACCCGATTCAACATTCGGTAATCCGTGCATAACCGAAGCGTTTCATCATGCTTCTTCACAAAGAGGACCGGGGCTCCCCATGGTGAAGTACTCAAAAGGATATACTCAATAGCCAGCGGGTGGTCCAACTGCTTCCTTAGCTCCTTTAATTCCAAAGGTGTCATCCGATAAGGAGCAATGGATACGGGTTCGGCTCCCATATAGAGATCAATCTTGAACTCAATCTTTCTTTATGGTGGTAACCTTGGTAATTCGTTAGGGAGGACATCCAAAAAACCCGATACTATCAACACCACGTCCGTAATGGATTTATCCCGATCATCTCCCATTAAGCTAGATAAGAAACTCAACTTGCTCTCTACCTTAGCTTTCAAGAATCTACTACCCGTAGTAGGAAATGGATGAGAAAAATCTTGATCATTCACGAAACTGAAAACTACTCCTCCCGATAATTGAAAGGAAATCCACTTATAGAAATAATCCATTATCGCTTAGAATGTGGACAACAAATTCATCCCAAAGATGACGTCGTACCCCTTCATATCTAAAATAACTAGATCTACAATCAATTTGTGATCTCCAATTTGAAGTACACACCCTCTATACACCCGGCTAGTATCCAACCGTTCTCTCGTGGGCATATTAATACTCAGAGCATATTCTAGCTTCTTAAATTTCAATCCCAAATTATGAGCATATAAAGTGCGTATGAACGAATGGGTAGCACCGGGGTCAAATAAGATTTGGACCCAAGAATTATAAAAAAGAACGATACCTTCCACAACTGCATTGGAGGCATCTTCCTCTGGTTGGGTCAAAGCAAATACTCTCCCTTGAGTGGCACCGCCAGGGGCTTGAGCTTGTAACGATTTTTGCTGTGCTGGCTTTTATAGAGGTGGCTTGTTTGTGGTACTTGCTCGGTTACTTGATTGGTCTTTGGTGGAAACGAGGGGCATCTATGTTTGAAGTGCCCAAATTCTCTGCATGCAAAGCATTGGCGCGGGTCAGTGCCTGTTCTAGTTTGAGAAACTCCATCTCCCCGAGTTGTTAGAAGTCTCTGTCCACCTACGGGGTCTGGGCATCGGTATGGTGCAGCGTACTGCACTACACTAGTGCTAGTGCCCGTCCTAATCAGACCTCTTATCGCAAAACTCTCTTGTCATTGGCTGTCCTCTATATCCCTCTCCACAAGTGCGGCTCTGTCGATAAGATCCCCATAGTCTCGAATCTTTACAGTCACTAACTTCTCTCAAATAACTGGCCTCAAGCCCTGCTCAAAGCCCTTGGCCCTCTTGGCCTCGGTAAAAATAAACTCGGTGGCATATCTAGATAGCTTGTCAAATTTCCTCTCATACTGAATCACAGTCAAGCTACCCTGGCGAAGAGCTAGAAAATTAACGTTCATCTTGTCTGGTACGGATTCTGGAAAATACTTGTATTGGAAGATTTTGTTAAACTCCTCCAAAATGAGTGCATCTGTATTTCTACTTCTTTTCACTGAGTCTCACCAATGGTTGGCTTCCCCTTCCAACAAGTAAGTAGCCAAACCAACCCTCAAGTCCTCGACAACTCCCATGTCGTCACAAATCTTCTTCATCCGGTGGAGCCATCTATTTGCATCCAAAGGGTTGGAGCTCCCTTGGAAATAAGGTGGGCGTTGTCTAAAAAATTCTCGAAGAACAACTATCCTTCGATTCTCATCCTCATTGCCCAGTACTTGAGCTATTGGATGAGCCCCACCATTGTGGTTATGATTGTTCCCATTCTAGTGTTGTACCAGAGTGGTTAGCTCCCTCAAGCATTGATAGATATCATTTATGGCATCAGGAGGTGGTGGTAGTGGTGGTGGTGGTGGTGGTTGTGGGTTTGTTTGGCCTCCACGACCACAACAACGTCCACGTCCTCGCCCACCGTTCATCCTACTCGTCAATTTACACTTTAGTTTCATTGATGTACATGACGTCCTAATATCACTTGAGTCTACAACACAAAGTTCGTATAAAATCAAATCAAACAAATTATTTCGACCTAGTCCTATTTTTCTAGTGTGAATCCATAACCTACAGCTCCCATGTAAGACCTAAAGCCTAGGCTCTGATACCAAAACCTGTAACGCCCCAAAAATCACCTTGGACGACATTACATTCTAAAAACCATTCACCACATGAAAGCACTAATATAATCTACAAATAAATGAGACTTCATTCATCCTCCATAAAATACATACAACATTATCTAAAGAATATGCCAAACAATGGCGCATTTATATCCCAAAAATTTAACTATTATAATACAGCGAAAATTAAAAAAAAAAAAACTAGACTTCACAATGTCTCCAAAATGAATTGCCTAGTCTAGCCTCAAAAGGAAATAAAGCTCTAGACATTTACATCGGGATCCACCTGCCCGTCTATTGAAGCTTCCCAATGCTCTGGCGCATCAACTCCAAGCTCCTTCTCTAGAGTATAATCTGAAAAATATTGGATGTAGGGGGTGAGCACGAAACTTTGTAGGAAAATCCTCCCAAACTCGAACAAGTTTTGGAAAAAACATATAAAAAAGGTCGGTCTCATTTTACAAATAACATATATAAGCTTTGAAGTAAAACAGAGACATTTTAAAGCAGATTTCAAGTTTCCGTAGCAACAGTAATTTCAATGAAACAGTAAAAACCAAGTTACAACAAATAACCATTACCAAAATATAAATCATTTTTTCACAAGACCTTGTAGAATCCCATACTTTCACAAGTCCTTGTAGGAAACCATTTTCCACAACAATAATAGTATCCAGAAATTGAATATTCCACAACAATATGCATGTGTATCTCAAACATGATACGAGGCATACCCCATGAATCAACCCATTGAGTAATATCTAGCCCACACACACCCACACAAATCTTCTCGATATCCATCCTATAGGAAGGGCGTAAGTCATACCAATGGCAGTGACGTATCCAACCTAGGCATTAGTATACTAACCCTCCGTTTCGATACCCGTGAGCAATAGTAGTTTAGTCTTACCAAAGCATTAACCCCACTACGAGTAGTAGGAAAAATGTCAACCCACACAGAGCAAGTAAAACATCTACCCACTCTACGATATCTCGTCAAAGGCCACCCATAGTCATTCCACATTCATAAGAGATACAATATCAAACTCAATTTCTCAATTTACGAGCATGTCTCAAAAAATCCCAGATTAAGCATGTGACATTTTTAATAACCAAATAAAAATAATGCAAGAGATCACAATAATATTATTTTATTACTCAACATAAAGCACTATAGTTTCAAAATCAAGAATAAAGGAAGAGTTCAAGAGGAAAATAATGATGTGGATGGCTTAGTTTTCACTATGTTTGAAGAAGTAGAGTCCCACATTTGGGAACTTTCAGAAATAGTATGAAAAAATTAAAATGCTTCTTCAGGATTTTTATTCATAAATTCCCCTTGGGCCATCATTTCAACAAACTGTCGCATTGCATGTGGAAGAGTATCACAGAAAAACCTGACTAAGGTCCAATTTTCAAATGCATGATGTAGACAAGCTTTGTAACGCCCCAAAACCACCTTGGGCGACGTTACAAATTATAAAGCATTCACATCATGAGAGCATTAAATAACTTCATATCTAGAAGGATTTCATTAATCATTCATAGTAGATATAATAACATCCAAAAGAATATGCCCAACTATGCCTTTACATCCCAAAAGAATCAAAATAAAACTTGTAGCTGAATACAAAGTATTGGGCTTTACAAAGTCGTGATCTAGAACAAAAGAAGATAATGCTCTAAGCATCCACTTCGGGGTCTACGTCTCTTTCTACTAGAGCTTTTCACTGTGTCTGCTTCTTAGCGCCGAGCTCTTCCTCTAAGCTATTATAATCTGTAAAAGACATTGTTTGTAAGGGGTGAGCACGAAGCTCTGTAGGAACATCCTCCCAAACTTGAACAAGGTTTTGAAAGCATGTAAAATAGGTCGGTCTCATTTCACAAATATCATATATCAATTTTGAAAAAAAAACAAGGACATTTTAATAGATCTCTAGTTTATGAACAACAATAAAGTAAAACTGAAAAGTGAAATCAATTACCAACAATGAGCCATACAATTTCTAAATGTAAACCAGTACCCCATACATGATATAATATTGTCCTCTTTGGCATGAACATCCTTACAAAGAACCTCTCACCTTCAAGGTTTTGTTTCTCAGGCATCCTTACAAGGAACCTCTCACCCTCAAGAATTTTGTTTCTCAAGCATCCTTACAACGAACCTCCCAAGAAGATCACATATTATCCTCTTTTGGCATGAGCATCCTTACAAGGAATCTCTCACCCTCAAGGTTTTGTTTCTCAAGCATCCTTACAAGAAACCTCCTGAGAAGAAATGAGCATCCTTACAAGGAACCTCTCACTCATGTTCATCCAAACAACCATACCCAAAATAAAATACCAATAATTTTCTCAAATAACCAACCATTCCACAAATCCTCAATTTACGAGCAAATTCCAAAAATCCTCAATTCTCACAAGTGATATTCCCAATAGAACAAATTTTAGAAAAGATACAAGAGATCATCAACAATATCATTTTAATACTCAATCCAAAGCATTAGAGTTTCAAAATCAAGATTAAATGAAAATAGAGAGTGAAATCCATTTTTTTCTCAAAACTAGGGTTTTAAAGCAAAAGTAATAGATTTCATGGTATTCAACCCTAACTTTATGTAAAACATGATAATAATTGCAAGAGGACCAAGAACCAAAGAACTCATAGCAAATACATATGATTAGGAGTCAAAACATGTATATTTATATAAACCCTAGCCTCAATGTAAGAGAATGGAAGAAAACCCCTACCTTGAAGCAAAGATTCCAAAGTTCAAATCAAAAGCCCAAGCCCTAGAGACCTCATTTCTCCTCTTTCTTCTTTTATTTATCTTCTCCTAGGGTTCTAAAATATTTAGGGTGAGAGTGGAATGGAAGAATGGGGTAATATATAGTGAAAAATAGTGTTTTAAATGGTCAAATCCCAAATTTTATTGTACATAATTTCGGGTTTCTTTCAGGTGTATAGGTACACAGTACCGGTACAGAAAACTCTTTGGACCTCAGGGTACCGGTACACAGTAACGGTATGGTTTGTCCAGTTTTGCCTGTTTTCGCTGTTTTTCATTTCCAAGCCCTTCTAAAACTAACCTAAACTTGTACATCAAACATAGTTGGTCTAAGTTCTATTACAAACTATTTCATATATTCATAAGTTAAAACTAAGTTTTTAGCTAATATTTACAATATTAGCATTTCCTACGTTTATAACCTATATGATTCATTCCTACGCCATTACATATATTAAATTACTAAACAATTTTATCCTTATACCACTATAACACACATGGGGGCTTACAAGCTTGGAGAAGATCTTTAAGTCTTTCCCAACATTGATTAAAATTTTTACCTTCTTTTGCAAAAAAAAAATCATTAGTTGACGTCTTAGTGTATTGGTACGACGTACATGAAAAAACTTTTTAAAGAACTCAGTCTGTAAAGCATGCCAATTTGTGATAGAATTAGCTCTTAAAGTGTTAAGCCACTGTTTTGCTTTATCTTTTAAAGAAAAAAGAAAAAATTTTAATTCAACTATTTCAGAATTATCTTGTAAAGTTTAACAGACTTCTTCAAATTCTTTCATATAAACATAAGGGTTTTCAGTTTCTAAACCATGAAACTGTGGTAATTCTTGGCTTAATATTAAGATTTCGATCGTCTGTTGGAAAAGAAAAACATGATGGGACATTAGTTCATGTTGGATGTAAATATCCTCTTAAGGGTCTGACATTTGTAACTACTTCCTGCTCTCTAGGATTGTCTTCCCTAGGTACATTTTGAGTCATACTTAATTCAAATGATTCTTGTGCGGATGAAGATGAAGGAGATGACTGATTTAAAGAGCCTATTGATGAATGAATAGATATAGACTATTAGAAATAGACAAACAACCTATAAACATATAATACAAACAAACAACTTTTTTAAAAAATTATTTGATTTCAAATTACCATCACTCCCCAGAAACGGTGCAAAAAACTTAATTCGCACTATTTCATGATTAGATTAATATTATAAATCCAAGTATAAGTGGTCGAATTGTAGTTTTCTCAATTTAAGTCCAAGTATCAATCTCACAAAGAGTGTTTGTAATTAGGAAATAAAATAAAAATAATGAAGTTGTTATTTTGAATAACACAACATGTAATAGCTTGAGATGTGAACTTAAATTGATAACTATTTTAATTAACAGGTTGGTTGCATATAAATCGAGACAAAAATATTAAAAGTATCATTCAATTTAAGGATCTCATATGCATTATACTAGTCAAGTACTGAAAATGCTACCTTACCGCAATTAACTCTCATTTTACAAGAAAGTCAACCGGTAGGTCTGATGTGTATAAACCATCACACAACAATTTCTTAGGTTAGCTAGTGGTATCCATGATAATTGATTAATCCAAGCAAACGAGAAGGACAAATCATTCATGATGAATACTTGAATTATTCAATTGATATCATGATAGTAAGTGCGTACATAATAGACCATAGCACAACAACTTCTTAGGCTAGGTGGTGATATTAAGTCATAACACAACAACTTCTTAGGATAGCTAGTTATAGATGTGTCAATTGACTAATTCCAGTGAACCAGAAAGAAAAACTATTTAAGAGTAATACTTGAATTACTCAATTGGTCATATATGATATATATATACCAGTTAAACATCCTCAGCGTTCCGGTGGAGGGAAAGTCATACAGATAGGAACACCGTAGATATTCGACTGACAATATAGTTATATATAGTAGTTAAACAACCCTAATAACCCAGAAGGACAAACCATTCATAAGGATCATTTAGGTTTTGTACCATGAATCAGTAAAACATCTTTAGCATTCCGGTGGAGGACAAGTCATACCGATAGAAACACCGTAGATATTTAACTGGCAAGTTGATGATACACTGAAGACATAATTTCAGGCACAGCACCAAAATTACGCACATCATTGTATCATGCATGAAACATATAATACATATATAGATAAATACATGAATAAAACATCAGTATTTCTAGAGGTTAACCAATATTATATATATGTTTACCTCTTACTGGAGGATATAAGTAACTACTCACACCCCATTGCTATAGATAAGCAAGGAGTGCTGGCAGTTTTCATTACAGCTGAAATTAAAATACAAATCCTAAAACTTTTAGTAAGGCAAGGCTATTACTGGCCTACCATGATCAAAGACACCCGCGAGTTTGTCTAGAGATGTGAAAAGTGTCAACGCTTCACGACTGTGCCTAGACAGCCACCTGAAGCGCTCACCACCATTCAGAGCACATAGCCCTTCTCCATGTGGGGAATCGACACCCTAGGTCCCCTACCTATGACTCAAGGACAGTGCAAGTTCATAGTGATAGCCATTGACTACTTTACTAAGTGGATAGAAGTCGAGGCCTTAGTCAGGATAACAGACTAGAAGATAAAAGACTTCATATGTAAGAGTCAAATCTACCGATTCGGAATACCTCTTGCCATTGTAAGTGATAAAGTCAAGAAGTTTGACAAAAAACTACTTAACGGCTTCTGTGCTGACCTACAGATCAAGCAGCTCCACTCCAGCCCACCCATCCACAGGCAAACGAGCAAGCAGAGGTCACCATCAGGACCATCCTACTAATTCGATTTGATTATTCTCTTTTCATTTTATTTTTACTATCTATATATGAATACGTTAAGGTTGGATATCAAATTTAAATATTTGATTTTTTTTGATAGAGTTTGATGAGCCCAAGTCCAACCGGGTCAGGCCCAATAAACCAAGTAAGCCCAAGTTAGCTAAAAGACAGGTCAAGCGCAGTTCGTCAATCCGACCCAGTCCGAGATCCAAAGAGTCCATGAAATAATAAGCACGTGGGGGAGAGATCATTGGGACGGATATACAAGAATTAATTATACTTACATTTTGTAATTATCCTTTCCCAAGAATTAGTGCCCTCACACTCTTGTCACCGCCTCACCTTACTTATAAATAGTCAGTTCTCTTAACAAGGGAGGACACATCTTGGCATCTCACCACACTTCTCTATACACATATAGCTTTCCTCTTTCCTAACTATTGTACCTCTCCTAGAGAACAAATCCCCCAAAGCTTTCTCTCTCTTACCTTATCCATCAATAAAGACCCCCGACCACTGTTGCCGTTTTCGAGAGTAAAGTAGGTCACCCAGACCGAACCACTATATATATGTGTGTTAACTCGATATTTACTATTTTTCCATTGATTACTTTATTTATTGCCCATTAATTACACCTTATCACACAATCGACTGTTGAAATTGCACGAGACTATTTTGTGCATCATCAGTTTGGCATTGTTTGTGAGAAACGACTAAGTTTTCTACTACCTTGCTACTCCATGGCTTTCACGACCAGGTTGATGAGTCAACAACTGGGAGAAAACAACCAGGCCCCCTGAAAGGAGGCTCTGTCTCCCCTCTCACCCTCAGATCTATCCAATGTGGCTACTCGCATCGTCGAGCAGCAGATTTTATAAACCACGCAACTGATGGTAAACCAAAACTAGAAAATTATTTAGTTGATGCTCACCTTAGAAGGCATCGACCCTCTACCCGAATGAGGAGCACCTCTCCCTCCAACAGGAGAAGCGCCTCAACCTATCCACTCTGGACACCAAGTAGCCCCCACCATGGGGCCCCTCACCATAATGACCTCGAGCAACGCCAGGGTGCCCCTCGCCCATAAGTCTCTCCTCAGTGCACAAGAATCTTACATGTTCCTCCTCCTCATGTACCTACTCAAAAGGATGAAAAAGAAAGTTAGTATGCCGATCATGGAAACTAGTACAACAACCCAACGGAGGATGTCCTCAACCAATGGGTCAAGAAGATCAGAGAGGTGCAAAAAAAACTGGGAGATACCCTCACCACCATCAAGGCACAGGCACCTGGGACGGTGGACTACTAGATAAGGCACACTGATATCCCGTTTTGTCGTAGACATTGTCAATTACCCCTACCCTCGAAGTTCAAGATGTCTGCCATCAAGATCTTTGATAGTACCAAGGACCTTTGGATCACCTGGACACCTGTAAGTCTCTGATGCAACTTCACATAGTGGCTAATGAGATCATGGATAGAGTCTTCCCTACCACTTTGAAAGGGTCTGCTCGACAATGGTTCATGAAGATCAAACCATCTTTTAACTACTCTTTCGCAGAGCTGAGTAAATATTTTATTTTCCATTTCATTAGGGGACGCTGACATTAGAAGCCTATTACCCACTTGTTCATCATCAAGCAAGACCAGGACAAAAGCCTTAGGAGCTACCTCACTCGTTTCAAAGAGGAGGCTCTCTAAATTGAAGAGTCAGATTATAAGGTAGCCCTGATTGTCTTTATTGTTGATCTACGCTCCTCCAATTTTATGTTCTTCGTCCTCAAGAAGCCACCCTCCAGGTAATACCCCGCATTTTCTTTTATATATGTATATAGTTATATGGTAGATAATTGTTGTGAAAATGAGGATAGGTATAATGATGTAAGAATGAATCACATAGGTTAAAACATTAGAAATGAATAATTGGGAGACAAATGGATTTGGGAAGTTTAAGTTTCAAAGACGTTTGAGATTGGAATTAGTTATTAGATAATTTTCTAAATGTTTTTAGATCAAAATAATGTTTCCATTGAATCCGGAAGGTCAAAAACCTTGGGAGAGGTAATATGAGGTGCATTGGAAGCTTGGAAGTACTCCGGAATAAAAACACAAATTTCGTAAATTTCGGGTAGAAAATATTTTGGACACCTCTTAGTATTTTGGCCATAACTTTTTAGCCTTATAGTCAATCGATCTGAAATTTTGACAGTCGATATCAGACATCAAGGGCTACAAAAGTGTCTGTAATGAAAATTTTCCAATTCGACCTCTAAAGGGGTCAAAACTTCACTGGAAGTCGAGGCAGTCAAATGGTACCGGTACCCCGAAACCAGTAGCTAAATGGTACCGTTACCCAGTACCGGTACCGCTTCTCTGGAGCCTTCCGAACAGTTAAAAAGTCAGGATTTTGGGTTTTAAAACCCCATTCCAAGCCCTATTTGCCCCATTCTTCATCTCATTCTCACCACAAACATCCTAGAGCCCTAGGAAGAGATAAAGAAAGGGAAAAACACCGAGATCAAGATAGCTTCACACCTTATAGAAATCAAAATCGAAATTTCTCATGAACACCATTCTTCTCATCTCTTCTTCTACACTTTTATTATACCTTTACCCACACATCTTGGAACCCTAAGAGAAGACAAGAAGGAGATCTTTGGAGCTTGGGGTTAGCTTAAAACTCTTGGATTCAAGGTAGGGGATTTTCTCTCAT
>CM042186.1:14312685-14324676 GCA_023539305.1 Ilex asprella
CCACCTTCTTCATTTCTCAACCACCAATAGGATTTGAGAGATCAGAAAAGACCAAGTCTCTACCCAAGAGTGTTACGTGGCCTTTATGAGGGTAAGAAAGCCACACAAGATTCTTCAAGTCGAAGTACTTGACCCAAGGGATGAAAGCACCTTGGAGAGAGGGGAACTAGCAAAAGAACTTTGGCCAGTAGTAGTGAATGACAGCCTTCCAGATATGGGAGTCTATATAAGCGGCTCACTTTCCCAGGAACAAGCATTCACCTTGATAGAATTCCTTAGGTAGAACATGGATGTCTTCATCTAGTCCCACAAAGACTTAGAGACCATCGACCTCGAAGTAGCATCCCACCAGCTCAACGTCGATCTCAGGTACAAATCCGTTCGCCAGAAGTTGAGGAATGTAAGTAGTGAAAGAGGTCAGGCCATGGAGAGGGAAGTACAGAAGCTACTGACAAATGGGTCAATAAGGGAGGTAACCTACATAGACTGGTTATCCAACGTAGTGATGGTTACTAATGTCAATGGGAAGTGGCGCCTCTGCGTGGACTTGATGGAGCTCAACAAAGCTTGTCCCAAAGATAACTACCCTCTCCCACGCATCGACCGTCTTATTGACGCAACTACTGGACTTGAGCTTCTGAGATTTTTGGATGCCTACTTCGAGTACAACCAGATCAACATGTTCTCTCCAGACTAGGAAAAAAACATCATACATCACCCCAAAGGGCACCTATTGTAAAAGGATGATGTCTTTTGGACTCAAGAATACCAGAGCCACATATCAGCATCTCGTGAATAAGATGTTTGAGGCTCAAATAGGGAAGACTATAGAGGTCTACGTAGATGGTATGTTGGTAAAGAATATGGCTACAGCTGACCATGTAACACACCTTTAAGAAACTTTTGATGTACTGAGAGCCTACATGATGAAGTTGAATCCTAAAAAGTGCGCTTTTGGCGTCAGTTTAGAAAAATTCTTAGGATTCATGATCAACAAAAGGGGTATTGAAGCCAACCCAGACAAGATCATAGCCATCTTAGAGATAAAGTCCCCAGCATCAATAAAGGAGGTCCAATACCTCAACGGGAGGATAGCGGCCCTCAATAGGTTTGTCTCTAAGTCAGCAGATAAATGTATGCCTTTCCTTAAAATCCTCCGTAGGGCTTTCCTGTGGGGCCAGATGCAAAAGAGGCATTCCAGAAGCTTAAGACCTACCTCGTCACGCCACCTTTGTTCTCCCATGTTTTACCGGGAGAGACCATGTATCTCTACCTCTCCTTTTCACCCTCTTTCCTGACCTCTGTGCTTGTCAGGGAGGATGGAGGCATCCAAAAGCCAGTGTACTATGTAAGCAAGGCATATTGAGGGGCAGAGATAAGATACTCGGAGCTTGAAAAATTAGCTCTCGCACTTGTCACTACTGCCAGGCGTCTATGCACTATTTCTAGAAACACACCACCATGGTTGTCATAGAACCGTTCAAAAGAATTATGGGAAAGCCCGATGTGTCCGTCCGACTTCTTAAATGGGTCGTCGAGTTAAGCGAGTTTAATGTGTAGTACTGGCCAAGAGCACATCAAAGAATAAGCACTTGCGGACTTTGGGGCCAAGTCTGCACCACTGCAAGAGTCCTGGGAGCAGACCCTACCACAGGAATCCCAAGAGGAAGTATCAAGAGCCCTTGTGCCCGCCTGCTCAATTCATACTGCCTCCAACCACCATGAGGCTAGACCAGACACTACCCCAAGAGGACTTGACATCTCGGAGAGAGCTCCTCAGCCTGTGCAGCCGAGGGCGCCATCTGTGCTACCCAGGTCACTGCCCACTCTACTCAAGTCGTTACCTCCCGTTTTCCTCTCTCCTAGGGCATCGCCCAGCAGCTTACTATCACTTGCCTCTTCGGCGCCATCACGATTCCCTTTGTCACAGAGGACACCGCCCGTAGAGCTAGCACCACTACGATAGTCTACTATACATGGTTGGAGAGTCTACGTGGATGAGTCTTCCACTAGCGAGGGCGGCGATGCAGGACTAGTACTGATCAGCCCCTATGGCATTCTGCTGAAGTACACCGTTTCCATCTACTTTGATACATCAAAAAATCAAGCTGAATATGAGGCCCTCATATCAGGCTTGAAGCTTTCGTTGGAGATGGAGGCCTTCTGCTTGACAGTCTATAGTGACTCACAGCTAATAGTCAACACGGTAACGGGAGACTTTGAAGCAAAGGAGAAAATAATGCAAGAATACCTCTCGATGGTCCAAGGCTTGTTAAAAAAAATTTATCTACTTCCAAATCCATTATATACCCCTAGAGGAGAACGCCATGGTAGACTACCTTGCCAAATTCACATTTGCCAACATACTCATGTGCTCGGCACTGATAGGCCACTAGTTCGAACCAAGTATCTTGAAGTCAAAGGTTGTGCATCCTCGTAAGCCAACTAGATGACTCTTATTCGAGCTTACCTAGAGGAGGGCGCTCTCTCAAACAACCCAGTAGAAGCTCAAAATTTGAGAATGAGAGCGCCCAAGTATGTCATCCAACAAAACACCCTGTACAAGAAAAGTTAATCCCTACCACTACTACGTTGTCTAACCCTCGAGGAAGCCGATTACGCGATGATGGATATCCACGCGGGGATATATGAGAATCACTCAGGAAGGCGCACACTAGCCCACAAAATAGTAAGGCAAGGCTATTACTAGCCTACCATGATTAGAGGCACCCGCGAGTTTGTCAAGAGATATGACAAGTGCCAATGCTTCACAATTGTGCCTCGACAGCCACCTAAAGAGCTCAACCACCATTCACACCCTAGGTCCCCTCCCTATGAGTCGAGGCCAGTGCAAGTTCGTAGTGATAGCCATTGATTACTTTACTAAGTGGACAGAAATCAAGGCCTTAGCCAGGATAACAGACCAGAAGATAAAAGACTTCATACGTAAGAGTCTAATCTACCAATTCGGATTACCTCATGCCATTGTAAGTGACAAAGTCAAGAAGTTTGACAACAAACTACTTAACGGCTTCTATGCCGACCTACAGATCAAGCAGCTCCACTCCAACCCCACCCATCCACTGGCAAACGAGCAAACAGAGGTCACTATCAGGACCATCTTCCGTAATTTGAAAACCAAATTGGAGAGTGCAAAAGGATGATGGGTAGACAAACTATCGAGAGTTCTATAGGCTTATCGAACGACACCAAGAAGCCCCATGGGTGAGACCCCTTTTTTCCTAGCCTACAGGATAGAGGCGGTCATACCCATTGAGATCAAGGTACAATCTCTTAGAGTCCAACACCATGACCCCAATAGTAATGAAGAAGGCCTCCACATTAATCTCGACTTGGTAGAGGAGGAGAGGGAAATAGCCATGTTCAAGAACACAAAGTACAAGCGTCGCATGATTAAGTACTATAACTTGAGGGTGAAGCCTCAATCCTTGTTGCCCGGGGACCTGGTCCTTAAAAAGGTCATCTTGTCTACCAAAAAATGTTGGGAAGGAAAACTAGGACCTAACTGGGAAGGAACCTACACGGTAGCAAAATTTATTAGACTAAGCACCTACAGAATTCAAAATTTTGTGGAAAAAATTCTGGCCCATTTGTGGAACGCAGAGCACCTAAAAAAATATTACTAATAGTTAGGAGCAAGACGGGGATTATATAAGTCAGTAGTCGTCATTTAGATTATCTACTTTTGTTTTGATCAATTTCCCTTAATTTTTACTTCGGATTATGAAATAAATTTTCGCATAGAAGATGACCTAGAAACAAAAACATGAATACAAAGATACCATGCTCCTAAGAAAACTCACTACCTCTGCTCCCATCATCTTCCGCGTCCTCGTCATCAGTCCCTAGAGCCTCATAAGGGACGAAGTAACAAAAGTCATTAGCGAGAAAAGCTGCCTAGACCTTCTCCCTAAGCTCCTCACAACCATCAATAAAGGCGTCTGCCATGACCCTCTCAGTATTATCCCTTTTCTTCTCCTTCTCCTTCTCCATGGAGTAAGCCTTTGCCCAAGTAGCTCTCTCAAGAGCTTCTTGACGGTCAGCCTCTAACATACTGGCCCTCTCATAGGATGCTCGCAGCTCCATCTCTGCGACCTCTCTATCAGCCTCTAGCGGGACACCTGAAGCTCAGCCTTAAGTATGGCAACTCTATCGTGTTCTAGCCTCGATTGCTCCTTTGCATCCTCTCGCGCCTGTCGCTCGAGCCCTAACTACTCTTCAGCAGACCTCCATGCCTGCCCCTCCTCTTCCTGACAATCAAGTGCCTCACTAATCTTCAACATACTCAAAAACAAGCAGGGAAAACATCAGCCACCTACAAGCATTCAAAGGTGGATTATGAAGAAAAGAATTCAGGTAGGAAACCAAAAAGAATGAAGGACATACCAAGGCAAAGCCTTCCATGACAGCGTCAATAATGCCCTCTAGGCCTGTAGAGGTAACCTCCTGGATATCTGAACGAGTCACGAACCCCAAACATCGCTCCTTAGCCATTTTCATGTCCTACAACATGGATACTAAACTACTACTCGAAGTAGGATGACTAGGCAGAGCCTCTGTCCTAGTAGGAGACTAAGTTGAAGCCTTAGTCCTTACAATCGTACTAGGACTATCTTTGGGGGTGAAAGAATAGAAACCAGGGAAGAACGGGGGACATCGCCAGGTTCTGCCTCTCGGGAACTAGCCTGGCCAATGGACCTCGACTAAGAAACACTGGGGGCATCAGAATTTCCATCTTAGAGAAAGGAGGAGAAGACACCACCCTGGAAGCGTAGACAGCCTCCACCTCCATTTTGTCAATAAAGGCACCGATAGAATCAGTGTGAAATAAAAATCCAAAAACACTAAAAGTAAAAAACAATTTATTGGAAAGATCAAATACCTTTCTTCTTCGGCTTGGGAGTAGCCTTGGAGTGACTTAACGCAGACATAATCCCTGAGAACTCTTTGAATGGATGGTCGCGTACCATCTAGAGTCTACCCTCTTATTCCGCAGATAATGTCGGTGGAGCGACAAAGAAATCGCACAGTAAAAACGTATATGTGACAACTAGAAGTGGTCTTGGGGACTATGTCCCACCTCGAAGGCACCAGGTCACAATCACTCTCAGTGGCCCACTCGTCTCCAACAAAGAAGAACTTGGTCTTACAACTATAACAGTTCGAAGAAAGCCTAGTGATGAACTTGCCCGACCTCGAGGGAAGACGGTACCACCCCTGATGAGGGATGGAGTTCTCTAGGAACACATATTGGCCAAGAACTCTTTGCATGGATGAAGGACATCAGTACTATGAACCAACCGCCAAAATGATAAGAATGCCAGTGTCACCCTCCATCCGTTGGTAACCAGCGACATGTGACCCAGAACCCGACATATTAGCCGGGGTACCGGGAACTTCAAGCCTGCCTCATCACATCCTCAAAAGGAAAATGTCTACCAAAGAATCACAACATGCTGACTCATCATCTTCTACGCAACAACACATTACAGTTTGAGGGATATGATATGAAGGTACAATACCATCAATATCCTCATTAGAATCAATAGAGCTAAATATGGAGTCTTGAGCTATTATCTCTAGCAGCCCCCATGCTTTGTTCGATGTCTCGAGTAGTCTCCCCCCATGATGAGCTTGTCAGAACGGGCACTTGCCAAAAGCAAAATCAAGCCAAAATTAAGGAAATACCCATGGCAACAAAGGAATAAATATGAGTACCAGATAACATACCCCGCGAGCTCAGTTTGTTCAAATCACTGCCTGGCTGCTTCCTTGCACTGCCTAAGCATCGAAAGATGCTAATGGACTTGCCCGCGTGCTTCTTGGAGTTTCCCATCGGGCCTAAGTCCTTACCATCATCGCTTGTCCTCGGCTTGTCTTCACCGGAGCCACCTACATTGCTCCCCCCATTGCATCGTGGTAGCTTGGCGTCGCCCATGGCAGACGCACAGACGGTGCCCATGGCTACACTGGTGCCGCTCACTCGCCTCCTACTTTGGTGTCCTCTTCTTGCCTCTCTTCTCCACTGCCCCAAACCAAGGCGTCGTTGTAACCGAAGGAGCCCCTAACGCCACTGGTGCCACCACCTCCATCTCATCTAAGGGCGCCACCCCGCCTAGCCTAGGGCTTCACCAATGGCTCACCTGGCATCGCTCATGGCTTTGCCTGGCCATGGCTCCACCTCGCGTAGCCTTGCCTTGGATTGGTTCCTCTCCACTCGTAGCTAGTCCAAAGACGACAACCACACAAACGACGCTTATGCCCATCTAGCTCTCGCCAATGCCTGGGTCTCCCACACCAAATGAGGCACTACCTTTTCCATCCTCACTGTCGGCATCGCTCACTGTCATGGTGCCATGAGCCTTTCTCTCGCTGCTTCTCTCTCTTTATGATTTCTCCCTAGTTATATCCTTCAAGCTTGCCCAATTTTGATGGAATGTGAAAAGGGAGAAGTGGTGGTTTTAAGCCCTAGATCTAAAGAAGGATAAGATGGTCTTGCTAAAAAATGCTCTTTAAAGCCTTGGTAAAAGGGGAGACCTCGTTGTGGAGTTTACCTAGCTATTGGGATATCGTCGTTGGGACAATGGGTTTTCAACCATAGTGATTATTAAACCAAGTGAACAAGATCTCAATGGAGTAAGAGATTGAAGAAGCTACCACCGTGATGGACAATGTACCTTTTTTGGGTAAAGAAGCTACCACCGTGCAAAACAAGAAACTCCCCTCTGGCCAAAGACTTTCATGCTCTCAATCTCTTGCAACCTCAAAGGCTTGGGATACGGGGGGCAAATGATGAGCCCAAATCCAACTGGGCTAGGCCCAATAAACCAAGTAAGCCCAAGTCAGCTAAAAGGCAAGTCTAGCCTAGTTCGTCGATCCGACCTAGTCCGAGATCCAAAGAGTCCATGAAAGATTAAGCACGTGAGGGGGGGAGGGAGGGGAGATCATCAAGATTGATATATAAGAATTAATTGTACTTACCTTTGTATCTATCATCCCCGAAGAATTAATGTCTTCATACTCACGTCACCGCCTCACCTCATCGCTTTACCATACTTATAAATTGTAAGTTTTTTCCACATAAGAAGACACACCTTGACATCTCACTACACCTCTACACCCACATAATTTTTCTCTTTCCTAGCTATTATAGCTTTCCCGGAGCACACATCTCCCAGAGCTTTCTCTCTCTTATCTTATTCATCAATAAAGACCTCCGACCATTGTTGCCATTTTCGATAGTGTAGTAGATCACCCAAACTAAACCACTATATATCTATTTGTTGACTCGATATTTATTGTTTTTCCATTGATTGTTTTATTTATTATCCATTAATTACACATTATCACATACTCGACTATTGAGCTTGTATAAGACTATTTTGTGCATCATCAGAGTTAATTTTAGTAAACTACATTTAAATTCTAACTCAATTTTATCAAGTAGCTATTAATTTTCATAATGTGTTTTTGAATAGTTAAAATTTGGGATCAAAATAAATTCCAATACTAATTTTGAATTAAAATCTAATTTCTTGATAGATCTGGTTGCTTCTTGCCCGTAACATGCCCACGACTAACTTTCACCATTTTCCCCTTGTGAAGATTGGATAAAGAACCAACACTAGAAACTGGCAAGCTTCACACAGTGGGAGAATTATTGATATGGACCCCAACTTTGACTTGTTAAAAGAGGGCCAAATAAAATATGTAACGTGATAACATAAGCTTTTGGTAAGACCTGGCCCGGTCGATCCCAGCCGTCCATGTACATTGCATTAGGGTCAAGATAGACGTCACGGATGACATCGCCAATAGACGGCTGACATTGGGAGGTGTCTTCTGCTGAGGCATTTGTCTCGCGTGCAGTCAGATAAACCCTTTTGTCATATACGAGACTTTAATAATTATTTGATTAATTAATTTGCAACTTCATGTGGGAAGTAATCTGGACTTTAATCTCTTAATTTGACTAATTAATTACAGTAATGCTATACCGATTTAATTTTTTGGACCAAATTTAGAATCCAAATAACATGATAGCATATTATTTGAAATTTTTATTGAGACCCAAATGATGTGACACCAAATAAAGAAGAACAACTCAACTGCCATGTCATTTGATCCTAAAAACTGATCAGCGTAGAATTACTCAATTAATTTATTCCGTGAGCAGAGTCGTCAGCATCTAGGTAGGTTTGGCATTATATGCAGCCTAATGTGGCATAAAATAATGAGCAATGCTACATAGACTTAAAAAATAGACTTAAAAACTAGATTTGATAATCACAACCATTGATTTCACTGTAGGTCCCAGTATTTATTGGGACCTACTACCTATTCAATGGTTGAGATTATCAAGTCAATTTTTTAAGTCTAGTTTTTAAGTTCATCTAGCATTACTCTACAATAATTATTTAGGGATAAAGGTATTACATCCCCATAGAATTTTAAAATTTTCATTTTATTCCCCTAGTAACAGCAAAATCACACACGAACCTTTTATTTTCCCAAATTTTATATCTATGTAAACCACAACCATTGATTGCTTTACCAAAATAACATTAACCACAATATAACGTTTGGTTTTTCCTGTGAAAATAGCATAATGTCACTTTGTCAAAGAAGTTCTGGATACAGAATGAGACTCTAAATTTTTTACGGTATATGGTAAAAATTTGAAATTATTTCAGGGATAAAGTATGATTTGCCAGATTATTTAGAATTGATTAAATTAAGGTTCGTCACCATATGGGAGGATGGTTCTAATTCTTTAGAGAGGAAAAGACAAGTTCTCCAATAATTTCAGAGAATCCCAGTGTTAATTTGTTTTGTTCTGAGAGATAGATGAGCTTGTCGTGCAGGATAGAACGTGGGTTATGTGCTGTCTGAAGGAGATCAATCATTCGAAAAATCCTCATTTAAGAATCCCTTGTTTCATTTAAGACTGTTCTTAAATAAAGATCAATAATGTAATTGAGACATAATTGAGGGACATAATTTGGTGACATAATGAGTTGTCACCAATGAAATGATAGTGAAATATATTTAATGATGAGTCCCATTATAGCATTAAATAAATTCATTATCATTTCATTAGTGACAACTCATTATATCCCCAAAATTATGTCCATAAATTATGTCTCAATAGTATTGCTCAATAAGAATACACATAGAATAATGGTACAAGAGGACGACAATGACCAAGTTGCAAAAATATATTAGCTTAAAAACTCATTAAGTAACCAGGCCAACAGCCTCTTGGCAGCATTCTTCGATTCCCAACGTCATGTGGAGAACTTTTTTGGCTGGACATGATCTCTTACATTTACAATCTTCCATTTCACATAAAATGGTATGAGAATAAAATATCTAGTATGTGCAAAGAGAGAGAGAGAGAGAGAGAGAAGGACAGAGTGTTAATGGATTAGGAAGGTTGGCATATTGCTCAAGGAATAAGAGCAGGTGTTCATCTGTCAAGCAACGCTGAATGTTCGAGTTTTGGAATTAAAATTTCAAAAAAATAAGGTATGTAACACTGCATATTGAGTTTCGGAATCAAAACTTCAAAAAATAGGGTACGCATAACAATTACTTTTTTCGATCCGTCTAAGTTGACGATAGGCTTGTGAAGTGCATACGAGCATTGACTCAATCCTCAATTAGAGAATGGCTATTCAACACCTGACCCAAAAAAAATATCCTCAACGTGACCTCCAGACCTAGTGGCTATAATTTACTTTTTCCAAAGATATGCATGGCTCTCGCTGGTCACATAGCCTAGTACTGCTTGAGACTTGACCACTGCGTATTTGGAAAGGCTAAACTATACCTATTCAAAAAATTATTCAGATAAAAAGTAGTTGTGTGAATTGAAATTTTACTGCATTATAAGAGGATCTAATAATTTTCCAAGCAGTTTGCAAAATTTGTTAACTTCACACCAGATTCTAGTGTCATCACTGTGATTTTGTGGATCAGAATTATGAGGATGATGGTTCTTTTTGCCTAAATCTAGGTGAGCTAGAAGTTTGTTTTTCCTAATGAGGTGGCTATAGCATGAATGAACCAAGTTGAGCTTAAACTTATGGTCATTTCATAATATTATTTTGATGATGTAATTTCCGGTGGATGAGCAAAGTCAACGAATCGTAACACTAAGCTGGGATCATAGCTGCATGGCTCGTGGAATGGATCATGATGTGAAGGCTGATCTTTCATCTACGGGAATGATGACACGGGAGAAGTATAGTCGTTCACTAGCTATAAAGCTTGGCTAGTCCACTCTTTAATGGATTTTCTTACTCCCTTTTCTTTATTGATCACTTGAATTACAGGGGAATAGCCTCTTTGTCTCTAAGGTCCGTCTTTTGTTTTATGTGTGTCTCTTTTCTAGGTCCCCCCAACCTTTTTTGTAATGGAGGCACTGTCTAGCATATATATACTGATTCATCATTCTAAGGAGTCTACACCGAGATCCTTGTCTTGCATTCGTGAGATCTCCCTTGATTTTTGGAAGAAGATCTTGGTTAGTTGAGAGTTTTATGTCTTGATTCCAGCTTTCCGTTCTAGCTCTCTTTCTTCTGGGAATGCTTGTTGTCTACCTAGCTATCTCCACACCATTCTTGTTATTATCCCGTTCAAATAGAGTTGAGCTCTGGTACTCTGAGCTTTTTTGTCTTGGCTGACCTCCTGATTTCTGAGCTTGTATTTTAGAATTATTTTTGGTATCATCATATTTAAACTCAATTTATTGAATTGATTTGCTCATTCACTCTACAATGCTATTTTTCTTGGTCATTTCGTAATACTAGTAGTTGTGTTTACATTGAGTTCATATTATTTTTGTCATTTTCTCGGTCACAGATAGTTAGGCTTCAACAACAGAGCCAACTTAGTTTCCAGTGTATTGACTTCTCCAGCTTGTAACATACAGAAACATAATGCTACATGAAGCTTATTTGCTAACCAAATTAGTGAGCTAATTCATTGTAAGTTGTTGGACTAGTAATGAGTTCATCATTGCAGAGAGCCCACTGTCAATCTATAAAATATAGTGCATTAAATTTGCAATTTATGTTAACAAATTAGATCATAGTGTAATTATAGAGAAAAAGTCCATTAGACTGGTCTTGTTTTCAAAAACTTCAAAGAATTATTTTATATGGGTGAATCACATGGAAGTAAATTATCTAGCCAGAACACACAAAAACTCGGATGTATCAAAGAAATAGAAAGCCGAGGAACCCAAAGTTTGTATCTTCTCTTTCTTCCCCCCACCTCTTGCAATATTTTGCTGCTCGTTTGCTTTCACCAAAGCAATTAAAGCATTAAGTTTTTGTTTCTTGAATGCCAACTAACAATAGCTCATGCGTAAAGACACTGATAATACAAATAAAACAAATATCAATTGTGTAGCATAAAAAAATTAGAAGAGAAAAAAAGATATAAGAGAGAGAATTTTATTTAGCCTTGATTAGCTTTAAAATGTATGGAATACGTAAAATTTTTAACTTAGAAATATATTTAACTTTAATTAGTGTAAAAAATTCTGAGCTAATTTGAGAAAAAAATTAATAATATTTTTGATCCATTACATTAAATTGATTTGAATCATTTTTATAATCTAAGGTCTCGTTTGGTAATGTTTAAGGCCCCGTTTGGTAACTACTAGTTTTCGTTTTCTTTTTTGTTTTTTTTTCATTTTTTGACCCAAAAAAAAAAATCAAAATATGTTTTGTGAATGTTTTCGTTTTTTTTACAGCTTTGTTTTGAAAACAATGGCAAAATATGAAAACATTTGAAATGGTGTTTTTGAAAACATCCAAAAAAAAACAAACGCGTGAGGACTTAATAAGGTCTGAGATTCGGTCCTTCTTAGCAACAAAAGTGAATTTTTTTGCTTGACTATAAAAGGCTACCCCTCTCTCTCCCCCTTTCACCCCTCTCTGTCATCTCTGTCGCCTCTCT
>CM042186.1:14335203-14384600 GCA_023539305.1 Ilex asprella
GCCCAAAGAGGCTGACTGGGTGACCTCCTGGGCGTTGGTGGGGGTCTGGGTGCCCAAGGTGGCTAACTATGCACCAGAGGGGTCTGGGCCCCCAAGGAGGCTGGCTGGGCACAATCCTGGGCGCCAGAGGGTGTCTGGGCACCCAAGAAGGCTGGTTGGGCACCATCTTGGGCGCTAGAGGGGGTCTGGGCACCTAAGGAGGCTGACTTGGCGCTATTCTGCGCACTAGAGGGGGACTGGGCGCCTGGCATGATGGGTTGGGAGCCTGGGTTGGCTTGGGCACCAAGTTTGGGCGCTTGGAAGTCCTTGCTAGACTTCTGGGTGCCCCCGTCAGACGTCTGGGTATCCTCGAGGCTCCCTTCCTCTGTTGGTGTAAGTTCGACAATGAAATCCGCCAGTGCTTGTGCTTTGATGGCTACTCTTGGTCGGTACTGAATATCAAATTTGTCTAGTTCCACTACCCATTTAGGAAGTTTGCCGGACATGTCTGGCTTTCTTAGGATTCTTTTTAGAGGTTGGTCTGTAATGACGACTATTTTGTGACTTTGAAAATAATGTCGTAATCGTCTTGCCGTTCTGACCAGGGCGAGCGCTAATTTTTCTAGCCCCGAATACCTCGTCTTTGCCCCCCGGTAGGCCTTGCTCACATAATAAATAAGCTTCTGTACTCCGTTATCATTTTTTATGATCACGGAGCTTACTGCTGATAGGGAAGCAGAGAGGTAAAGATGGAGAGCTTCTCCTAGAGTGGCATGTGACAAAAGTGGAGGTGTGGCTAGGTAGGTTTTGAGCCTTTGGAGGGCCTCCTCTGCCTCAGGTCCCCACTCAAAAAATTTTGTGGAGGATTTTGAAAAAAGGGAGACATTTGTCTGCAGATTTGGAGACTAATCTATTAAGTACTGCGATCCTCCCATTGAGGTGTTGGAGCTTCTTGGTTGAGGAAGGTGGTTTCATGTCAACGATGACCTTGATCTTATCGGGGTTCGCCTCTATTCCCCTCTGATTGACCATGAAGCTCAAGAATTTTCTTGACCCTACGCCAAAGGCACATTTCTCAAGATTGAGCTTCATGTGGTGTGACTTGAGAACGTTGAAAGTTTCTTGGAGGTGGTCGACGTGGTCTACTGCTACCAAAATTTTCACAAGCATTTCCCGATCTGTAATTGTAACATCTTATTCACCAGTCGTTGGTAGGTTGCTCCTGCATTCTTCAACCCAAAGGGCATGACCCTGTACCAGTAGGTTCCCTTCGGGGTAATGAAGGATGTCTTCTCCTAGTCTAGGGGGTGTATGGTAATCTGGTTATACCCAGAATATGTATCCAGGAAAGTGAGAAATTCATGTCCTGCGGTGGCGTCAATGAGAAGTTCGATTCGTGGAAGTGGGTAGCTATCTTTTGGGCATGCCTTGTTAAGCTCAGTAAAGTCGACACAGAGATACCACTTCCCATTAGCCTTAGTCACCATCACCACATTTGAGAGTCACTCAGGATAGGCTACTTCTCTGGCCGCCCCATTCTCTATCAACTTTTTTACCTTTTTTTTCATTGCTTGGGACCTTTCAGCGGAGGCTCCCATTAACATTTGACGAATAGGCTTGTGTCGAGGGTCAACATTGAGGCGGTGGGTGACGACCTCAGGTTCAATGCCCTCGAGGTCTGTATGTGACCATGCAAAAATATTCATGTTGAGTCTCAAAAAATTTATAAGTTGGTGGACTAAACTTTCAGGAAGGGAAGAACCAATGTATACTCTTTTGTTTGTGTGCTCCTCATCCAAGACTACTGGTGTGAGCTCCTCTACTGGTTATCCTCTTTCTACGGTGGAGTCATCCCTTGGGTCTAGGACCTCCACTTGCAATGTCTCTTGTGACTTTCTAGTCTTCATAGAGAAGACATAGCACTTTCTTACTGCTACCTGGTCTCCTCTGACCTCTCCGACTCCATTAGGGGTTAGAAAGCGGAGTATGAGATGATAGGTAGATGGTACAACTCTTAATGTGTTAAGGGCAAGTTACCCCAATATAATATTGTAGGTTGATGGACAGTCTATTACCAGAAAGTTGACCATTACAGTGGAGCTTTGGTGTGCTGCCCCTACTGTGACTGGTAGGGTGATGGACACTATGGGATACACCTTTTCTGTAGAGAACCCAATGAAAGGTGATCTGATAGGCTGCAATCTTTTCCTGCTCAAGTTTAGCTTGTCATAAGCTTCTGTGAATAGGATATCTGTGGAGCTGCCGCCATCTACCAGGATTCTGCGCACTTGGAAATTGGCAACGGTCATGGTGAGCACGAGGGGGTCGTCATGTGGGTTTTGTATTCCTTCCAAGTCCTTATCCGAGAAGGATATGACTTCGGTAGAGCCATGCCTGGGTGCCTTGGATGGGCACCCCTCATCAAGGTGTCTCGCCTTTTTTACGTAGGCCTTCATGGCAAAGAGTGATTCTCCACCTCCTGCAAGCCCTCCGGAGATAGTGTGAATTTCTCCAATAGGTTGAGGATCTTCCTGGTTATGATTGTGAGGTGGTGGCGGCTCCTACCCTCTTCTAGCTACATATTGGCAAAGGTGACCATGTTGAATAAGGTCCTCAATTTGCTTTTTGAGTTCGTAGCAATCGTCGGTGTCATGACCATGGTCACGGTGGAAGCGACAGTACTTATTTGGGTTCCTACGGTTTGGAGGAGACTTCATCCTCCCAGGCCACTTTATCGCGGGGTCATCCTGAATCTGGCATAGGATATGCCCAATAGCGGCGTTGAGGGGAGTGAAGGCTTGTCGGTCCCTCTGAGGGGCTGAGCCTAGTCGATCTTTGATGGGAACCCTCTCTGTTCTGCTGCTGCGCTTGTTGCTAGTCACTTTTTTATCGTCCCTCTCTCTTTCTTTTCTCTAGATCGGGAGGACTCACCTCGCTTGGTCCTTGTGATGTCCTCAGCATTCATGTATTTCTGGGCCTTTGCTAACAATTCTGGCATGCTTCTTGGTGGGCGTTTCATCACTGAGAAGAAGAAACTCGATGAGCGGAGACCACCCAAGAAGGCGGTCATTGTCACTTTGTCATAGGGTTCATCAACCTGAAGTACCTCCTCGTTAAAACGAGTGAGGTAGCTCCTCAGGCTCTCCTCCCGGTCCTACTTTATGCTGAGTAGGTGGGTAACTGGCTTCTGGTGGCGATGCCCTCCAATGAAATATGACACGAATGGTCTGCTCAGCTCAGCAAAGGAGGCAATGGATGCCGGGGAGAGCTTAGAAAACCATTGTCGGGCGGTCCCCTTTAACGTGGTTGGGAACGTCCTGCACATGATTTTGTCTGTGACATTTTACAACTGCATCAGTATTTTGTCTGTGTCGAGATGATCTAGTGGGTCCTTTGTTCCATCAAAGGTATCCACAGAGCGCATTTTAAACTTCTGGGGTAGAGGGTAGTTTGCCACGTCGGGCTTGAAAGGCATGTCCGTTCGGCTTACAAGATAGTCCACGGTCTCTGGTCCTTGTGCCTTCATGGCATTGAAGACGTTACCCAGTTGGTTTTGTACTTCCTTGATTTTCTTATCTCAATGATTAGGGGCTCCTCTTGAATGATCGTGAAAGTGACTCCCATGTTCTATGCTTTGGTTTTCACCCTCGTCCTCTTGGAGAAGAGGGTCCTCACCATGGGACGTAGGAGGAGGAGGGGGTGGAGATCCCTCATGATGGACTCCCCTGTGTGGGGCTCCCACCCCTACGGGGGCGCCTAGGTGTGTAGCAACAGGGCATGAAGCTCCTTATCCTGCAGGACGTGGAGCTCCTTAAGGTCCTCCAAGGTGTGCTCCGCCAAGTTGCGCTCGTTCAGTGAGCATGAATTGCAGCATCTGCTGGTTTTGAACTACCAGTTGCTGCATCGTCTCCAACATTTTCTGTGGATCTAGAGCTGGAGCATTTTTTACAGGGTTAACGGGTGGAGGAGCAATCTCCTCCCCTCGTGGAGGATTGTCCTCATGGTGGTTCATGGACCTCGTAGTGATAGTCATTGGTGCAGTAGCAGAAGTGTATGGAAGTGAAAATTATGTCTTTTTCACAGACGACGCCAAACTGATGATGCACAAATCGGTCTTCGTGCAAAATCAACAGTTAAGAAGGTGAGTAGGTGTAGTAAACAAACAATCAATGACAAAAATAGAAATAATGGATCAACACAGGAGATTTATAGTGGTTCAGTCTCGGATGACTTACGTCCACTTTTGGGAATGACAACGGTGGCCGGTGTATTTCATTAATGAACAATGGCCACCAGAGAATCTACTCCGAGGAGTTACTGTGCTTTAAGGGAGAGAGGAGCAACAAAGTGTGCAAAGGTAGGAGAGAGATTTTTGGGGAGGCGTGCCCTAGATGTTGAGAGGGCTAACATTTATAGAGTTAGAGTTTGGAGGTGAGACAGTGATGTGAGGAAGGGGTTTCCTACTAGTTTTGGTAATTACAAATTTGGTAGTATTTCTCGTGCGCCGCATTTCTCTCCCTCGTGCTCCTATTCCTTCTGAGAAGAGCTCCCAATTAGATTGGACTCGAACTTGGACTTAGTGGGTCTTTTCATGACTGGGCTCTTTGATCGAGTTTGGACCTTTCACATTGATTGGACTATTTAGGCTTGACCCATCAATTATAACAAATGTTGACAAACTTATAGGGATGTTCTATCCTACAACCGCCCCCCCCTCCCTCGCAAAAAAAATACACCTGTGTATAGCGTGTGATTTGCACTCTTTAACTCGGTTTATGTTTGGTTTCTTATTTATTTTTAATTTTTTTATTGTGGGTCATAACCACTGTAATTTTGTTTGCCAATCATATACATAGTAAATGGTAACTCAATCCACACGTGATCATAATTGTTCCTAATCAGGTAATAAACATTCGAGGTGAATCATACAAAATGTGCATCTTTACATGTCTCTACAAAAGTCATTTTTTACTTTAAAAAGTTCACAGAAAAGTACAGAGGTGGCAAATAGCTGCAATTGTGGAAAACGTTTGGAAATGGGGACTGCTCCGTTTCGTTTCGTTTCGTTTCGTGGTCTATATATTTTGGTTGGCATTAGTATCATATAATATATATAAAAAAAGAAAAAAGAGTCATATAATGTGCACCATGTTCAAGAACACAAATATAGAATTTTTTGGGACCCAAACATAGATGATGTATTATCCGTAAATAATACTATTTATATTTAAAAACTTAGCCTAATTTGTTGACAAGTTGGTGTGATAGTGACATAGTACAATAATATTATAACTACAAATGTTCAACCTTTTTATTGAGTCTATATTACTTGACCCAAAATTATGTCAATAAATTAAATTATATTTTTAGATTCCAAAGAAAGTGTTTTGAAAAATGTCTAAATGGATTTTAGTACTCAATGGCCAAACCGTATTGATATTCACTGTTATATAACGATACAAGGTACATGAGAATTATACAAAATTTGAACATAAAGATTAAAAGATATACAATACAAAATCTAAACTAATGATATTTATCATGTGGAGATAAATCAGGTGGATGGTCTTGAGGAGCAAGTAACTCAACAAAGATAGAGCAAAATCAACAGCAGATGGATCGTCTTTTGAAGCCAAATTTGTAGGAAGCTTATCATTCCCCCGCAAGCTCATGGGAGGCAACAAGACCATTAGTTTGGCACAAGCTGAGCAAAACGAACTGAAGTGAGACCTTTGATAAAACAATTTCTCGCGAATAAAATGGAAGTTAACTTCAACATGCTTGGTTCAAGCATGAACCAGATAATCCTTCTGCTGCTGCTGCTGCTGCTGCTGCTGCTGCTGCTGCTGCTGTATCTTTTGTTGAGTTACTTTCTCTTCAAGATCATCCACCTGATTTATCTCTGCATGATAAATATCATTAGTTTAGATTTTGTATAATATATCTTAATCTCTTATGTTCAGATTTTGTATAATCCTCACCGAAACCCATTTAGACATTTTTCCAAACACTTTCATGGTAACATAGCTCTAGTACTGCTCACGCTTGTTCTTCGATTCTTCTCTAATGGCTTCACTCTTTGAGACCACTTTATGTACCTATCTTTCTTGCTCCACATATTGGTGAACTCATTTTGTCAAGCTAGATGGTGACAATTACCTGTAATGGCTGTCCCAATTTATACCAGTATTGAAGTCCAATGATCTTATGGGCTTCGTGGATGGTTCTGAGCTATTTCCATATCAGCTTCTTCCTCCAGCGGCTGGCAAATCCACTGGTGATGCTAATCCCACCTACTTGCTATGGTATAATAAAGACCAATTAGTTCTTTCTTGGATCAGTGCAACTTTATCTCCTAAAGTTCTCTTTACCATGTATGGCGTGTCGACTACAAAAAGGGCATGGGATTCACTCTCAACTCGTTTTGCTTCTTAATCTTCTTCCCGCATTAATCTCCTTCAATGCCAACTTCGTTGTTTGCGTCAGAACAATTGATCCTGTTCAGAGTATCTAGCCTTTGCCAAAGACTTAGTAGATCAACTCACCTCTAATGGGAAGTCTGTTGATGAAGATGACATTGTCTCTACTCTCTTTAGTGGACTAAATTCATCATTCATTCCATTTTAAAGTTTCAATCAACATTGCTAGTGGAGACCACAATATATCATTTATGGATTTTCAGTCTAAACTCCTTTATTTGAGATTCTTCTTGAGTCTCACCAACGGGTAGTGCCTCCAGAAAAATCCTTTGCTTTGGCTGCTCGCCAAACTTAGCACAACTACCAGTGAATTATCAAGACCAAAAATTTTGTCTCAAAAAATGCCGCTAATCAAAATTCCGCTAGTTCCTTACCACCACCACCTACTAGGCCAAACAATTCTGTCATGGGAGACTCACACAATCGCGAAGCTTATCACCCAATAATATTTGTCATTATATATATGTAAATATATTATTTCACCAATCAATGTAGAGCTCTAACTGTAATATTGGATATAAAAAATAGATTAATTGCTCTGTGTCTTTCTTTAATTTTTACGAAATCAACGGAGAAGTGCATCATCTTGATCACGATGTCAACTAAGGATTGGATAAGTGGAATATCTCCCAAAATGTATCCATTTTAAATATCTTTGAATTTTTTTTTATCATTGAAAATTTCATTCTAATTATTGGACCTTCCATTATTTAAAATTCCTTTGATTATCTGTTTGATATTCCATTGAGTATACTATATCAAAACCATATTTTTTGTGGTTGGTGAATTGCTTGGATAGTTTTCGGTACATGCATCAGGAGCACTCAGTGGCATGGTTATTGGTATGAGATATGATTGTGGCCCAAAGGATGTCTGTGATAGTGGTATGCATCGAGTGGCACCTAGCATATACAAGTCAATTTTTTTTTATATGAAACAACTACAACTTTATTAAAATTACTATCCCAGACACCGTTTCGGAGGAGAGGACCAAGAAATTCTAAGCACTCCTCCCTCCAGAAAGCAGAGTCATTAATTACATTATAAAGCATAATGAGATAAGCAATCAGCTACAACATTAGCAGATCGTCTAACACTGGAGGTAGAGAACTTGGTTAAGTTCTCAGCAAACTATTCAATTTGTTCAATGAAAGTACTAGAGATTGATAGGTTGAGTTCCTATTTCCCATTATCTTCCACAACAAAAATTGAATCGCCTTCTCAATAAATCCCCATATGACCCATTCGTACACCCAATTCCGTAGTATAAAAGGCAGCCAAAGCCCGCATATTTTGACTATCCTACATAAACCCACAAGAATTTCCCCTGCAATAGCTAACAACACCTATCCGCACTGCTACGAACCAGCTTGTTAAGATGGTTGAAATGTGGGAGAGAGAAGTGGAGAAGGAAGAGCAATATATTGAAGTAAATGATTAAGTACGACTATTACAAGTCATGTACACAAGTATATATAGGGGAAGGAAGGGTTAGAGTTTGCCCTAATGGGCCTCAGTGGGCCTAAGTCTATTATTACATTAACATCCCCCCTCAAACTCAAGGCGGTAAGTGGGAGGTGAACTTGAGTTTGGAAAGCAAAGAGTGAAAACGTCCAGGTGGATGAGCCTTAGTGAAAATGTCTGCTGTCGATCTGCAGAACTGACGGATTGTAGGCGCACTGTATTTTGGAGAATGTGATGACGGATGAAGTGGCAATCCGTCTCGATGTGTTTGGTACGTTCGTGGAAAACAATATTGTGAGCAATCTGCATAGCACTCCTGTTGTCACAGTGTAGGATAGTAGCAGTAGGAGAAGAGATGCCTATGTCAGCTAGTAGCCATCGAAGCCAGAGAAGTTCTTGAGTTGCATCTGCCATGGCACGATATTCAGCTTCAGTACTGGAGCGAGGAACTACGGTTTGCTTCTTACTACGCCAAGAGATAAGAGAATTGCCCAGAAAGAAACAATAATAAGTGATTGAACGTCTGTCGGTGGGATCTCCGGTCTAATCGGCATCAGAATAAGCTTGTAAGACTGGAGTAGATTGAGCGGAGAAATGAAGCCCATGAAATAATGTATCCTTAACATACCGAAGAATACGAAGAACTGCCGAGTAATGGGTGGTCCGAGGAGCGGACAGGAACTGGCTGACCAGATGAACGGCATAGGCAATATCAGGGTGAGTGACAGTAAGGTATACAAGACTTCCAACCAGTTGGCGATATAAGGTGGCATCCTGAAGAGGTGAACCATCAAGTAGAGTAAGTCTGATGTTCAGCTCGAGAGGAGTGGTGGCAGTGGTGAAGTCAGTGATCCCAGCCTTAGAAAGGAGATCTGAGACATATTTGGCCTGAGAGAGAAAATATCCATCAGAACCAGATGAAACTTCAAGACCAAGAAAGTAGGAGAGCACGCCAAGATCTTTCATCTCAAATTGGCCATTAAGAAATTTCTTGAGTTCAGAAATACCATGTAGATTATCTCCAGTGATGACCATATCATCCACGTAGAGTAGAAGAAGGATAATACCATTGTCAGTATGGCGAATAAACAAAGCTGAATCATGAGCACTTTGAGTGAATCCAAACTGATGAATGGTAGTGCTGAATTTGGCAAATCAGGCACGTGAAGCTTGTTTTAAGCCATAAAGAGCACGGCGAAGGCGACAAACTTTGGTTCACGGTGCGTCCAGACCAGGAGGAGTATGCATATAGACTTCTTCAAGAAGATCACCATTGAAAAATGCATTTTTTACATCCATTTGAAACAGAGTCCATCTTCGAATGGCGGCGACGGCAAGGAGTGTACGAACAGATGTGAGCCTCGCTACTGGAGCAAATGTCTCTTCATAATCAATGCCATATTCTTGAGCAAATCACTTGGCAACAAGGCGGGCTTTATATCGTTCAACAGAGCCATCAGAAAGCGTCTTGATCTTAAACACCCACTTGCACCAAATAGGAGTTTTTCCAGGGGGTAGATCAACAATATCCCAGGTATGAGTTTTGGTTAGGGCCTGAAGTTCTTCATCCATTGCTTTCTGCCAAAGAGGATCAGTACTAGCCTCCTTATAGGATTGAGGCTCATGCAGATGAAGTATAGTGGAAAAACAATGATAATCAGCAAATATCATAAGGACTATGAGTTACCCTGGTAGATCTGCGGAGGTGCTCTAGAGGATGGCTCTCGAGGGAGTCGGTGCAGACTCATCAGATATAGGAATATCCTCGGGCACGACCGATAAAGTCGGAGGGATGAGATCAGCTAAGGGTTCTGTAGGTGGAGCTAGGTCTGGAGAAGTAGGATCAACTGGTGGTTCTGAAATGTGCTCAGTAGTACCAGAAACTGGATTCTCAGGAAATAACTCAATAGATGGATCAGTAAAGAATCTGGAGTTAGTGATGGTGGACATGTCAAATAACTGTAGGGAAGAGAACATTTGATGTTCCCAAAAAATGACATGACGAGAGACACGAAGGGTTTTAGAAATAGGATCCCAGCAACGATACCCCTTATGTTCAATACCATATCCAATGAAACAACACAAGTGAGCTCTTGGTTGCAGTTTGTTGTGTTCATGTGGTTTGAGAAGAACAAAACAAGTGCAACCAAATACTCTAAGTTGAGAATAATCAGGAGGCTTATCGAAGAGGCACTCAAATTGTGACTGATTCTGGATTGTAGCGGAAGGGACACAGTTGATTGTGTATACTGCGGTTAAGGCAGCATCACCCCAGAAACGTTCAGGGCATGATGATGAGATGAGTAGAGCGCGAACGGTGTCAAGTATATGTCTATGTTTGCGTTCGGCCCGACCATTTTGTTGGGAGGTTCTAGGGCACGAACGGTGGGGAAGCGTGTCATTTTATGAAGTAGGTTTAGAAAAGCACGATCTTTATATTCCATTGCATTATCTGAGCGAAAAACTTTGATATTCCGAGAGAATTGAGTTTGAACCTTAAAAGAAAAATCAGAATATTTTTCAAAGAGTTCAGATCTGTTTTTCATAAGAAACAACCATGTATAACAAGAATAGTCATCCACAAATATTACAAAATAGCAAGCACCACCCATTGATGTATGAGGAGAAGGCCCCCAAACATCAGAATGCATTAGATCAAAAGGTGCAAGAGAGATGGACTGACTCTCATTAAAAGGTAAAGCTGATTGTTTTGCAAGTTGATAATGAATACAATGAAAAGACTCGTGCTGAAATGAACCTAACTGACCACTAGAAATAAGAGAACGTAAACAGTTGGATGAAGTGTGGCCTAAGCAAGAGTGCCACAATTCGACAGGTGAGAGTGCTGGAATTGATGCGGCTGATTGATTTGGGGATGGTGAAGAAGGGACTTGGAGGTGAGTGAGCTCAAAGAGGCGTCCAACTTTACGGCCGGTTCCAAGGAGTTTTCCTATCTGAGAGTCTTGCACACGACAACCAGTAGAAGAAAAATGATACTCAAGTCCAAGATCACATAATTGTCCAACAGATATAAGGTTAAGCGTAAGGTTAGGAACCAAATATGTGTCAGGGAGAGACAAATGAGAACTGTCAACATGTCCAGTGTGGCTGACCAACATATTTGAACCATTGGCAGTGTGAATGGTGGGTGCATACTCATCACGAGTTTTAGAGGAAAATATAGAGGCATCAGAAGTCATGTGATTGCAACAGGCAGAATCAAAGTACCATCGAGATATACCTGATGTCGCTGACATGACGACATTGTTACCATTTTTATTCAGAGCCTCGGTAAGTGCAGTACATATATCATTCCAATCAGGTGGAGAGCTAGATGAAGTGGGTGTAGCATCAGTGGCTACAGCAGTAGCATTCTTTGGCTTGGAATAGAACCGATTGCGAGAGCCTCGAGAACGATATTGGTTCCCATTTGACTGATTTGCTGATAGAAGCTTAGGACATTCTGCAAGATAGTAACCAGGTTCTCTACAGACTTTACAGAGGCGAGAAGGACAGTGGAGCAATTCATGTCCTTGTGAATGGCAATACCTGCAGTATAAGGGCTTCAGAGATGGATTAGTCTTGACAGCTGATTTGGAAAAAGCAACTGGTGCTGCAAGAGCAACATCTGTATGAGATCCTTGTAAAGTGGTAAGACGTGTTTCCTCACTGAGTAGATCAGAGAGAACGTCGTTTAGGGAAGGTTTCGTGCCCCGGTGAAGAAGTGACGCTCGTACAGGTTCAAATTCCTCTCGTAAGCCCATCAGAAATTGCATAATGTGTGTCTCAATTCGATACTTTCCATGAACATCAGCGTCTTCTGTGCATTGCCAAGTTGGCTCACTGAGAGCTAATTGGCTCCAAACGGCAGTCATCTGAGATAGGAAACTGTTGACGGTTTGTCCAGGTTCTTGGCGCATGCTATGGAGGGTGGAAAGAAGACGATACCGAGTTGAGATATCTACCCTAGTGTAGCGGTGCTTGAGAAGATCCCAAGCTTCTTTAGCTGTATGAAGTGTACCAAATTGAAGTTTGATCTCTGGGATAATGGTGGTCCGAAACCATGTGAGAATCTGATGATTTTTGCTATCCCATTCATCTAGATGCTCAACATATGTTGTATTATCTTCGTCGACCTTCTTCTTGGGTTCAGTAATATCTCCAGTCACGTACCGCCATAATTTTTGCCCACGGAGGAAACTAGAAATTTCTTGAGCCCACACAACATAATTAGATTCATCCAGAATAGTAGTAATAACTCGAGGCATAGGTGAATCCGACTCAGCCATAAGCACAAAGAGAGAGGTGAACTACTGTAGAAAATACTCAAATAAAGAAGAAAGTATATTCTATGATTACCAAATCAGAAAACAGAGGCCGAAAATGGATTCAGAACGTCCAAAAACCCTAGGAACCACTTGATGACGTGGTAGTGAACTGATGACGTGGCAGTCAGCAGTGATGTGGAAGAAGGTACAACTGGCGTGGCACTGACTAGGCTGATGTGGAGCTGACTGGGCACTGACGTGGCGATGACTGGGCGCTGACGTGGCGCTGATGTGGAAGGGCAGTGTAGCAGGCAGTGGTGGCGCGTGGATCTGGCTGCGTTCGACAGCAGAACCTTCAGATGGCGCGTGTGAACGCGTGTGGCATCCAACTGAGATGAACTTTATATCGTTGAAATCGTCTCGTCGAGAGGATTCCGATGATATATGATAAGATAGGGTTCGACCTCTGATTGAGTCGTAGAGCACGAAAAACCGAGACACAGACTAGTAGTGGTACAGCGGGCTGTTGGAGGCACGTGTGAGCGCGTTGGGCATCCGGTGGCGGTGATTTTGGTGGCGTTGGGTTCGTCTCATCGAGACGAAGAAGAGGGTGTGGTGGGTGTTGATACCGGAGCTAAAATGAAGCCTACAGTAGCGACGAAAGTCTCGGCGGCGGCGGAAGGTTTTGGGTTATGAAAAATTTTAGGAACAATAGGTCCCGAAAAAACTTGCTCTGATACCATGTTAAAATGGTTGAAATGTGGGAGAGAGAAGTGGAGAAGGAAGAGCAATATATTGAAGTAAATGATTAAGTACGACTATTACAAGTCATATACACAAGTATATATAGGGGAAGGAAGGGATAGGGTTTTCCCTAATGGGCCTTAGTGGGCCTAAGTCTATTATTACATTAACACAGCTAAAAATAGGCCCACCAAAATTAATGATGACAGTACCCATCGAAGGAGCATACCATTGAGAGATCACACGAGAAGTATGGGAGATATCTCTTTGGGTTCTACAATCTTAATCCTCTATGGTGGTGTTTGGATCGACATGAGAGGATTTGATTGGATTGGATTCGAATCCTAACCCAATCCTCCCCAATGCAAAATGATCTGGATTGCTCCAATATAAGGATAGGATTCAAATCCTATCCCATATTTGGAAACAAATGGATTTGGTTTGTGGGCCCCATTGACATATGATGGTGTAACATATTAAATTTGACCTTTGTGTACAAAGATTTTATTCAATCTTATACCATGTTTGGAATGGAATAAAAAAAAAATTCCATCCATTAGTATTGTCTTATTTAGGAAAAAAAATATGAATCATTAAATAACGCATTTTTACAAAATAATGCAATAAATATTTTGTTCATTTATTTAATTTAATTTGTACAATACACTTTTAATGAAAAAAAACATATGCATCATGCAAATTTTTTTTTAATAATCAACAGAAAAATGATACACAAATCGATAAAGCATATGCCTAAGTCGTTATTTGTTTCTTTCTATAAAATCCGAAGTTGTGTTTTTAAAAATAAAATTTAATTGTTTATTTTAAATAAATAGCAAAATTAATATGAACCATATTGAATTGTTTTAATGACCCAAATTCAATTTATTTTTCATGAATTTTAGGGCATTATAATATTATTGCATGAATTAATAACACAAATCAGGTTAATTTAAAATATATTGGTTTACTTAAAATGTTAATTTTTTTTTTAGAGTTCATATATAAGAAAACAAATGGATGAGCATAAAATTTTTAAGATCTTAAAAATATTAGATGTAATGAGACCCAACACCACATAAAAATTATAATTTTTAAATGAGACTCAAACCTTTTAATTCAAAGTTGACTTAGACCGAATATTTTTATCGTGTTACTCTAAAATCATGTTCTTCTATGGTACACATTTTTTTTAAGGGTGTGCCTGGACAGAACCAATAAATAAGGGTGTAATATGTAATTTTACACCATATCCCTTCACTAGGTTTTCAATCCTTCCATGGCCATGGGTTCAGTTAATCCCATTTGACAAGGATTCAAGTCCAGCCATAGAGCTTGCCGACTTTTTGAATCCCACAAGGAGAGGATTCCCAATTTTCCAACCAAACTTGAGATAAGTGGGCCATTTCACTATTTTAATCCAATCCCACTTTTAATCCCCTTCAATCCTATCAAACAAACACCACCTCTGTGATATTGAATAGTGAAACATTTAAATTGGTAACAATTGTATCTTTACCTTATTGTGTTAGAAGCATCCACTAGCTTCATCCTAGTGAGGAAGGAGCAAGGAGTTCAGAAGTTGGTGTATAACACCAGCCAAGTTCTTAAAGGAGATGACACCATGTAATAAAGGCTAGAGAAGGTGGTCTTGGCCTTAGTAATAGTAGCGTGGAAGCTACGCCCCTATTTCCAAGCTCATACAATTGTAGTCATGACAGATTACCCCATCAATCAAATCTTATAGAGGCCCGAGGTGTCAGGAAGGTTAGCCAAGTGGGTCATCGAGTTATGAGAATTTGATATAATTTATCAGCCTAGAACTTCCATCTAAGGACAAGCTTTGGTAGACTTTATTATGGAGAACATAGCCCATGAATAAAAAAGATCTAATTCAGTCTTTCAGGGTGTGTTTGGTTTAGGTATTAGGAGGGAATCTTGGACAAAATAATATAGGCTCACCTTATCTCATTTAATCCCTTGTTTGGTTAGACATTATTGACCCAGTATTATCACCCAAAAATACTCCCGACCTTGATGAATAGTATTTTTAAACCCACATATAGCCTTTTAAATAAGCCCACCTATTTGGTGGGTTTAAGTATTTTTTTAAATAAGCCCACCTATTTGGTGGGATATGTTTTGATAAAATATATTTTTACCCTTAAGAATGTCTAGGATATAATTATCTTGAGGGTTCTTTAGTAATTTAATGTTTATATCATCATTCAATATTGATGGAAAAAAATTTAATCTCAGCTAAGGGAAAGTTCATAATTGGAACTACCATTACAAATGTAGCCGTTGACTGACCTATTACCAAGAAAGAAAAGTTGGAGGAGTAATGCGCTCAGATAATCAACTTTCCCCAACCTGGAGGAAACAAGAAGGATGACAAAGCTTATCTAGAATTTTTAGGAACTGTTTCTTCCAATGATCCATTCAAATAGAGAATTCATTTAACTACTGTGGGAAAGATAAGGCATCCAAAGGATAAGGATAAGATCATGCCCTCGGCTAGTCTTATTTGCGTGATCAAACAAACTCTTAGCATAAGTAGGACTCTGGATGGTTATGCTAACAAGGGATAAAGTCTATAGAAGTCAAGACTCTTCCACCAAAAGGAGATCAAACAAATTCAAACTTCTAGGAGAGTTTAGAGTCCAGACTACTTGGAGTATCTGTCATAATACTTTAAAAGGGGACCAGCGGAGTAAAACCCAAATAAGCACACTAAGTCCAGTTAAATTGCTACACCTTAATTTCCCAGATACTAACTTAAATGTCAAAGGGTCGACCTCCAGAGCACCCCCTCCAGTCTACGTGTAAATGTCCACATGTTTATAGTAATATAATGACAAAATTGTTTAGTAATTTAATATATGTAATGGCGTAGGAATGTACCATATAAGTTATAACTGCAGTAAATGCTAATATTGTAAATATTAGTTAAAACATAGTTTTAGCTTGTGAATATATAAAATAGTTTGTAATAGAACTTTGACCAACTATGCTTGATGTATAAATGTATGTTGTATAAGTTTAGGTTGGTTTTAGAAGGGTTTGGAAAGGATTGAAAATGAAAAATAACGGAAATAGGAAAAACTGGACAAATCGTACCGGTATTGTATACTGGTGCCCCGAGGTCCAGAGGGTTTGCGGTACCGGTACTATACCGTACTGATACTGTTGAAAGAAATCTGACATTTTAAATTCACGATTTGGGGTCCGTTTTTGCCCTATAAATACATTAGGACGCCTCTTTTAGCCCATTTTTGCGTGTCTATTGAAAACCTTAGAGATGAAGAAAGGAAGAGGAAAACAAAAGATCAAGAGGGATTTACACTTCAAAGAAGACCAAACCTTCATCTTTTTCACAAAACTAAGGAACCAAGGTAGGGGTTTTCTTCCCTTATTGTTCATTGAGGTTAGAGTTTATATATATGTATGTTTTGCTCCTAAATCTTATATATATATATATAAATATATATATGCTATGAAATGTTTGTTTCTTGCTATTCTTTCAAAGGTTACAATGTTTTCAACAAAACTATGGTTGTATAACCCTTAAACTTCATTTTCTTGTCTCAAACCCTAGTTTTCAAGAGGAATAGATTTTTCTCTTGATTCTTCGTTTGTTCTTGATTTCAAAACTTTAGGGCTTTATATTGAACAACAAAAATAGTATTTTTAGATGATCTCTTGTTGACTTTTCTTGAATTACATCATTGGGCAAATGTCTATGAAATTGGAAATTTTTGGAATTACTTGTAAATTGAGAAAATTTGTGGGTATTTACATCTCTTGTATGATTTTTTTTGATGGACTTGAATTACCTTCAAGAAACTATCGTAGAGTGTTAGAGGTTAGTCTATCCTAGTGGGGGTGAGATGATTTTTTAACACTTATAGTGGGTTGTTTGGAAACGCAACCACTATTGTTCATGAAAGCCGAGGGAAAGGGTTAGTATACTATTTCCTTGGGAGGATTCGTCAATGCCATTGGGATGGTACACACCCTTTCTAAAAAAATGGTTTGTGATTTGGTTGTGATCGGTGAACGAGGTTGAGCCGTTGCGTAGACTCCTGAGAAGCGACCAACATACCTGAGGTATGGATACATTTGGGAATATGAAATTACATGTGAGTTTATTGATGATGGTTTATTATGAATAATGGTAAATGGTTTCTACAAGAATTAGTTGGAAGTATGGGATTCCACCCGAACTTGTTGAAAATGGTTTATTATTGAAAATTGCTGATTATTGGGAACTTAATTTTACTCTTCCTTGAATTTATTGTTAATGCGTTAACTTGAGATCTGTTTAAATGTCACTGTGTTATTTCAAAGTTTTGTATGCTATTTATAAAATGAGACTGACCCATTTTATATGTTCAAAACCTTGTTCGAGTTTGGGAGGAATGTGGCTACAGAGCTTAGTGCTCACCCACTACATACAATACATTTTCAGATTAAAGCCTAGAGGAGGAGCTCAGAGCTGACGAGCTGGGACATTAGGAAGCTCCAATAGAGGGGAACCTAGATCCCGAGGTAGACAGGCAGATCCATATTCTCTTTTGTAATAGAGTAGGCAATTCCTTTTGAGGCAATATAAAGTCTAGCATTATTTTTGTGATTCCGCTGCAAGATTATGTTTAAGTCTTTTGGATGTAATTGTCATGGTTGAATTTTTCTTTTGGGGATGATGTTATATATTTCGTATATGATGAAAGAAATTGACTTATCGATGGATTTTATTAGTTGCTCTGATGATGTGAATGATTTTTAGTTTGTAATGCCGCCCAAGGTGGGTTTTGGGGCGTTACACTACGACTTACCTTTTAGGTACTACAACTTCTAGAAACCTCACCCAAAGCTTGAGAAAAAGGTGTAGTGTGGCCTTGATCAACCTCAATAGCTTTCAAAATTGTTGGACACATTTTGTATTTCAACAATTTGGCATAATCTCTAGGAAACGGCTTGACAACCAAAGTTGTTTATCAATTTTATTGTATACCGGTGGATGGTGTCAACCAGAGCCATGAATACCAATCAAGACAACTATCAAAGAACATTCTATTCAAGTAAATGCTGGGGTTGAAATCCCAGACCTAGACCCTCCTTGCCTCAACAGGCGTCAGGAGGCCTAATGGATTTTCAATCTTGAAAGGAATGTTGAACAAATAAACCAAGCCATTGGAAGCATGGCACAACAAACCCAACAAATCCAAAAAATTTTGCAAGGCCTTGTTGGTCCTCAAAATCAACATGGAAATTAGGATCTTCGCTTTGAAGAGGTTCACCCTAGCGATGAACCTTACATGGGGGATGAGTATAGTCAAAATGGTTCTCTACAACATTAGGAGGAAGGTGCCTCTCCGAACCAAAGTTCAAGAAGGTGAACAATCGAATTGGAGATATGTTGAACACTATAAAAGCTCAAGCTCTAGAAACAGTGGAATGCTGGTTCAGAGACTCGAGTCGCCCTTCTCTCAGGATGTCAGCAACTACCCTCCCCTAGGCAAGTTCAAGATGCCAATTATCAAGACTTTTGATTGCAAGAAAGATCCTTTGGATCATTTGGAAATCTATAAATCTCTTGTGTTATTGCACAATGTCTCCGACACCATTATGTGCAAAGCTTTTCCTACCACATTAAAGGGAACAACTCGTCTCTGATTCAATAGACTCCTTGCCAAGTCTGTTGGATCCTTCCAAAAGCTTAGCAAATCATTCCTTTCCCATTTCATTGGAGGACTTCTACGAAATCTGTCACTTCTCTCCTCAATATCAAGCACACAAACGAAGAGAATCTTAGGCAATAAGTAGTAAGGTTTATGGATCAGTCCTTATAAATAGGTGATGTCGATGACAAGATGGCTTTGACAACCTTCATAAGTGGACTGAGGTCCTTTAGGTTCCATTTATCTGTTCACGAACATTCTACCAAAACCACAACGTAGCTCCTTTCTAGAGCTTAGAACCATACGAATGTAGAGGATGCAATCAATGCCAAGAAAAGTGTGGAAGACTCTAACTCTAATGAGAAAAGAAAGAGCTAAGAAACGTCAGACAAAGCAAATAAATCAAAGAAGGGGAAAGCTAATCGTGTCCCAACCAGGGATAGGTTAGGCTCCTACTTACCCCAGCAAAGGCTTAGGTGCCCGTTTTACCGATAATTATATAGCCACAGACTTGGTTAAAGTGAGAAGGTTTGAGGATGGCTTAAAATAGTCCATTCGGGGATTGTAGGCCATAGATTACAAGACCTAGGCTCGATGATCGAGACAACCATGTCTATTGAGAGAAAGGTCGATAGTACCAAGAGTATCTGGGAGGCCGGAGCCAAGGATAATAAGAAGAAGGGTCAGTCATCTTTTACTACTTTGGGGAAGAAACAAAGGATATCTACCCCCATATGGATCACAGAGGTAGGGTCGAGGCTATCAAAGCCAAGGCTAAGGTGAATCCTCCTAAGGTGGAAGAAATTTCAGGACCCCCTATCAAGTTGGCCAAAAGACTTTCTACATATGTCACTAGCGAGGCCACATGAAAAGAGATTGTGTTTAGAGACAAGGATCTCAGAGGTAAGAGACATCTCAATCCCAACTATTAGTAGGGCCTCCACATACATTTTTCATTCCTCCCTATCCCATTATAGGCTAGGAAAGTTAGTTTCAGTTCGAGGGTGCTACATAAACCCCTACTATTTCATGTGCAGGGACTCCTTAATTAGGTCAGATGGGTCCAGGTGTAAGGCGAGGTTAGGTGTAGGAATTTCAAGTAGGGACATCAGGGACCCAGGGGTGAGTGTTCGTCCTCATGACCTCTCCGACTAAGTCGGTGGATTATTCAATGATTTAGGGTACATTTTTTCTTTCTCGCTTATAAGTAAGGATGTTATTTGATTTGGGTGTATATCATTCATTCATCTTTGCATCTTGTGTGAAATATTTGGGCTTAGGGTTTGAGACCTTAGAGGATTCATTGCATGTGAATTCTCCCTTAAGAGATAGGGTTTGCATTGATAAGATATGTCAGGGTTGTGAGTTAGAGAATTTGGGGATTCAACTCACGGTGGATTGTAGGGTCATGGAGATGTCAAAGTTTGATGTCATCCTTGAGATGGATTGGTTGACGGGGCATCAGGTAGTAATTGATTGTGATAAAAAATGTGTCACTGCCTACACTTTGAATAGGATTTGTTTCAAGTTTTAGGGGAAAAAGCACAATGGTTTACCCCAAGTCATGTATGGCTCTCATTGACACGGACAATTAATAGGTTGGCTTTCAATCCTCATACTTGAGGATGAGGAGAGACAGGACTTAGGTCTACCTTGGGTAGTTCTGCGAGTATGTTGATGTTTTCTTAGACAAGTTATAAGGATTACCTCCACATCGGGATGTTGACTTCTCCATTGAATTAGAAACTGGTGTATCGCCTATCTCGACGGCACTAGCAGAGCTACAAGAACTCAAAGTCCAATTACAAAAGTTACTGGCTAAAGGTTTTATTAGACCGAGTACCTCACCTCGGGCCACTTCATTATTTTTTTTCAAGAATATGGATGGGCCCTTTAGACTTTGTATAGAGTATCGACAATTGAATCGGGTCACCATCAAGAACAAGTACCGATTATGGTGCATAGATGTCTTATTTGATCAATTAAGAGGGGCGCGGGTCTAATTTAAGATAGACTTGCACATAGCGTACCATTAGTTGAAGGTACAGCAAATGGACATTCCTAAGGTGGCATTTAGGAATCGATATGGCCACATTGAGTTCACAGTTTTGAAATTGAGGTTGACAAATGCCCTAGCAACATTTATGGACCTTATGCATAGGGTGTTCAAGTCTTACCTTGATCAGTTTGTCATAATATTTATAGATGACATTTTTTTTTTATATTTCAAGACAAAGAAAGAGAAGGAACATCACTTGAGGATTGTTGTACAAGCCTTGAGAGGTCACTAGTTGTACGCCAAATTTAGCAAGTCTAAGTTTGGGTAGAAGAAAATCAAGTTTTTGGGTTACGTTGTGTTCGCTACAGGTGTATCAGTCAACCTGGAAAAGGTTAAGACAGTAATGAAATGGTAGAGGCTGAACGTAGTCTTTGAGATACGAAGTTTCTTGGGATTAGCAGGGTACTATCGGAGATTTTTTGAGGACTTTTTTTCTGATTAGTAACCCTTATGACTAGACTTATACAGAAGGAAGTCTGATTTTAGTGGAATGACTCATGTGAGAGGACATTCTAGGAGTTGAAGAGGAGGCTTACTTCAGCTCCTATGCTGATCGTGTCGGAGAGGGGACATAGATACACAATCTACTGTGATGCCTCTAAAGATGGACTAGGTTGTGTTTTGATGCAATATGAGAGGGTGGTAGCTTACAGCTCTCGACGTTATAAGAACCATGAGAAAAATTATCCTACACATGACATGGAGTTAGCGACTGTTGTTTTTTCCTTGAAGGCATAACACCACTATTTGTATGAAGAAAAGTTTGAGGTGTTTTCAGACTACAAGAGTCTGAAGTATATATTCATATAGCGGGACATCAAAATGAGGTAGCGCAGGTGGATGGAGTAACCGGAGGATTACGACTTCACTTTGCATTACCATTCTGGTAAGACAAATGTGGTTGCTAATGCACTTAGTTAGAAATCACGGGGAGTCTTGGCTAGTATAGCTTTTGGAGAGTGTTAGATGCTTGAGACTGTGGGACAGTTTGAGCTACACTAGAAGGATTAGGCTTAGAGAATTTTGGGTAGTTTGATGGCTACATCTTCTTCACTGAGTAGGGTGATCAAGTTCAAGGGGTAGGATATAGAGATATTGTCCATTAGAGACTGGGTATAGTCAGTTACAAGTGACGAGGGATAGGCCATTCACGCTAATGGTAGTCTTTGATTCAAAGGAAGGGTTATTGTTTCCCAGTCTACAGATCTGAGAGAGAAGGTCCTTAGGGAGTTTCATTGCTCCCGTTTTGCTATGTATTCTGGGGGCATGAAGATGTATCATCATCTTCCCTACTAGTATTACTAGAGTGTGATGAAGAAACATGTAAGAGACTTTGTCAGTAGATATCTAATGTGTCAGCAAGTTAATGCCAAGCCCCAAAGACCAGCGAGATTGCTCTAGCCTTTTGAGGTGGCTAAGTGGAAGTAGGAACCCGTCACCATTGATTTTGTGACCCACCTACCACGAAATTTGAGTGGGCATGATGCAGTATAGGTGATAGTGGACCGACTTACAAAGTTGACACACTTTTTGGCAATGCGGGTGACCTTTACACTGGAGGAATTCTGTAGATTATATATACGGGATATAGTCCGATTACACGAGGTACCCTTATCTATAGTATTAGATTGAAATTCCAAGTTCACAACTCAATTCTAAGAGAGCTTTCAATGAGCTATGGGGATAAAGTTGATGATGAGGACAAATTTTCATCCCTAGATGAATGGTCAGTATGAGTGGACCATCCATATTTTAGAGGATATGCTTTGAGCATGCATTCTTGACTACAAGGGTAGTTGGGAAGAACACTTGACATCCTATGAGATACTATATGGGAAGCCATGTCGTTCTCTAGTATGTTGGATTCAAGTGGGAGAGCGACCTTCCATGTGTCTGAACTTGATCAGGGACATCTTAGAGAAGGTGGACATGATATGGAAGCATCTTTTTACGACTCAGATTTGACAGAAGAGCTATGTTGACAGGCGGCAGAGATCTCCGGAGTTTGAGGTTGGAGATCATATCTGCTTCAAGGTCATGCCTAAGAGGGGAGTGATCAAGTTTGAAAAATGGGGAAAGCTTTTGCGAAGGTATTTTAGGCCCTTCGAGGTACTCAAGAAGGTTGGTATAATTGCTTATCGATTTTCATTTCAACCAACTCTATCAGGTGTTCACGCGGCATTCTATGTCTCTATGCTCCGAAAGTACACCCCAGATCCTACATATGTGGTAGATTGAGATCAGCTGGTTGTTGATATAGATGAGACTTTCGTGGAGGAACTGGTGCGTATCATGAATGGCCAAAATCAAATTTTACGTGGTAAGACTGTGAGGCTAGTGAAGGTATTGTGGCAGAATTGTGGTATGGAGGAGGCTTCATGGGAGCATGAGAAAACTACTTATCAGTTCCTGTTTTAGGATGACAGTACATTTCTTGTTGTCATAGAGTAGTAGTATATGACTAGTTAAAATTGTATTTTTTAAAATATGCACATTTGTGTAATTTCGGGAACGAAATTCCCTTAAGGGGGAAAAATGTGAAACTCCAAAGAAATTAAATTTAATTATAAATCACAAAATGGTAATTAGCCGTTATAGTATGGGTTAAAAATTAAATTTTTTATAAAACTTAGATGATGAAACGGACCTTACCATTGGATTTGTATTGTGAAATCTAGTTACTGAGTTAATTTTCATTAAATTATGAGACAGTCAATTTTTTTTGCATTTTACGATGCGATCGGGTGTCGTCTGACTAAAATTATTGCGATCAGATTTTATATGTGGGACCCAAAAAATAATTTAAATTTAATTCAAAAAATATATACCAAACTTAACATGAGACAAGATTTAATTGATTCAGAATAAAATTGAATTAGTTAAATAAGGAATGTGGCACAACAAGAGTCAAGCATTTAAAAAACTATAAAAAAGTGATTTTGGGACTTTTTTACCCATTTGCTTCCCAAGTTTAGCTTAGAAAGAGAGAGAGTAAGAGGAGAGAAAAGAGAGACAATCTTCTCTCCATCTTCCCTCTTAGATCTACGAAGATCTAACCGTTGGATCTCTTCGGGCCAAAAATTAAAGTTAATCTATGCAACATGGGCTACACAACCATACAAAAGGTCATTCCTTTCTCCAAAATCTCAAAGATGGGAATTGAGGACTAAGGCTTGATTTGAGGTGCTCCGAATTTGTGCGACGCGGGCTCATGTTACAAGAGGTAAAGTTCCCTCTTATCTAAGTTTATTCCCACCTAGGGTGGTGATATGAAATGGGTAGGGCTATAGAGATATAATCTCATATTTTAGCTCAGTTTTAGTATATCTAGGACATGGAAAATGGGTATGAGAACATGTTAAAACTATTTTTTGCTTGATTTGGGTTTGATGAAATGGATTGTTTTGGCCTGCCATGTGTTAACATCTTTTTTCCTACTAAGTGTTTGATAAAATGCTTAGAAATTCAAGTATGTTATTTGGATTGAATTGTAAACCCCCATATTCTTATCGTTATATAGTAACGTAATAATGCTTTAGAAATGCTAATATATATAATGATATATGTATGAATTATGTGGATTGTAAGAGTAGAAATAAATAAAAATGTTAGTTGAGGTAATAGGGTATGTTGTAGAAGTTGAAAGCATTCTGGAGTGAAAACACATTTAGGGAGAATTTGAATAGCAAGGAGTTTTGAAACTTTCCTAGTGTTTGGATCATAACTTTTTACTTTGATGTCCATTAGATCTGAAATTTTTGACAGTAGATAGTAGACTTCCAGGGCTACAAAAGAGTATTTCACGAAAATTTTTCAAATTGACCTCTAAATAGGTCAAAACTTCATTGGAAGTCACAACAGAAATTGGAATGACGTTCGAACATGAAAGTACGTTCGAACAACGAACGTTCGAAAGTGAAAGTTCGTTCAAATGAATGTTAGTTCTAGTACTCTTTCCTGATGGAAAAACAAAATTACTGGGAGCAGCCAATGTTCGAAAGCCAAATGGCATTCGAACATAAAACATAAATTTGTGCTAGTGACGTTTGAACGTGATCGACGAATTAGAACATCAAATTTACGTCGGCTGAGATATTTTTTTCCTCTATAAATACATAAGGTCGCATCCTTTAGCTTCCAAACACCATTTACAACCCTAAAAAGTCTTCAAAAACAAGAAAGAAAGGGGGGAAACACAAGATCAAGGGGAATTCTCATCTTGAAGTGAATCAAAATCTCAAGTTCTTCAAGAATCCTAAGGAAGAAGAAGGTAGGGGATTTCTTCCACTCTTGTTCATTGATACTTAGGCTTATATATATACATGTTTTGGCTCTCAAGCTTATATATATGCATTGGAATCCTTGTTTCTTGATTGTTCTTGCAAATCTTACCATGTTAGATGGAAGTTGTAGCTTGATGTCCATTAAACCTTTGTTCTTGACTTCCAAACTTTAGTTTTTCAAGAAGTACGGATTTTTCTTTTTCATATTCATTTATTATTGATTTCAATACTTGATATTCATTTGTTCTTGAATTCAATACTTGATATTCCTTGGTTATTGATTCTAAAGCTTGATATTCATTTGTTATTGATTTCAAAATTATAGTGTTTTATTTAGAACAACAAAAGTATAGCTTTTGATGATCTCTTGCCTATTTTCTTGAGATGTGATATAGAGAAATACCTATGAAATTGGGGGTTTTTGAATTTACTTATGATTTGAGAAAATGGTTGGTATTACATCCCTTGTATAGTTTATTGTGATGGACTTAAATTGACTTCAAGAGCTTCCGTAGAGTATTAGAGGTTAGTCTATCCCAGTGGGGGTGAAATAGTGCCTAAAACTTGTAGTAGATTGTTGTTATGACAACAATCACTATTGTTCACGTACGTTCTAGGCTGAGGGATGGTGTACCTTTCCTGGGAAGGATTTTGTCAATGTAGTGAGAGATGGTATACTCCCTTCCTAAAGTATTTGTGATTTGGCCCTACGGGGAATCATTCTGATGGATGAAAGAGGTAGAGTCGTCGTGTAGATTCATAGGAAGCAGCTAACATACATGACAATGGGAAGCAACCAACATACAAGTACGGATATAGATACATATTGTGGGATATGGATACATATTATGTGTTATTATTTATCATTGTTGAAAATAGTTTATTGTGACTAATGGTAAATGGTTTCTACAATAATTTGTTGGAAGTATGAGATTCCATCAGAACTTGTTGAAAATGGTTTGTTATTGAAAATGACTTATTATTTTCAACTTAGTTTTACTCTTCATTCAATTTATTGTCAATGCGTTAACTTGAGATCTGTTTAACTGTCACTGTCTCTATTTTCTTTCAAAGTTATATACGATATTTTGGAAAAATGAGACTGAACTATTTTATATGTTTCTAAACCTTGTTTGAGTTTGGGAGCATGGATCTAGGGAGAGATGTTAAGGGTTATTATCTTTATGTCCTAGACTAGGGGATGCCTTTTTGAGATAATGTATGAATGGTATTTTGTTTATTACACTGCGAGACAAAGTTAGTACTCTCTCTTTGAATGTAATGGCCATAGTTTGACATATTCTTTCTGGCAACACTTTAGATACTATGTATGATGAATTTAATATTCGTTTATTTCTGGAAATTATTAGTTGCTCTCATAGTGTGAATGGTTTTAGATAATAATGTCTTCCAGGGTGAATATTGGGGCGTTACAGGTTTGGTAGAAGAGCTTAGGCTTTAGGTCTTACATGTGAGCTGTAGGTTATGGATTATCACTAGAGAAGTAGAACTAGGTCGGATGAATTGTCGACCTAAATTTTATAACAACCTTATGCTTTTGGTTAAGGTGATAGTTAGGATGTCTAGTACATCAATGAAACTAAATTATAAATTGATGTGTAGGATGGACAGTAGATGTGGACGTGGACGTGGGCGTGGAGGTCAGGTAGACCCACCACCACCACCACCTCTTGATGCCATGAATGGCATTTACCAATTCCTACCACTCTGGTACAACACCAGAATGGAAGCAATCACCATAACGGGGGCTTTCAACCATTAGCTCTTGTACCGGGCAATGAGGACAACAATAGAAGTATGATTGTTCTTAGAGAATTTTTAAGGCAATGCCCACTTACTTTCCAAGGAAGCTCTCACTCTTTGGAGGTTGATAAGTGGATTTGTCGAGTGAAGATGACGTGTGATAGCGTGAGAGTTGCCAAGGATCTATGGGTCAGCCTCGCTACATATCTACTGGAAGGGGAGGCAAATTATTGGTGGGATTTAGTGAAAATAAGGAGGAACACCGATGCTTTTTCTTGGTAGGATTTTAATCAAATCTTCCAAGACAAGTATTTTCATGAATCGGTTAGAGACAAGATGAGTTCAGATTTCCTAGCTCTAAGATAGGGTAGCATGATGGTTTGAGGGACTAGGGTTACTTAGAATAGAATAGGCACGGACTCGCGTCAATGCTTCGCTTGTGGAGGGTTTGGACACTTCAGAAATAACTGTCCATCGTTTCTACCAATGACCAATCAAACGGCAGGATAAGTAAATGCCAATAAGCCACCACTACAGAAGCCACTCCATCAGAGACTGTTAGCAGTTGTAGCCCCAAGCAATAATAATCAAGGAAGATTTTTTGCTCTGACCCAACTGGAGGAAGACCTTTCCAATGCAGTTATGGAATTTATTGTTCTTCCCTATAATTCTTAGGGACATATTTTGTTTGATCCTGGTGCTACTCATTCCTTCTTACGCATTGCATATGCTATTGAATTGGGATTAGAACTTGGGAATCTAGAACACGCCTTGAGTATTGACATACCTACAGGAGAAATGGATACTAGGAGGGTGTGTAGAGATTGTGTGCTTCGAGTTGGAGAGCAAGAATTGATTGTAGACTTGGTTGCATTAGACATGAAGGGTTATGACATAATCTTTGGGATGGACTTGTTGTCCACTTTTCATGCGGTAATGGATTGTTTCCGTAAACGGATTTCATTTCAATTATCGGGAGGGGTAGTCTTTATTTTGATTAAGGATCCAAATTCTTCCCATCCATTTTCCACTACCGAAACTAGATTCTTGAAAGCTAAGGCGGGGAGCAATTTGAGTTTCTTAGCTAGTTTAATGGGAGATGATCGGGATAAATCCCATTCGATCGTGGTGTTGAGAGTATCGAATTTTCCAGATGTCTTCCCAGATAAACTACCCGGGTTACCCCCAAAGAGAGAGATTGAGTTTAGGATTGATCTATATCCTGGAACCGAACCCATATCCATTGCTCCTTACAGAGTGACACATTTGGAGTTAAAGGAGTTGAGGAAATAGTTAGACCAACTATTGGCTATTGAGTCTATCCATCTAAGCACTTCACCTTGGGGAGCTTTAGTTCTCTTTATAAAGAAACACGATGAAACACATAGATTATGCACAGACTATCAAAGGTTGAATTGGGTGACTGAAGATTAAATATCTATTGCCACGAATTGTTGATTTATTTCTATCAGCTGAGGGGTTCTAAGTATTACTCAAAGATTTATCTTTGCACAGGATACCATCAACTACGAATCAAGGAGGAGGATGTTCCTAAGACAACTTTCTGCATTCGGTATGGTCATTTTGAATTTATGGTAATTCTGTTCGGATTGACTAATGTTCCTACAGCCTTCATGGATTTGATACATAGGGTATTTTGGATGTATCTAGATCAATTTGTCATCGTGTTTATTGATGGCATATTAATCTATTCACGAACACAAGGGGAACATGAACACCATCTTTTGGTAGTGCTACAGACCTTAAGAGAGCATAAGTTGTATGCTAAGATGAGTAAATGCGAATTTTGGATAAAGGAAGTGAAATTCCTTGGCCATGTTGTGTCAGAATAGGGTGTAGCTGTTGACCCCCACAAAGATTGAAACATTGATAAAATTGGAACCACCGAAGAATGTAACCGAGGTACATAGTTTCTTGGGCCTAGCAAGTTACTACCGGAGATTCGTGGAAGGGTTCTCGAAGCTAGCGATGCTAATGACTCACCTTACGAAGAAGGGAAAAAGATTCTTGTGGAGTCAAGAGTGTGAACTAGCCTTTTGCACCCTGAAGGAAAGGTTAACAACCGCTCATGTCCTCATTATTCCGAGCAGTGGGGAAGGATATGATGTTTACACCAATACTTCATTATGAGGTTTGGGATGTGTGCTCATGTAAGGAGGTAAGGTAGTTGCTTATGGCTCGAGACAACTAAAGGTTCATGAGTAGAACTATCCCACTCACGACTTAGAGCTTGCTACTGTGGTGTTTGCTCTTAAATTGTGGAAATGTTACCTATATTGAGAAAAGTTTTAAGTGTTTTCTGATCATAAGAGTCTCAAGTATATATTCACACATAAAGACTTGAATTTTTGACAAAGAAGGTGGATTGAATATCTAGAAGACTACAATTTCACACTCAACTACCATCCAGGGAAGGCTAATGTAGTAGCCGATGCACTTAAGAGAAAGTCTCGGGGTGAAATCAGTGCTCTTGTTGTTAATAGTTGGAAGATGATTGATGCTTTAGAGGAATTTTATCTATAGGTGGATGGACAGAAGGCTCGACCATGCTTATTTAATCTTGTAGCTCAACCAATTCTCCTACAAATGATTGTGGAGTTGCAATGATTAGATACAGAGTTAGGAGCTATCCGAGGTAAATTGGAGAGGAATGAGGTTGTTGAGAACTGGTCTATACAAGATGATAAGTTACCGTTTCGTAAGAGACTATGTGTACCAGACAATGACAAAGTAAGGGAAGAGGTGTTGAGTGAGTGCCATCGTTCAAAATTTTTCATACATCCGGGTGGTACCAAGATGTATAAAGACATGAAGAGTCGCTATTGGTGAAAAGGGATGAAACATGACGTGGCCAAATACGTTGCCAAGTGTGTGGTGTGTCAACAGGTGAAGGTGGAGCATCAAAAACTTGAAGGATTACTATAGTCCTGGCCTATTCCAGAATGAAAGTTAGATCACATCACCATGGATTTTGTGTCTGGTTTTCCATGGACGTCACAAGGGCATAATGTCGTATGGGTCATTATAGATAGACTCACCAAGTCTACTCATTTCTTAAGTATGAAGACCACTGACACTTAAAGAGACTTTGTGCAAGCTTTATATTCTCGAGTTTGCTAGATTATATGGAGTTCCAATCTCGATTGTGTCAGATTGTGACTCTCATTTTGTGGTGCAATTCTGGCAAAGTCTACAACGAGCTATGGGTACAAAGTTACACTTTAGCACCGCCTTTCACCCTCAGACAGACGGGCAATCCGAAAAGGTGATAAAAGTTTTGGAGGACAAGTTACGAGCTTGTGTGTTGAACTTCAAAGGAAATTGGAGTGAACATCTTCCATTGGTGGAATTTTCCTACAACAATAGCTATCAAGCAAGTATTGGAATGGCTCCTTATGAGGCATTGTATGGAAGACCATGTAGGTCCCCGAATAGTTGGTTAGAAGCTGGAGAGAGTAGCATGTTTGGGCCAGAGATTGTTCGGGAGACTACTATGAAAATTCAAATCATTCGGAAAAGACTACGCACGACCCAAAGTAAACAGAAAATCTATGCAGACAGAAGAAGAAGACCATTGGAATTTTAAGAGGGGACTATGTGTTCCTCAAAGTGTCACCCAAGAAGAGAGTGTTGATATTTGGCAAGAAGGGAGAATTAGCTCCAAGGTACACCGAACAACACATGTCGTGGATTTGGAGGATATTAAAGTTCAAGATGGAGCAACATATGAAGAACAACCAGTGGAGATTCACGATACTAAGGAGAAATTGATTCACAATAAAGTAATCCAACAGGTAAAGGTTTTATGGCAACATCATGGGATGGGGGAAGCTACCTGGGAACTAGAGCTGGAGATGCGAGAGAAGTACCCTTATTTTTTTTCTACTTAAGGTAAATTTCGAGGACGAAACTTTCGTTAAGGGGGGTAGATTGTAAACACCCATATTCTTATCGTTATATAGTAACATAATAATGCTTTAGAAATGCCAATATACATAATGATGTATGTATGAATTATGTGGATTGTAAGAGTAGAAAAAAAAAAAAAAGTTAGCTGAGGTAATAGTGTATGTTGTAGAAGTTGAAAGCATTCCGGAGTGAAAGCACATTTAGGGAGAATTTGAATATGAAGGAGTTTTGATACTGCCCTAGTGTTGGGATCATAACTTTTAATTTTGATGTCTATTTGATCTTAAATTTTGATAGTTGATAGTAGACCTCCAGGGATACAAGAAAATTTTCCAAATCAACCTCTAAATAGGTCAAAACTTCATTGGAAGTCACAGCCGAAACTGGGATGACATTCGAACGAGAAAGTTCGTTCAAACGACGAACGTTCGAATGTGAAAGTCAGTTCGAATGATTGTTTGTTCTAGTACTCTTGTTTGATGAAAAAAAAGTATTAGGAGCAACCAACGTTCGAAAGCCAAATGACGTTCGAACGTAAAACAAAAATTTACGCTAGTGACATTTGAACGCCAACTGACTTTCAAACGTGATCGACGAATCAGAACATCAGATTTAGGTCGGCTGAGATATTTTCTTCCTCTATAAATACATAAGGCCACCTCCTTTAGCTTCCAAACACCATTTACAACCCTAGAAAGTCTTCAAAAACCAGAAAGAAAGGGGGAAAACACAAGATCAAAGGGAATTCTCATCTTTAAGTGAATCAAAATCTCAAGTTCTTCAAGAATTCTAAGAAGAAGAAGGTAGGGGATTTCTTCCACTCTTGTTCATTGATACTTAGGCTTATATATATACATGTTTTGACTCTCAAGCTTATATATATGTATTGGAATTCTTGTTCCTTGATTGTTCTTGCAAATCTTACCATGTTAGATGGAAGTTATAGCTTGATGTCTATTAAACCTTTGTTCTTGACATCCAAACTTTAGTTTTTCATGAAGTATGAATTTTTCTCTTTGATATTCATTTATTATTGATTTCAATACTTGATATTCATTTGTTCATGATTTCAATACTTGATATTCCTTGGTTATTAATTTTAAAGCTTGATATTCATTTGTTATTGATTTCAAAATTATAGTGCTTTATTTGGAACAATAAAAGTATAGCTTTTGATGATCTCTTGCCTATTTTCTTGAGATGTGATATAGAGAAATACCTATGAAATTGGGGGTTTTTGAATTTAATTATGATTTGAGAAAATTGTTGGTATTACATCCCTTATATGGTTTGTTATGATGGACTTGAATTGACTTCGATAGCTGCCGTAGAGTGTTAGAGGTTAGTTTATCCCAGTAGGGGTGAGATATTGCCTCACACTTGTAGTGGATTATTTTTGTGACCGCAATCACTATTGTTCACGTACGTTCGAGGAAAAGGGATGATATACCTTTCTTGGGAAGGATTTCGTTAATGCCATGAGAGACGGTATACGCCTTTCTTAAAGTGTTTGTGATTTGGCCCTACGGGGAATCATTGTGTTGGATGAATGAGGTAGAATCGTTGTGTAGATTCATGGGAAGCAACTAACATACATGACAATGGGAGACAACCAACATACAAATGCGGATATTGGTACATATTATGGGATATGGATACATATTATGTGTAATTGTTTATCATTGTTAAAAATGGTTTATTGTGGTTAATGGTAAATGGTTTCTACAAGAATTTGTTGGAAGTATAGGATTCCACCAGAACTTGTTGGAAATGGTTTGTCATTGAAAATGGGTTATTATTTGTAACTTGGTTTTGCTCTTCATTTAATTTATTATCAATGCATTAACTTGAGATCTATTTAATTGTCACCGTCTCTGTTTTCTTTCAAATTTATATACGATATTTTGGAAAGTGAGACTGAACTATTTTATATGTTTCTAAACCTTGTTTGAGTTTGGGAGATTGTTGCTACAGAGCTTAGTGTTCACTCCCTACAAACAATATTTTTTCTCAGATTTCGGTTTAGTGGAAGAGCTCGGAGTTGACGAGCAAGTAAATTTGGAAGCGCAACTAAATGAGAGCATGGATCTAGAGTGAGATGTTTAGGGTTATTATCTTTGTGTCCTAGACTAGGGGATGCCTTTTTCAGATAATGTATGAATGGTATTTTGTTTATTCCGCTGTGAGACAAAGTACTCTCTCTTTGAATGTAATGGCCATAGTTTGGCATATTCTTTCAGACGACACTTTAGATATTATGTATGATGAATTGAATATTCGTTTACTTATGAAAATTATTAGTCTCTCTAATGGTGTGCATGATTTTAGATAGTAATGCCGTCCAGGGTGGATTTTGGGGCATTACATGAAATCACATGTGACATGCTTGTGAATGTTTGTAGAAAACGAACATGTTTTTTATATGTTTTATGGTATAATGGACAAGATGATATGAATTGTAATTATACATTATATTTGCATATTCATGGGTAGTATTGCATTCGTAGGCATTTATCATGAGTGTGGCTGTGTGTGCAATGTTTTAATTATACAAAATTCTTGTTGGGTTTATATGTGAGCATGGGAAAATTGGACCTAGGCTTAGCTGGTTGCATGGGTTTACATTGAAAAATATGTCGGCGTTAGAAAAAACGGCTATATTCTCCTTCAAGTGCAAGATCCAGTAATTTTAGATATGCACTCCCATTGGTTTGGAAGTCCATAGATTCTGTGTCGATTAGGCTACCATTGGTGGAAATTCATAAATTTCTATCCCAAGAGAGACACAGGTTTTTATAAAATAATCATTGGATGTCTAACATCATTGGCTGGAGTTTGGGATGTTCAGATGCTGACGCATGACATAGAATGTGTTATGGGAGCCAGTGGCGCTCGGTTTGGATTGCATGCATGAGTTCTCATCTCATAGTATGACATGGAACACCACAAAAACAACAACTTTAGTGGCGGTAAAAGTCGTCACTAAAACTCTTAATTTTTTCACAAAATGAGTTAGTGGCAAAAAAAAAAAAATTACCACTAGGTTGTCACTATAGATGTGTCACTAAAAGTTAATAGTGACAAGCTACACAAGTTGTCACAAATAATCAAGACATTTAGTGACGATTCTATAGCATTACTAAATGACTCTCAATAGCGACAAAATTTGTCGCAACTAATATTGTAAACTTTCATCACTAAAATGTATGTTTCCACCACTTAAAAACTATTTTCATCCCAAAAAAAAAAATTTGTCGAAATATATCGATACTAATTAGTATCCTTCAATCATGAGTGACAAAATTTTTTGTTGTCACTAATTTGTTTAGTGACAATTTCAAACATTCATCCCAAATTAGAATAAAGTTATATTGCCATTAAATTATCGGTGGTAATGACAATGTTTTAATTGTCATTAACAATTTTTGTTTACTTTTAATGGCCAATTTTATAATTGTCGCTAAAGACTTGTTCAGTGACCATATTTTCTACCGTCGCTATAAATTCCAAAATATTTATGTGACAAATTACATCACAGTCACTAAAAAACTATATAGTGACGACTTTAGTGGTTGTCACTTACATAATAATTCGCAACAACTTTCATAAATCCTGTATAAAATTGATTATGGAATTATCATAAAATTTTAAACAATCCAATGAATACTTCAAAAAAAAAAAAGCAATAAAAAAAAAGTTTTCCTCCAGCAACAAAATAAAAAATTAACAATAAATTGTTGATCTTTGTTCCTTCCATAACCATGAGAAGATCTAAAGCAAACTTCATGACGGACAAAAAATGTACTCAGTGCTTCCGAATTAATTCTGGCCCTTTGAACACGGTCTTCTATTCTCATGTAGATGTCGCAGAGATAACCACCCTAGCAAAAATTAAATTCCATAATAGCTGTCACAACTCTGTAATTTTAATTCACATAAAATTGTAAAAGTTTGGGCAAAAATGTCATCATAAAAATATAGACTTGGTAATGTCTGGATCTTATTTTCAAACTTTCTTCACTCTATGCAACACAAGAAACAAAACTCTAACACTTATTATCACATGTTTAAACTAAGTCATAACCAACCAAAAGGTTCTTCTAATTTCTGATAACAATGTATTGCACTTGGCACTCTTAAAAAATGTATTGTCGCACTTATAATATTTTTAAGGGAGGTTTAACACGAAAGACTATAGATGATCATCATTAAAGAATAATCAATTTCTAGTATATATCATGAGGCTTATTCCATCAACTACTTCTCATTGTCCACAAGCACAACATAACTTCTATGATTAAAAGAAAAAAGAATAAATCACCAAAAAGTACGAATCCTATGAAAAATGACCACCATGCTTGACAAACATAAATGTTTGGCTCAAAATGATTGCATCAACTAAATAAAAGCTAATCTTCCAAATAAGTTAATGATCTGAATATCTAATCAATAATAGTTAACTCCAACTTAAAGTCAAAAATTCAACTTTCACATTATTGCCTTATCATCAAATATTAACATCCATAACAAACTAATTTAATGAATTATGTTGTCATCGAGTGCCTAGTCAATCACAATATCAATCTCTAATTAATATATCAAAGCACCATAATATCAACAAGTATATTGCACAATTTATTCCTTAAAACCCCCAAGCCATTTCAAAATTGTAAGTAGAATCAAGAATTAATAACATGTTCATGAGTTGTAATATTCCAAATAGAATTTTTGTACACCCTCAAATTTGTCCTACAAAAGTACAAAACGAGAACACTTACCTAAATTGCAATTGCCCTGGTTGAGCCCCATCTTTCTTCCATCTATCATGCAATAAAATAAGTTTTATGACACCTTCAAAAAAAAAAGGAAAAAAAAAACACTAAGCTTTCATCTATCAAGTATTCCATCTACCATGAAAGAGGGTCAGATGCAGGTGTAATGCCCCAAAAATCACGCTGGACGACATTACATTCTAAAACCATTTACATAATGAGAGCACTAAGATAATCCATCAATAAATAAATTTCATTCATCATATATATAATGTCTACAACATTATCCCAAAAGAATAGATACATCTAAGCCTTTACATTCCCAAAATCAACTAATGTAACGCAGCAGAAATAACAAATGAAAACTAGACTTCACATACTCTCAAAATAAATTCTCAAGTCTAGTACAAAAGAAGCTATATCTCTACATGTCCACCTCGGGATCTAGATTCCCCTCGGTTGGGGCCTCTCAATACCCCCGCTCGTCAACTCCAAGATTCTCCTCTAGCAATAAATCTGAAAAAATTTTAATTGTAGGGGGTGAGCACGAAGCTCTGTTGAAAAATTCTCCCAAATCCAAGCAAGGTTTAGAAAAATATAAAACAGGTCGGTCTCATTCATAAATAACATATATAGCTTTTAAAATAAAATCGGGACATTTAAACAAATCTCAAGTTTAAACAACAGTGATAATTAAATAAAAACAGTAAAAAATATTTCTCAACAAGAAACCATTTTCAAATGGTTCGGAAGAGTGTCTGCTGTTGCATTGTCCCATACCAATGCACCGACTCCGACATAATCCAATCCATGCTATCATATATATATATATATATATATATATATATATATTGGTTAATCCCTGTGCCATGTACGTTGATTGTTTCTCAGGAATCTACCCAATGATTATACCTGATCCACCTATACAACCAACAAATCACAATCACTACGGGAAAGAGCGTATACCATCCCAATGGCAGTGACGAATCTATCCCTAGGAAAGGTATATCAACCCTAGTTCAAACTCTAGTGAACGATAGTGATTGCATTACCAAATGACAACCCACTACAAGTGTTAGAAAACCATCTCACCCCCACTGGGATAGACTAACCGCTAACACTCTAAGACATCTCTCGATGGCAATTTAAGTACGTCACAACAACCATACAATAAGAAAACCAACATATTCTCAATTGCAAGCATATTTTAAAAATTCCCAAATTCAACATGTGACAATTCCAATAACCAATTATGAAAAATACAAGAGATTACAACCACATCATTTTATTATTACACACAAGGTTCTATGGTTCGAACATCAATAATAAAGGAAGAATTTAAGAAAAAAATTCATCACTCTCCAAAAAAATTAGGGTTTTGAAATACAAAAAGAGATTTCATGGGTATTCAACCCAAACTTTGTTAAAAACATGTAATCTTTGCCCAAAAGACTAAGAGAGGATGATTTCATATCATATATAGGAAGTATCAATTCAAAACCTGAAAAATCAAATGGGTCAGCTTGCTAATGCCATTAGCAACCGACCTCAAGGCACTCTGCCTAGTGATATGGAGATCAATCGTAAGAGAGAAGGCAAGGAGCACTGCAAGGCTATTACATTACGAAACGAAAAAGAGTTACCTGAAGCTGTTGGTGGAACTCCAAAACAATCACTTGGAGATGATAGTAAGGATGAAGATAAAGATAACAAGAATTTGGAACATGAAAAGAAGGAAGAAGATCAAGTTGTATGTTCTAATGGAGGCAAGCATAGTCCTATTGCGCCTCCTACACCATTTCCACAATGTTTGTAGAAACAGAATTTGAATAAGCAGTTCTCAAAATTTTTGGAAGTGTTCAAGAAGCTCCAAATTAATATCTGTTTCACATATGCATTGGAGCATATGCCTAGCTATGTAAAATTGATGAAGAAAATTTTTGTCTAGGAAAATAAAACTAAGTGATTTTGAGACAGTGGCACTTACGATGGAGTGCAGTGCTATTCTACAAAAGAAGCTACCACCAAAGCTCAAAGATCCGAGTAGCCTTACAATTTCATGCACAATAGGCAATCAATTTTTCTGAAAAGAATTGAGTGACTTGGGAGCTAGTATTAACTTAATGTCGCTCTCCATTTATCAACAATTGGGTTTGAAAGAAGCGAAACCTACTAATGTTACATTGAAATTTTCAGATAGATCATTCACTTATCCAAGGGGCATAGTTGAGGACGTTCTACTTTAAGTGGACGTTCTACTTTAAGGGGATAATTCATTTTTCTGCTGATTTCATAGTCTTAGATTGTGAGAAAGATAGGAAAATACCTATTATTCTTGGGCGACCATTATTAGCAACGGGGAGAATGCTAGCTCAAAAACCTTGTTGTCGCCTAACCTTTAAACATCACCCTTTTAGCTTGTATAGTGTATGGATGAAGGGGAGTGTCACTCTCCCTTGGGATGATGTCAAAAGAAAGGGCAAGGAAATGGTGGGAAATGAAATGAACCAAATATATGTGAAATGAGATGTGTGTGTGAACAAAAGTGCCCCCCCAAACGCAAGGTTTCTTTTGCTTGTCATGTTTTACTTGGAAAGTATTCCAAGGTTTTCTCCTTAGGGAAGGAAAGTTCAAGTGTGTGAAGGTAATTTTGTGAACAAAAGAAAAAGGGAAAAGTGTAAAATCTTTTGTTTGTGTTTTGGTGTTTGAAGTTTGAAAATAAAAATACAATAAAAACACGTGTTGGCTAATCCAAAAGGTTCACGCGACTGGAAATGCCCAATCAACTCGAAACTAGCCTCCGAGGGTTTATAGATGAACGATTGATTTGTGGAAAACTAGAGACGAGATTATGAGGATCCAAGCATAAACCGTGACCAGGCCTACGGAATATCAAAAACTCATCACCACATTCACTCTCGACCCAGTCAAACTGAACCATCGTACACTGAGAGAGGAAAAAAAATGAGTTGAAATGGAAAGCCCAAAAGGAGGTCTCCCTTGAATTAGCCAGCTAAAACTCTAGCTAATCATGCTTAAAGGAAAGAAATGCATAATGTAAAGAGAGATGCAAAGGAAATAGAGCATGAAACTTAACTTAAAAAAAGAAATCTTAAACAATGAAGAAAAACATTCAATACCCATTTTAAGAAAAGCTTGAAGTGAAAAAACTCATACAACAATAGTAGAATAAAAAACACGTAATTAAACTTGGAATAGAATTGAAGTAAATGACATTAACGACATTAAATGAAAATTACAAGAGTCTTACAATAAATTACAAGTGAGTGGATGGAAGAAAATGCAAAAACGTAAATTTCTCACACTATGTCACTATTCATCATCTTCTTCCTTGGGAGCTTTCAAAGCTTAGGTAGCCACACCTCAATCTTGTGTGAATGTTGAATATAATGGAGTGTGAGCCTTCAATTTTCATACATGGTGGTCCCCCTAGGTATGAGAGCAGACCTCCCATCAATGGGAGGTGATTTTGATGGGTTACACAGGCTAGAAGGAGCTTACATTTAATGCCAAACCTCCAAAGTTTTCATCAAGTGTGTAGGAGGCATGAAGTTGTGCAGAAAATGTTGGGGGGCAAGTGGGAGAAATGTAGGTGGGACCCCCAAGCAAGTGGAGGATGAAAAAAATCATTCTGTGCATTTCTGGGGAGAGTACCGGTACTGTTTATCGATACTTTAAGCCTTCTGGAGTTCGAGGTACCGATACTTTTTTCTGCTCTAGACCAGTTTTCGTAGAATCGACATAACTTTTAATCCAACCATTGGATTGAGCTGCAAGTTTGCAAAAATACCAAAGACATCTAGATCTACAACATTCATGTTTTACACTTTTTTAGATTCAAAGCGGATCATGATAAAAAATAGGGAAAACAGTGATACTATATCAAAATCCTTCACTCCAGCGGGCACAACCTTGCGAATGCATTTTTCCTTGAATTCTTTACCCTACAAGCATCCCAATCCTCATATAAAGTGTCCATATATTCACTACACATTCACACATAGTTGCAAGGTCATAAAATTCATCATTTATGCTATAATTACATGCCACATCGAAAATTCAACATTATTCATAAGTTTAGCTAAGTCTAAGTACTTAGATGCAAAAGTTGAGTTAAAATGCATGCAATGAAGCCTTCAAATATGCAATATTATGTGCTCATCAGAGAACAGTTTTTGATGTACAAAAATGTGAGCTAACTATGTAACTCCAAGTTCAGGAGGTGACATTTAATGTGTTTTCAGCTATCAAATTTACAAAGGAAGTAGAAGAATGTTTTCAGGTTGATTTACTTGAAGATGTAGTGAATGAGGTATTCGTAGGAAGCTATATTTCAGATCCCCTTGAGACATATCTTTTTAGTTTCACTGCTTCGGACTATCCTACTCCTCTAGAGTATGTGCAGTGGTTGACTGCTTCTCCACGGGTTGTCAAGTTCAAGCAACTTTTTGAGACTTTGGATCATTCAGGAAGCTCTACTACTACTTGTACAAAGTCATCTTTAGAAGAACCACCTTTAATGAAGCTTAAACCTCTTCCAAGTCATATGCGGTATGCATATTTAGGTGATTTTGTACTTTGCCTATTATTGTTTATGCTTCACTTGACAAATTCTAGGAAAACAAGTTGTTGCGAGTCCTTCATAAATACAAAATGAATTTAGGATGGTTTATTGCAGATATTAAGGGTATTAGTCCCGTAATTTGTATGCAAAAAATTCTTCTTGAAGATGATGCTAAGCCCGTGATTAAGCAACAATGCTGATTAATCATATCATGAAGGAGGTGGTCAAGAAAGAAATCATCAAGTGGCTGGATGTCGGAATCATATACCCCATCTCAGACTGTTCTTGCGTAAGCCCAGTTCAATGTGTCCCTAAGAAAGGAGGCATGATGGTAGAGTCCAATGAGAACAACGAGTTAACCCCAACACAGATAGTGACTGGGTGGCGAGTATGTATGGATTATCGCAAACTCAATAAGATAACTCACAAATATCACTTCCCTCTACTATTCATTGATCAAATGCTTGATAAATTGACTGAGCGTGAATTCTTCTGTCTCTTGGATGGGTATTCCGGCTATAATCAGTTTGCAATAGCACCTGAAGATCAGGAGAAGGCTACATTTACCTACCCCTATGGAACCTTTGCATTCATGAGAATACCTTTTGGATTATGCAACACACCTACAACGTTTCAACGATTCATGATGGCAATATTATTTTACATGGTCGAGCAAAATCTTGAGGTATTTACGGAAAATTTTTCGGTAGTTGGAGATAACTTTAACCCATATTTAGAGAACCTAACTCTTGTGCTAAAAAGATGGGTGGAAACAAACTTGATGTTAAATTGGGAAAAGTGTCACTTCATGGTTCAAGAATGCATTATTTTAGGGCACAAAGTTTCAACTAATGGGATAGAGGTCGACAAGACAAAAATAGAGACTATTGAAAAATTAGCACCACCAACATCAGTTAAGGGAATTCAGATTTTTTTGGGTCATGCAGGATTTTATAGGCGATTCATAAAGGAATTCGAAGTTCTTAGTATTTTTCTTGAGGACAAGCAAAGATTGAATTTTGGGGGTATTTCATGAGATGGTTTTACACCCTCGAATTGAGTACTCTTGGCTCGATGAATTTCAAGTTTTCAAGTATTTTATGTTCCTTTTTATTAGTTTTATTTTTTGTTTTGTAGGGATCATGATTTGGAAGGAAACAAGGTCATTTCGTAGTCTAAAGTTAGGATTCATTGAGCACTAAGCAACAAGGGCAGTTGTGGGCATAAAAGGAGGTCAGCATTGCAGCTCTACATGCAGTGCTGCAGCTCTAGAAGAGCAAAAAGTCAGCATAATTGCGCAGAATTTAAGGGATGTAGTGCGGGTTTTAGCGTGGACGCCAATTTTGACCTTTTTTTTAGTAGAAATTGAACTCGAATGCTATATATATGTTAGGTTTTGAGTTGATATGAGAAAAATTACTAAGAAGGGGCTGCTAATAGAGGGCGAACCAAGGATTGATAGAAAATTGAAGGCAACAATCGAAGGAAGCAATGCAACGAAATTAGACTTGAAGGCTAGAGAGGAATTATAAAAATAACTCTTCCAATTAAATTACTATATTCATATGCAAAATAAGTTGGAATAGATTCATTAAGCTCAAACTCTCATAAAAGTTACACATGACATATAGGTATATTACTATCCTATAGACAAACTCAACTATTCAATACTAATATGAATTAACCAGACGCATGTTATCAAATCTTGATCCAAACCTTAGAATTCATCTTCCAATTTCATCTAGGGAATCAAATTAATTGGTGGTCATACAATCATATATTAAGCAAAAAATATGATAAAAAACTCATATATGATCAATCACAACTAAAAAAGAGAGTATATTAATTTAACTAAACATTAGGTTTTGTTGCAATCTTAATAAAAAATTAGCTCATAATGTAATTGAAAAACATCATCCTCAAATTAATCAACATCTCAAAAAATCAAACCTAAAAGTAAGAGAAAAGAATGAAAACTTAGTTGCAATCTCTAACCATCGAAAGAGGTTTAATAAATAATTTTGAAGTCTTAGCTAACAACTTTTCTTGATCAACTAACTAGAAAGAGAGTGGAAAGATTTATACGAAGCATTAGGGGAAGTTGTAATCTTAAATTCTTTTATCTGATAAATTCAATATTTTGATTATTAAATTTAGATTTAGTTTTAAATTAGTAATTTCATAGTTTAATTTAAATTATTTAAATAAAATTGAATTAATTTAAAGTTAGTATTTGAAAATTATTGGTAATAATTCTCCAAGCGAACAATACTCTACTCATCACATTATTACTTGTTGATCGTGTATACTTGCACGGAAATTGTCAATATCAAATTCAAACAACAGTGTGCAATTCAATGGTGAAGTCTACATCCCTCTGTGGAGGTAATCCTGGTAGTTCGTCCAGAAAAAATTCCTCATACTCACAAACCACCCGAGGTAGACCAAACTCATGTCTTGTCTCGTCCTCCAGGGTAAGGCTTGCTAGAAAACCCATCAACTGCCCGTGCTAACAGGAGTAATAGACTACTTGGGGTAGAGCATCATGTTTCTCCCTCTGAAACTTGAAATAAACACCTTCCGGTGTGTAGGCAGTAAACCTCTTCTAATCACAATCAATGACAACTCTGTGTGTCATCAACCAATCCATCTTAACGATGACATCAAACTCTGACATGTCCATGACCTGAAGGTCTATGGTGAGTAGAGTCCCCGAGATCTCTAACTCACAATCCCGACATATCTGATCAATACATACCCTAGCACCTAGGGAAAAACTCACATGCAATGGATTTTCAAATAGCAATAGAGCACTAACTTAGTATCCCAAGGTAGGGATCAAAGTCATAACATTGAGATTTCTCTCCTTGTCTCATTATTAGTGTGTGTGCCATTTACTAGTAGACATCTACCCCCTGAACCATCTCGTTCATTCTTTTTCTGACCCCTAAGGTTATGTTCTCTAACCTTGGTGTCTCTTTTCCATATACATTCAATCATGCATATTGTTCACATAACATATAACACATTACATGTATCATTTAAATCACACAACATGTAATATACAATAGATGCAATGGTTTAGACCCATGCCCCGCAAGCCTTAAGTAAATAGTAAACCTAAACTCTGATACCAAGCTCTGATGCCCCAAAAATCAGAAGTCCTTTGTCTACCCGTTGATCATCCATCAACCCGCGGAATACCCATGGATACTATGTAAGTCGATATTACACCGATATGCTTCTTTTACCGAGATACATAATTCAACAAAATTCGGACATAATCTCCTTTAAACGGGGAACTCTACCCAAAACATAACCTATGTAATCACACAACATTTAATCACATGACCCATCCAAGATCCAATATACTTCAATTTATACTTCTACATCATGAATTTATGCATCAAACATAGTTGATACAAGTTCGATTACAATCATTTCCATAGATTTGCATGTCCAAAACCTAACTTAGAGAATGTTTTACAAAAACATAGTTTTTTACAATAGTTTTACAAAATGTGAATTAAAAGCCACAAGTCGGTTTTTTTTCATTCTTGAGGCCCCAAATACGAGTCGTCCACTAGTGTATAACCCACACCTAAAATATTTTTTCATAAAGGGTGAGACACGCTCAACAAGGTATCTCCTAAAGAGGTCACTCTCAATCTAAGTGCATATGAAATATCCACATGCAACATTCAAAAAACAACAATCATTCCAATCAAGAATACACAATTCAATTCAATGTTAGAAATCACCATACCCTACCATGAAAAGAGATGAGATTCACTTATGCATTCAAACCGAGCTCTATCCGACTCCCACAACACAATACAATGTGAATGTGTATAAATCCATCATTGATGATATACGTCCAATGATCTTTTTTTAAAAAAACGTGTGTCTGTGTTATAAAACAAAATCATGTGTCTTTGTTGGGTAGTAGAGTTTTGGTGTCTGTAATGCCCCAAAACCACGTTGGGCGGCATTACAATTTATAAACCATTCACATCATTAGAGTACTAAATAACTTCATATCTAAAAGAATTTCATTCATCAATCATAGTATATATAATAATATCCAAAAGAATCAAAATAAAACTTGCAGTTGAATACAAAGTATTAGGCTTTACAAAGTCGAAATCTAGAGCAAAAGCAGATAATTCTCTAAGCATCCACTTCGGGGTCTCTGTCTCCTTCTACTGGAGCTTCCCACTATGCCGGCTCCCCAGAGCCGAGCTCTTCCTCTAAGCTATTATAATTTGAAAAAGACATTGTTTGTAAGGGTGATCACGAAGCTCTGTAGGAACATCCTCTCAAACTCGAACAATATTTTGAAAGCATGTAAAACAAGTTGGTCTCATTTCACAAATATCATATATCAATTTTGAAAGAAGACAAGGAGATTTTAATAGATCTCTAATTTACGAACAATATTAAAGTTAAACTGAAATGTGAAACCAATTACCAACAATGAGCCATACAATTTTCAAAAGTAAACCAATCCATACATAATATAATATTGTCCTCTTTAGCATGAACATCCTTACAAGGAACCTCTTACCCTCAAGGTTTTATTTCTCAAGCATCCTTATAAGGAACCTCCCGAGAAGATCACATATTATCCTCTTTTAGCATGAGCATCCTTACAAGGAATCTCTCACCCTCAAGGTTTTGTTTCTCAAGCATCCTTACAAGGAACCTCCCGAGAAGATCACACATTATCATCTTTTGGCATAAGCATCCTTACAAGGAACCTCTCACCCTCATGTTCATCCAAGCAACCATACCCGAAACACAATACCAACAATTTTCTCAAATAACCAACCATGCCACAAATTTCTAATTTACGAGCAAAATCCTAAAATCCCCAATTCGCACCAGTAATATTTTCAATAGAACAAATTTAAGAAAAGGTACAAGTGATCATCAACAATATCATTTTAATAATCAATCCAAAGCACTAGAGTTTCAAAATCAAGATTAAGTGAACGTAGAGGGTGAAATCCATTTTTTTTTCTCAAAACTAGGGTTTTAAGGCAGGAGCAAGAGATTTCATGTGTATTCAACCCTAAATTTGTGTAAAACATGATAATAATTGCAAGAGGACCAAGAAACAAAGAACCCAGAGCAAATACAAATGATTATGGGTGTTCGAACTTTGTATGGCGTTCGAATGTTTTCTTCTATCTTTGCTTTATGGGCGTTCGAACTCCAAATGGGGTCTAGCCTTCTCACTCAATTGGCATGTGGTCTTATGTGAAAATCTATTTCCACACTCCATGCACATCTTGGCGCTTTGCACTCATTATCTTGATCCTCAATCAATTCAAGTGGACGTTCGAACGTGAGTTGACGTTTGAATGTGGTACTCAAGTACCTCAATGTTCCTTCTTGGTTGCAACACATCATGTCTCAGCAATCTAGTCTTCACATGATTTAAGGTAACGTTCGAACGTTGATTTGTGTTCGAACGTTCTTGGCTCGGTTCAAGCTTTTCCAATTTTAATCCATAATATGTTGGTGTTGCATAAAAGTTTGATATTCATTGCCTTAGGTCCCTTGTACAATTTATGTCCTGAAATGTCATCATTTAAACTCCATTAAAGTATAATTAGTCTTAAAAGGCAATAGTAATATGCTAATTCTGCCTACTAATCACCCCCAAACCTAAAAATTGCTAGCCCCTAGTAATAAAATAATTGAATAAAAATCTATTTCTAATGCCATTTTCATAGGTCATCTGATTGCATTTAGCGTATGCAACAAGCTATTAAACCACTAGGTTTACCCTAGTGGACGAGTTTTTTCTCGTGAGGGTTTTCTGTGAAGCTACCCATAAACTTCAGTCGAGCAGATATGTATGTGGGATTGCTGGTGAAAGTAAATTAGCATCATGGTTGTTAGGACACTCAACCCTCAATTTCAACTTGTATCTCTCATGCTCCTTTTTCATAGGTTTTTTATCTATGCAAAAGTTAGCATTAGGCACATTGGTATTTGGAATTCCCTGTGTAGTAAGAATAATCATTCTAGCAACAAGAATTGTTATATAACAAACATTCTATTTTACCACCCTCCATGGATAGCTTTGATTTCACAAAACTCTCTTAGGAATGCTCTCAACAAAAATTTCGCTCCGATTATAATGACTTGTCTCTCTAGGGACATGAGATCAGAATATGGCCAATCGAAAAATCATATGCACAAATAGTAGGGGAGTGAAGTTTTTAGAAATCAAACTAATCATGTTCTTGACATAATCTCATAAAAGAATATTGATGCAAATAAAGAAATCCTATTTAACATACACCAACTTTTGGTTGACAATTTACATATGCATTAGACTTGAGATCAATTAGGGCTTTTCATAGGTTGTAATGTGGCCATAGGTCAGTGACAAATGAAATTACGTCAATGGTATTCAAAAGTTATCCTCTGTTTATGTAGTGTAGTACACCTCTTTCTTTCCAACATTTTGTCGAGAAATGGTATTTATTTCTTTCATTTTTTTCTCATTTTTTGCTTTCTTGGCAATTCCCTGTCTTTTTTGTTCCTTTAATTTTTCGGTTGTCCCCATCGACTTTTCTTTTTATTGAACAACAACTAACATAGTCTTTTTCCTTTCGCTTACATTTATGTATCATACTGATTTATAAGAGGGTGTAAGAAAATTAGATAGCAAAGGAATATCAAGCGTATGTTCCTGTTGCTCGATTATCATATGGATTTCTTGAAAAATAAATAATTCTCAAGCATGGTTAACTAGGGATATAATTTTGTAAATGAAATGGCTAAGGCTCAAAGTTAAATCAAAAGATGGCCTAAAATCCTTTCTCAAGTGTATGCATATGTATGTGTCATTATGAATAGATATATCAATAGATCGCTTTAGTTGCATCAATTAAAGCAAATTTGATGATATTATGCAAAGATAGAAAGTGAAAAACCTTTCTAGAGTAAATGTTGATATCCTTTCACAAGTATCGCAAGGCTCAAAACTTATCATGGTATCTTTTGTCATTTTCACTAGTTATGTCGGGTTTTTCAGGGAATGTTGGTTATATATTGATTCCATTTTTTAGTCTGAGCATCTTGTACCTTAAGAACAACAAATACTGATGTACATTTAATAATTTAAGCATAGATAAAATACCAATTTTCCAAGAAATGTGGTTTTAAGTATTGATTGCTAAGTTATGTGTAAAACCGATCATGTTATTAGTTACTTTAACAAACAATCTTATCATACACATTTGTTCCATAATTTATTAATAAGAATTACTAAAGTGCTAATTCTACAATTGCATTTAAACAAATAAAAGTGATCAACTGAATCATTCATTTCACAAAATATGATCGTTTAACATTAAAAATCCAATTCAAACATAAAAGAAGTGACTAAACACAAAAACTTAAAATATCCACAATAGCTACCAAAGAAGAAACTCAAAAAAAAAAAAGAAACAAACACCCAAAACCATAATCAAGCAAAGAAATATCTCTTTCTCACTCTCTTCTGGATCCACCATCTCTGCTAGCTCCACCAGTCCACCCCTCAGTAGGCGAAGGATCTCATCCTACTTCGCTTCAATGCTAAGCATGATGTCTCATAGAGAGCGTTGGGTGCTGGTGCAAGATCTTACCTCTTGTCGCCCGGCCTCCACTGTGACCTTGGTTTCGTCAGAAAGAAGTCTTGTTAAGTGGTCCCATTGGCCTTTGGATAGTCTTCTCAGGTCTCACCCTGATCTCATGGTCTCTGCACATCTCAGTCACTAGAGTGCCAAACAACAACGAATTTCGCTTCACATCACATCCTTTCTTCATTTCATTCAAATTGAGAAAGGGGAGGTCTATGTTATAGCCTTTCCCAAGAACTAGAGAAAGCGGGCCACTTCAGGCAAGATCTCATTCTTGCACCCAATTGGGGTGAAGTTCGAAACCCCAATAGAGTTTAACATTTTGTATTTGTCAGTGAGCTCCCATTGTCTACAAAATTTCTTCCCTGCCCAAGAAAAATTAGCCACTTCTGTTAGCTCTACTCTAACTACATTCATAGCCACCTTCTTCTTCGGGGCGTAGGTCGGGTTTTGTGGTTGAGGCACTTCTTGCCTCACCTCCCTAATGTTTTCCTCATCTACATCAACGTGAAGCCCTCTTACATAGCTCTTTAGCGCCCCATTGACTATTTTGGCTTTAAAGTATAACTCCTGAACCAAGTCATCTATGGCCTCTCTGTCGTTTCACAAATACAATACCCAACCTCTCCTCTCCATATCCGCTAATATACCCAACTTAGTAAAATTGGTCAATGCCAAATCTCGCTAACATACAATAGTGTGATTTTGGTAGAAATTATTGTACCTGTCAACTTTTAGAGCCGTGGGGAATCGGTTCTTGTCATATCATTACATAATGGGTGGTCTCCCCTTTTTCACTTCAATGATTTTGTCCACTATATAGGGTTCCTGGTTTATTGGGTTACGCCTAGCAGGCATTTTGACTCTTTGAGGCATGGCGTTTTGGTTTTGAGGTTCTGAGCGCTTTGAAAGTCTTTCTTTTCTTGTGAAAATGAGGGTTTTTGATGTGGGAATGGCTTTGGAGTGGTTGATTTTAGGTAAAAATGGGGAATGAGGGGTGTTTTGAGGATAGGGTATTAAAAAGAGACTCTAGGGTTTGGAAGTTTTTGAAGGATTTTGGGGGTTTTGGAATGAAGAAGACAAACCAAGTTTTTATAGCCTGAGAATTGATGTTCGAACGTCAGTTACGTTTGAACGTGTGTAGAAGGTTTTTTAAAAGATTGTTCAAACGTCAATGACGTTCGAACATAGTGAACTCCCAGTACTTTTGAGTTCTGTTACAGACCAAGTACTATAAGCTCTTTTCGTTCAAACGTTCTATTGACGTTCGAATGTTAATCTCTCGTTCAAACGTTCAATTGGCTATGATGGATACTCTAGAATAGCATTTAAGAAAATGTGTATGTTGATACTCTAGAATAGCATTTAAAGCTATGATGTGTCTCATGTGTGATTAATTTGGATGCATTGGATAAAGCTATTTTTGACATCCCAGTGCTATTTAAGATATGGGAATATGTTTTAAATGTTGGATATGAGGAAAATAAATTTGTAGGTATCTTCACTGGAAACCTTCATTAGGCAAAGCACGTCAACTAGGGATCACCAAGGGCTTTAAAGGCTTATTGCATATGCTAAATGCAATTATGAAATTAGTATAGGTTTATATTAGTTTGCCTAATTTTTACATTTTTTTTGTTAGGTACTAGCCAAGCTTAAGTTGGTGGGCGAGATGAGCGCATAATATTGCATATTTAACGGCCTCATTACATGCATTTTAACTCAACTTTGCATTTAAGTACT
>CM042186.1:14399600-14421344 GCA_023539305.1 Ilex asprella
TTATTCAAAATAGTTTGAAATATTTTTGGGTTACAATTTTTTGTTTTTAGTCAAGTGGGCCAAAAATTTTGTTTTTTAATGATGGGTGGGCCAAAAGTTTTATTTTTAATGTTGGGCCAAAAATTTTATTTTTAATGTTGTACTAAAAGTTTTTTTTTTAATAGGTTTGAGTGTATTGTGATAAATCAAATATTTAATTTTTTAATAAGTTTGAGTAGATAATAGTGAGCTCAATTTTTTTTTTTGTGTTAAATGGGCTTAATTTATAAAGTATTTTAGGTAAATAATGTGAGCCTAATATAAATGAGAGGGCACACATAATACATATGTATAAATATATAATACATATACCTAACCAAAAAAAAAAAATTGAGGGGGGGCACGTGCCCACCCTGGCCCCTGCCTCCTCCCTCCGCCTATGCCCCGAGAGGTACCTTGCTATCGCCATCGATCCCTCTCAACTAAGGATCAACCTAGGAATAGGAGTCATAGTTCAATACTACTCTGTATATTCAGGAGCAGGTGATAAGGCACCTAGGAGTAAGAATCCTAGTCTAAAACTACTCGGAACTTTGAGGACCTAGTGATGACATCGGTCTTATCACAACATTGAGTTCGAATTCCTTTGGGACACAACTTTCTATCAATATAAATAAAGACCTTCAAGTAACAAGTATAAGCATTAAATCATAGCTTATTGACTATATAATATCTTCGACTCACTTTCTGACTTTCGGTTTACCTCGATGTTCTCTTATCTTACAAGTTACTCGAGGCTTCCTCATCTTTTTCGTCCGTACGAGATGGCGACTCATAGTGTGAAATTCTACCTGCACACCTCATGTCTACATGAACAACAACTGTTAATAAGTCAACAACGTGTATGAAATCAAACATTAAACTTATAAAAGCTCATGGATTGCCCAATTGTGTCATCCATCTGACGCTCATAACTATACTAGTAATATTTTGTACTTGAAGTCCCTTTACAAAACTAAAAATTGAGTATTGATCGTACAATATGCATATTTTAAAAATTAATTTATTTTTATTTTTTAATAGCATTATTTAAAATTAAATTAAACAGATAAAAAATAAGAAAAAAATAGTTATGGATTAATATGTTATCTAACATTGGAGAGTGTGCTGTTTGAGTTTTCTGACATTAGAGGTTATAGAGAATATAATATTTGAGCGAGAAAAAACTTAGAATAAATTTTGAACCACTGGATCAAAATAAACAAAAAATAAATTAATCTTGACCGTTATTATAATTTTATAAGTTCAAATTTTAACTTCTTTAACAATAACATTAAATAGATGAGAAAAAACAGCCGAGGCAAACGTGGTGACAACCATATATAGCTTGATAGTAGCTTGAAAAAAATCTGATTCTGTCTGTACACTCAGCTATCAGAATTCATCATTGCTATGGAATTCTTTTAAAAGTGACTTGAACTTCCATTGTCGTTTGGGATTTACAAGTAGTTTTTTTTTTTTTAAATAATGTCTAGGTTAAAGTGTGAGTAGCAGCCATACACATTCTGGAACACACTAAATTTAAGAATTACCCATTTGATTTTAAGAGAATCAAAAGATATCACATATCAATTTTTGTTGGGTAAGAGACATAATGAATTCGCAATTTTAGTATTTTTTTTTCTCATCTTATTGTACTATTACTACACCCGATCGTCAACCAAATTGATTTTCATTTTTCCTTACTAGTTACTTTATTTGTTTAAGCAATTTATTATGTTTCCGAAATATGGGGATGAAGCTTTTGCTTTTTTACTTTTTTTTTATCCTTTATTCATTTTTTTTTAATTTACTTCTCAATTAATGAGATGGGCAAAGCAAATTCTGTTTATTGTTTAATAGCCTTATTTTTTAAAACTTTTTATTTTTGATTTTTTTTAAATGAGTAAAAATATTGGCCTTAGAAGAAGAATCTTTCTTCAACTCATTACTTTTATTAGTATTAATAGTGAGGAAATTGAAAGGGTGACCTTCACTGAATATCTGGACTAAATAGTACTACAATTATACTTCAAAAATTAGAATGTTGTCTTGCATTTATTAAAAGGCTTGGTATCGAAAAATTTGATTTCATATTCGTTAATGTTTTTATGAACGTTGAAATTTATTTTGAAAACATTGAGATTTTACACCACTTCTTGTAATGGAAGCAATCTACTTTGCATTATTTATTTTCAAAATAGTGACCTTATGTTATGTCAAATCCATCAACTTTCATGAAAATTTTCATGGCCATTTCACCCGAAGTCACTTCCATGGAGGAAAAAACAAAACTATAAAGTTTGTGAAGTGTTTTCTCAACTTGATTGATGGGGTAGCAGTCATTATTTGCTTGATGGAAATTTTGCTCATTTTGACCTTATTGAAGCAACTGGTCTATCCAGCTCCAAAAAAAAAGAGCAACTTTTGTACGATTGTGAAACGAAAGAAAATGGACAAGTTGATCAAATAATGATGATGTCTATTCTGAAATTTATACCAACTTTTGTTTATGAAATGAATAAGGGAGGTTCGATCTTGAATTTTATTTTAAAAAAATTAACCAAACTTACTACGTGTTAGTCCCAAATTTATCCTATACATGAAAGAACATATCATAATATAAATATTTAAATTATATTTAAATGTAATAAAATATCATTCTTTTTAATAAAATATATATAATTTCTAGTTGTTTCGTTTTTAAAGTAAGCTAGCGACATACCAATAATTCTTTAGTGTGATTTGACGTCCTGTATCTAAACAAATCCTTGACATCAAGCCCATGAACCATCATTTCATACTTTCTTTAATCTTTGGCCAAAACAATCATCATAATTCTCTTGTCACCACATCAATTGCATAAATTTCAAAGTATTTGGTGCGTTTGGTAAGTGTTTTTATTTCATGTGCTTATTTTTGTTTTTAATTTTTGTAAAAATAAGAAACATAAATTTATTTGATAAGTGTTTTTGCTTTTTTTTTCCAATTTACTTTTTTTTAAAAACAAGGCCAAATTTTGAAGACAAGTCATTAGTATTTTTTAAAAATAGCAACAACTTGAAACACGCAATCGCAGGAAAACTTTAATAAGGTTCATTCCTCAAACTCTCTTAAAAGCAAATTTTTCATATATTTGAATACAAATATACCGTCTCTCTCTGTCATTTGTCTTCTCTCTCTCTCATAGTTTAGATCTATTGCATATATATATATATATATATATATATATATATTTATATATATATATAATCTGAATACATATTTATATATATGCATATATAAGTATATATGTACATGTATATGGAGATCTATATGTGTGTGTGTGTTTGGTAAGTCTCTGTATTTGTGTGTGCAAAAGATGGTAAGTCTGTGTGTTTATTTAAGTAATGGTGGTTGGAGAATTTGTGAGTTTTCCCGTAGAGTTTTTATTTTTAATTTTTTAATGCATGCCTGCTTTCAACTTTTTCTAATCTAGCCAAAAACTCTATGAGTCATGAACGATTAGTTTTCTCATTTTTCATTCAACAATTCCATGGAGTTTGATTGGTTTTAGCCGAGAATTCATATAAACTTATTAAATATAACATAAATTAAAGTGGTTATCAAGGGCGGAAGAGCATAAAAATATATCACACTTTTGATGTCCCGTTTGACTGTGTTTTTATACCCAATCCACTTTCAACCTTCGGTCTACATTAGACTAGCTGATCATATGGATCTTACATATATATCACTTCTTTTAAGTTATGGACTGAATACCACTTTCGTAAGTATTATAATGAGAGAAAGAACAAAGAATGAAAAACACGGAGAGATTTGAACATATAATTCTTTGGTTTATACTAGCAAGAAACCATATATCATTAGTGTTATTATTTTTTGTTTGAAAAACTATTCCAATCATTATCTCAATTTTTGTATAGGTTATCCAACTTAATTGTAGCTACATATGCTGGTATACTTTTTTTTTTTTAGAGAAAAAAGGGCCTAATGCACAAGGTTCGTGTTACCATATAACCTAAAACGAGTCAGATGTACAATACTTGTCACGTGTGTGAATGTATTATTTCCAATGACTCATAACACGTTAATATATAACACCTTTAACATTCCTTTAATTTTCTCAACCCTATCAATTTGATATAGTGAAAAATGTGTTAATAGCATTGATAACACTTTCTCATCTTACTATTACGGTGTTACAGCCTTGGTATTTAATCCACGAAGATGGATATTGGACCAAGTCAAGACAAGTACACATAAATTTTTGGATAATCCTTCTTTCAAGACTAGTACTATTAATAAATATCCTGAAATTATAAACACTTACTACATAGGAGGATTCTTGCACAACCAATGAGATAATTGCACCAAGCTGCTCACACAATGATTCCTGAAAATAATGAACAAGGTTAGAAGGGGGCCGAATGTGCATTTGATGTATCCCTTCCAATACCCAAGTCCGTCATTGTAAGAGAGTGAGGACAATGAATGCACTAGAATATGTGATTTATGGCTGGCATACTAAAGTCCCAAAACTAGGACTATTTATATCTTAGGACGATGTTGACTTAGTCAACAACAAGACCGACCTAGCTTAAGGATTTGACTGTCCTTTTAGGAGGGCATTCTTCCCATTGGACCATACAACCAGGATAATTGACACATCGTGTGATCTTCTATTAGGAGCAGGCCACAAGATGCACACTTTCTATACCTTGATCTACCCATTTATTGTGTCTTAAGTGTAAAATCCATGTAAATTTGAATTTTTATGAAAAATTGCAAAACGGTAAATAGTCATTACAATATGGGTTGAAAACCTAAAATTTTTTAGAGTTTAGATGACGAAATGGACTTCACCATTGGATTCGTCTCACGAAATCTAGTTACCTAGTCAATTTTCTTTGAATTCTGAGATAATCAAATTTTTTGAGTTTTACAAGGCAGTCAGATATCACGGGACCTAAGTAAATTAGAATGAGAATTCAATTGCGAAAAGTGAAAAATAATTTAAAGGTATTTCAAATAAAAATATTTTGAACATGAATCGGGACGAAATTTAATTGATTCGAGACAAAACTAGACCCAATAAAGGTGAATGTGTGGCGCAACAAGGACAAAGTGTTCCAAGAAGTAGAAATATGTGAGAAAATCATATTTTCTCCCCATTGTTTAGCTCGGTGTTACGGTGGAATCAATCTCTTCAACTTCTCTCTATGATTTAGGGTCCTACGTTCGTCAAATCGACTCGGGCCAAGAATTAAAATTTATCTGTGTGATGAGGGCTACACCTACGTACCCAAAAAACACAGATTTTGATGAAGTTCAAGAAATGAGATTTTAGAAAATCAAGGGTTAAAGCTTGATTTGGGATTTTGAAGGCTTCTACCGTTTGTTTTATGCTTCAAGGTGTAGGATTCTTTCCTAATTAGGTTTATTTCCAGCCTAGTGTTGATAAATGGAATACATAGGGTGTTAGAGATCTAATTTCATGTATAACACATACCTATGATATTTGAATTTGTTATGCAAAAATTACTTGTTTGTGATTTCTTGAGATATGTGATGAAATTGGGCATATTATGTGTTACATGATTTTATTGTCATGAAGATGTTTGATTAAATGTTTATGTTGGTTAAATGTGTTATTATCATTCATTGTATTATAACATGCTTGGGAGTTGATGTTGGTATATGCAAATAATATATTAACATTGAGGTTAATGATGTTGGTTTTAGGCTTATGATATAATTTACCATGGAAAAGGTTGTCAGATATTGAATTGTTCATAATGTGCTCATGACATATTAGATATGGTTGAGAATTTCAATTGTACATTTACATTGTATATGCACAAGTAGCATCACATTCATGGACATTTGACATGAGTATGGGTGTATGTGCATGTTTTTGAATCAAATACTATTCTTGGTGGTTGAGGTGTGGACTCGTGCAGGTTGGACCTAGGTCTGACTGAGTTGCACAATTGCATGAAAAACTTTTGTCGAGTTTAGCAAGAAGGGCTAGATACTCAATCAGGTGCAAGATCCGGTTATTGATTTATACACTTCTGCCGATGTAAGTCCAAAAAAGTATAACAGTGTACGAAACCTGCAGTGAGATTCCAAAATCTGAATACCCAACAAAGAAACATGATTTGTTTTTAAGAGTTCATTGGATGTGTAACATCAATGGCAAGGGTTTGGAATGTCTGGGTTCATACACATGACATTGCATGGGTTATGGGCTCAGGTTGAGTTGCATCTGTGAGTCTTATCTCATATCATGACATGACATAGATGATTCCATTGTTGAATTTCATATTCTTTAATGGAGTAATTGTTGCTTGAGATTTGCATGTGAACATTTCATATGCATCTAGGTTAGGGAGTAGTCTCTTTAGGATATACTCTATTGAGCGTGGATCACCCTTTATGGCGACAAAATTTCAGGTGCGGGACATACTCCGATGGACGGCTCGCGTTTGGACCTTCATTGAAGAAGAAAAGTTGAAATGGGACTTTTACACCATATTTTGTAAATCTAATATGTTATTTAGGTTTTGCAAATGTAATGTAATGTACAGGGATAGTCATTGAACTCGTATTAACTATATTTGTTTAAAATTGATGTTATATGAGTTTGGGCTAATGTTGTATAAGGTTAGAATGAGTTGGAATTGGAAAAATGATGGAATCGGGGGAAAACTGGGAAAACCTACCAATAAAACGATGAGTTCTTCTAGATAGAATATTTCCAGTAGGATTTTTCTACCGATAGAACGTCGAGTTTGACAGTAGAACATTTTCATTGAGTTTTCAACCAAGCATAACACTAATAAACCTACCAATAGAATAATGTCAGTAGGCTCTTTCCACCAGTAGAACATGTACATCTTCTACCGTTAGGTTTTCTTTAAACATCAAAATTTAAAATGTTTTTGCTATGCTTCTGGGCCTTGAGTCATTTTACTTCAAGGGGATAAATTGTGTTATGTTAAGAGTAAACTAATATATATTGGACCTTGGATGGATCGTGTGATTGAAATGTACACAGGTTATGCGTTTAGGAGTGCTTAGTACAAAGGAGACTTTGTCTAAATTCTGTGTTGTCTGTGATCCCAGTAAAGGTGATGTTGTACCATGGTGTCGGGTTTTGTGGCATTCACGGATATTTTCTTCTTTGATGGGTGATCAATAGGATGACAAAAGCCCTCCGATTTTAGGGGCGTCACATTAACCCACTCGTCTACTACGCCCAAGGAGGCCTGATTGAGCCTTTAATGCTCAGTGTAACTCGTGGCCATGGGCATTAAATAATAGGGGTAATCTTCCTTCGGATGAGCCTTGTTGAGGTTCATGAAGTCAACGCAAACTCACCACTTCCCTTTTTTTTTTTTGCACATGGAGAAGTGAACTTTGATTCCACTACCAGGACTATTTCATCATTAATTGCTTGTGCATTTTAGGATGCCCACCTCTGTAGCCTCTGCTTGATGGGATTGAAGATAGGATTCATATGAAGTTGACGGTAGATGGTCTTGGGGTTTATTCCCCATATCTCTTAAGAGGTCCATGCAAAGACGTCAAAGTTATGTCAAAAGAAATCCAACATCTGGCCCTGCTCTACTGTAGTCAATGAAGACCTAATCAAAAAGAATTTTTCCTTATCGCCTAGGTAGGGGTAAACAGTGGTTAACTATTGGCCAACTTTACTTGGGGTTCATCGTTATCAAGACGATCAAACTTTGACTCTTATTTGGCCAAGATGATCTCCTATTACTACTCATTTGCCTTAGCAACAATCGCTATATTAACAAGTGCATAAAAGCAAGTCTAAGAGGTTGTCTGGTCCATGATCCCCTAAGGGGTGGGAAATTTCAACTTATAGTGGTAGGAAGAGTAAGTTGCCTTCATGTTGTCGAGTTAAGTTCTCCTCATGAAGGCATTGTAAGAGAAGTCATAATCAATCAAGACGAATTCGATTTGTAGGGTTGCAATTCTCGTTGTGACTGATAGGCAAATCTTGCTGAGGGTCCTCATGGGTTTAAGATCCTTAGGACAAAATCCCATTTTCAAAAAATGATCCTAGTACATCAAATCGGAAGAGCTCCCTAAGTCCATAAGAATGATTTTAACATTCATTCTCTTAATTCTCAAGGCGATGATCAGAGCATCCTCATGGGGGAGTATGACCCCCCGCCAAGTTGGTGTTAGTGACTGTGATAGACTTAACGTTGTTTTGACTCTTCATGGAGAGCTTATCTTTTGTCTTGTCCCTTTTGACCTTCTCAGCCTACACAACCCTCTAAAGGTTGAACCTTGGGGAATTGCAAGTCGACCGTTCTTGCGGAAAGGTGTGGATAACTTTGAATGATAGTGGTTGCCTCATTGGCAATGATATTTGAGTGTTTTTCACTATCTCATGTCTTCTAGTCACCTATGAACTTATCAAGGTGAACTTCATTTACTAGTTTTTTAGGAAGGCATTGTATACTCAGCAATCCTCAATAATGGCACAAATATCAGACAAAGCAGTTCTTGGTAAATGGTCCCCTTGCATCTTTAGTGGCCATTTGAAGAAAGGTATCTTTTTAATCTAATGGATCATCTTATAGATGGGAGGAATTTCGCTTTTTACTTGTTTGTTCCTTATCCTGCTTCCAGGGGTTGATCCTTTCGTAGGGTCCCAACCATATCATCCTCGACCTTAGCGTATTTATCTATCTGAGCCCATTAGGTCCCTCATATTGGACATGATCCTTTTTTCAGGGATTAATATAGATACATTTCCCAGGCCAACCTAAGTTAAGAAGAGGTGGCTGCCATCACCTCTGAGCTGCCTTCACCTCATTAACCTCTTTCCAATATCTAGTGGCGTGTTGCCCTAGTTTTTTTCCTTCTCTCATTCATAAGTTAAAGAAAGTGCCAACGTTCTTTGGTTGCCTGCAATTGGTGATGAACTGAACTAGGAACTGCTCAGCCATCTGTTTCCATAACCTAATACTCTTTGGAGGAACCTCGCATTATAAACTTTGAACTAGGGCACTACAAACTTCCTCAGTATCTCTATCTTTGTGGTGCTTCAAATGAACAAGGACCTGATATGTTCAACCTCCTTGGGTTCATTTGTGTATCCTCCGACTTTATGTGGGCCATGTCCCCAAGAAGGGGTCTAGCTCATTTCTCCCCTCTGTCGGGGTTACTCCCTTGAAGTTGTCTTGTTTGGAGATGTGAGAAGCTCATACCTTCTAGCCCAAATAGTGGTGAAGGTCAGCTAGGGGTAAATCTCCTTGTGGACGCTCTAGGGAGCGCTATCTATTGGTATTGAAGTTAGTCTACCCCTTGCTGAGGCAATTCACGTTCTTGGGTGTTCTAATAGAGTTTTCAAAGTTGTTGAGCTTGTTAAGGACATTAATGTTGTCCAAACTGTTACCCAACCTTCCTTCAAAAAGATCCAGAAGATCTTGGGCAAGGATACCATCACCTTTATCGCTCAGGATCTAGTCGATGTTCAAAGTGTGCTAATAAAAAGAACGATTAGTCTCCTCTCAACACCTCCTTGGATACAAACTCTAACTGAGGAGGAAGTATATTGGCTTTTTGGTTCCACACATAAGGGTTTTCCTTTGTCGGATTTTGTGAATAGGTGTTCTCTATGGTGCTCACTATAAGGGATTGGCACATCGTTTACTATTTTGTAAGAAGAAGGCCTCAAGTCGTGCATTTTACTATGTCTTGAGCTGCTCATTTACTATGCCTTGAACCATTCGCCCACTATGCCGAGGGAGGGCTGATCAAGCCTTTAATGCTCAGTGAACCCTAGGCCCCAAACATTAAATGATTGGTTTTTCAAAGTGACACTTGATTAGTCCACGCACTCGGGCGAAGTATCTCATTAATGCGCGGGTCTGAGCATTAAATGCATCCATGTCATGGTGTCACTTGATTGGTTTTTTTATACGAGTTCCATGTCTTTTTTCAATACATGTGGGGTCTTGTGTTTATTCTCTATGCCTTTTGTACTGCATAGCCAACATTCCCCACAACATCCTATGACATCCATCCCCTCAATCAATTTGATGACGTGTTGTACGACCATCTGTCACGATTGCATCTACTCCTCGGGACTGAGCCTTATGTTCGAACTATTACAAGATGCTAGCTGTTAGTGCCTCCTCAACTTGTCCCGCATGGAGGAAATCATGTCGTCGATGCATTGCATTGTTATGTCCACGTGTCTGTGTTCATTAGTCTGTTAGAGCACGTCCCATCACTTACACCTTCAACTTTTTCAAAATACCACAATTACACACTAATACAGGTTTGCCTTCTAAATTAAATTCCTATCTCTGTTTCTATCTCCGTATTACAATGAAGCGTCTAAGTCACAAACTTAATTTTAGAAATAACTCATCTTTGCTATTTTTAAGGGTTAATTGCATTGTTGGTCCCCAAAGTATGGGATTTGTCTAATTTTGGTCCTCAATGTTTCTATTGCTTCATTTTGGTCCCTAAAGTATTGAATATGTTTCTATATGGCCCTTCAAGCAAACATCTAGATTCCTAATGATTTTTTTATCGTAAACTTATCACGTAATACCTAAATATAGACAAAAAAATAATTTTGATACCTCTTAAATAAAATTTGGATAGCTCTTAACAAAAAAAGTGTAATATGGGTAACTTTTGACCAAAATTTAGATAGCTCATTACCAAAACTGTATAATTTGGGTAGTTATTTAACCAAAATTTGAGTTAAAAATTGGTCAAAAATTATCTAAATTATTTTTGTCCATATTTAAGTATCACGTCACAAGTTTATGATAAAAAAATTATTAGCAAGTTGGACGCTGTCAGCTTGATGGACAATATCGAAAACTATTCAATAGTTCAAGGACCAAAATAATGCAATTGAAATATTGGGGACTAAAATGAGACAAACCTCATACTTTGAGCACCTCCTGGGTAATTAATCCTATTTATAATTATCTATCTCTCATGAATAAGTAAGATAGGACAGTGAGATCAAACAAAGATTTTGCATGTGACAAAGAGGCAGTTTCATAAGAGTGCATTCCAACTTAGCTTTTACAAGATCTGTTTGCTCCATCGAGTAGCAAAATTACAATCCAAATCTATTGATTTGAACCCAAAATTTAACATATTTGCTTTAAAGATACCAATAATGGTTTGAAAACCAACCGGATATATGCTTTAAATATACCAATGTTTTAGTTTGGGTAGGAACTTGTCATATTTGATTAAGTGAACCTCAGTTTCAATTCTTAAAAAAAAAAAGATTTCCCCAAGTTTGCTTACACCTTCTACAACAGGGATTTGAAAATCTAACTAAAAGTTCGTACTTAATGTATAAGATAAGTGCTAGTTTTTATTGGAGATATCAATTCTTTATAGCAAAATTGATGATGCACAAAATAGCTTTGCACACCACCTGTCAAGTAACAGTATTATTTGTAGTAATTAATAAATAGAGAGAGAAGGGGAGTATTATAGTGGTTCGGTCAATACGACCTACCTCCACTTCTTAATGGCTTGAGTCGCCGGGAACTTTATTATATCAAGTGTGTAGGGAGCAGAGAGTACAAGCTGGGAAAGGAGTGAATTATGCTCAGGTAAAAGTGTGTTGCCCCCAAATGTTGGTGGGGCTTACAATTTGAAAGCACCCCCTAACAGATTGGGGCGACTTTACAGCAACTAAGTAGCTATTTCGGTGAAGCTCACGACTTCCTCTCAACGGGTGAGGTGGTTAAGGTATTCTCAAAGAGACTCGGTCCAAGAAGAGGTGAGGGTGGACTGTTTTCTCGGCGGTGCAGATAAGGCTCCCGTGCTCTCTTTTGATGACGTAATCGAGCTAATGAATTTGACTAGACTTGGACCATATTGGGCTTGATGGGTCTTTGTAAGGCTGGGCTCTTTAATTGAGGTTGAACTTCCCACATAAATTGGGCTATTTAGGCTTGACCCATCATTTGTCCCCCAATGCCCCGTGTCCAAGGAAACTTGGAGAAGAGTGCATTAGTTTTAATCTTGAGTTTCAAGTGGTGGAGACTTCCCCTTGCTAGATGACTCTTCTCTTGCATAATGTATTTTCACTTTGGTACACACTTCAAGTTTTTTTTTCACTTTGGCTTGGATTTTTAAGAGGGCTCATAATTTTCAATTTGGGCTTCTCCACTAGGATTTTCAAGAGGCCCATAATTTTTAATTTGGGCTTTTCCTTTTTTAAAACCCTAACTATAGATTTAACCTCCTACTTCTATCTATTTCATTCTTCTTGAGTTTGGGCACCCATTCTTGCAAACCTTGAGAACCTATTCTTCTGATCTAAGTTCTTTCCATTCTATAGAAACTCAAAAAAAAGGGAGGCAAAGCTTGGAACCTTTCAAGAGTATTTTATGAGATTCTTGGGTGGAGTCTCTAAGTGGGTAATGTTGTTTGAAGGAGGTGGAGTGAAAAACTCCATTGATGCTATGGGGAGTGACGAAACTGAAACTGAAAAAAATGACCATGGAGATCTTGGAGCTTTAAGGATTCAAGGAGGAGAATGAGAGGAGTTGGCCACCGCTGCTATGGGTGCGTGCCAGAAGGTCGTGGGTGTTGTCTTAGGCCCCGGTCTAGGCGCCCCAGGAGCTGGCCTGGGCAGCTTTGGTAAGGGATCCTGCTTAAGTGGGCGTGCAGGGGGCGTGGAGGACAGCATAGACGAGCTGAGCAGTGGCCTAGGTGATAATTTGGACTGCTTGGGCGCCGATGAGGCTGTCCTAGACAGCCTAGGTGCGCTGGACAGTAGTCCTTCAGTTGGAGGTGGAAGAACTCAAGTTAGGGATCAGTTTAGTGAGCTGGGCAGCAGCCTGGGCACCAACTTAGGCTACATGGGTGCCCGAAACCCTCTAGTGGCTGCTGGTTTGTGCAACTTTGGAGAGCCAAACAACGCTGGGCTGCCCTATTTCGGCGAGCATAGAACGTCAGACACCTTTCCAGGCATTGGGCTACCTCGTTTGGGGGAGCATGAAGTGTCAGGCACTTCCCCAGGGGCTAGGCTGCCTCGTTTAGGTGAGCTTGGAGCATCAGGCACTTCTTTGGGAGCTGGGCTAAATATTGCAGGCAACAAGGAAGCTTTGAGCGCCACTTTTGGTGGTGGTGAACTGACTCCTCCGAGTGTACTTTCTCAAGCCCACGTTCTCCAAGACCTCCCAGATGGTGGCTCAAGTCACTCCTTACGGCCCCGAAAGAAGAAACGCAAAGGCAAAGTGGCACCTGATGATAATGGGTCTAAGGTGAGCACCCTTTTCAGTTTGCTAAATTCTTATGACAATATTCCTAGGCTTATTTTGGCTTATTGTATTCCTCTAACTGTGTTATGCCACCGGGCCAGAACAGACAAAACTGCTTGCGATGACTCCTCCGGTGACATCATCGTCTATAAGGAGATGTTGGAGGCTGGACTCGGGTTTCTCATGTCCTCTCCTATTTTTCATATTTTGCATTATTTTTCACTCACACCAGGGCGGTTGGCACCTAATGGTTGGAGAGTCTTGCTGGGCTTTCTTGTACTGTGGAGGAGCGTATATCATGAGGATGCTTCACCTGTGGAGTTCCATACAGCTTATAATTTGAGCCAGACTCTTGCTCCAAATAAAGGGTGGTACTATTTTACCACTAAAAATGGCATGAACATGCTCATGGGATTGCGCTCCAATTGCCATGGTTGAAAATCTCGTTTCGTATTTGTTGGTGGAGAGTGGGTTGTAGAAGCCGATAGGACCTTGGTACCAACACGATAGGGTGTTATCAGAAACACGGTACATCCTTCATTTACTCTCCCTTTCATTTTTCTTCTTTTTTTTGTATACATGCTCACTATCCCTTTGCAGACATGTCTAGTCTCTCCGAGGACCAGAAGTGGAAGTTGTATGTCGTAAGGGCTTGCCCTCACAAACACTTCAGAGCTCTTTTGCCTAAGGATACTAGGGTTGTTACTTCCTCCCCAAAATTCGGCGGCTCCTCTTCAAAGAGAAAGCGTGAGTTGATTCTTTGGTACCTCCCTCTTTTACTTGACATTTTTTATTTCTCGTAATACTTTTGCTTTCTTTGCAGCAATGGATAAAGAAACGATTGGATCCCGCCTCTCTAGTAGGATCCCTCCTCCTCCTAAAATGGTGAGGACGGGAGATGTCTCCCAAGTGACTTCTCCAATGGCATCGCTCGAGATGAGTTCTCCTTAAGTAACCTCTTTGTTAGAGCCCCAAGCTTGCAGAGACCCGTGAGAGGGCCATGCTCAGGGATGCTGAGCTTTCGGAGACCCATGGAAGGTCAGCCAAGCTCGAGGTTGAGCTTACAGTGGTCCGTGAGAGGGCCACGCTCAGTGAGGCTGAGCTTGCAGAAACCCGTGAGAGTGCCATGCTCAGGGAGGCTGTTGCTCGGGAGAGCTTTACAGACTGAGGAGAGGGTTGTCATAGCTGAGAGGGACTTGAAGGATGGCCTTGTTGTTGCCTTCCTTGATGGTTATGATGAGCTTCGAGGCAAAATCTCTGCTGCCTTTCCAGATATATAGACGTTTCGAGCTTCTTGCCAACTGAGGCACGTGAGGAGGATGATGAAGGATCTGCTGTGGATTATGAGGAAGAGGAGGACGACCATGAAAGTAGTTAGAGTGTTAAGGACTTTTAGTTTTTTTTTTTGTAAAGAAATGGCAGTTTGTAGTCTTGCTTTTGTACTGGTACTCCTTTAAAAATGAAATAAAAATTCAAAGATCTTTTTGGAGTAAAATATAGAGAATTTTATTCATTGATCACTTATGTCAAGCGATTTTGGGTAATAATCCCAAAAAAAATACATTGAATATTGGGTAATAATTCCCAAAAGAGGGAGAAAATAAAATCAAATTCCCAACTCTACTACTTTGACTCTCTTAATGTGTCATTGGTAATACCTCTCCAAGTGCTCAGAGTTTCATGGATGGGGTAAGACCTCTCCCTCAGAATTCTGAATCTTGAAGTTGTCTGGCCTCGCTACTTCTATTATGAGGTAGGGTCCTTCCCAATTTGATCACAGTTTTCCTTCCCGTGGATCCTTTATGAGGAGGATCATTTTCATGAGGACCTAGTCTCTTGGTTGGAAGGAACGAGGCTTCACCCTTGAGTTGTAGTACCTCGCCATGTGCCAATTGTATTCCTCATTACAGACCATAACCATCTCCCATGCCTCCTCTACCAAGTCGAGGTTGATGCAAAGTCCTTCCTCTGTGGTGAAAGACTCATGGTGTTGGACCCTTAGAGAATGTACCCCTATCTCCACAGGGATGACCACCTCGGTTCCAAAGGTGAGGGAGAAAGAATTTTCCCTAGTAAGAGTCCTTGGCGTGGTTCGATAGGCCCATAATACACTTGGGAGCTCGTCAACTCAAAGACCCTTTGCTCTTTCGATCCTTGTCTTTAGGTTGCGTAGCACCGTCCTTACCATAACTTCTGCTTATCCGTTCACCTGTGGGTGTGCTGGGCTATAATGAGGCTGCTTTATTAGAAGGTTGGAGCAAAAGGAGTTCAGGAGCTTGTTGACGAACTGCTTGGCGTTATCGCTAACAATGGCGTGTGGTATCCTGAAGCGACAGACCAGGTTCTTTCAGATAAAATCTTTCACTTTTACGTCTGTTATTTTTGCTAAGGGTTCTGCCTCTGCCCACTTTATGAAATATTCGATGGCGACCACAACAAACTTGCATTATCCCCTACTCAGAGGTAAGGGCCTAGAATGTCAATGCCCCATCTGGAGAAAGGCCATGGACTCATGATTGATGTCAGCTCCTCCGGTGGTTGCCTAGGTGTAGTGGAAAAATGCTGACATTTGTTGTACTTTTTGGCAAATTTTTGGGCGTCCCTCACCATGCTGGGCCAGAAGTAGCCTTATCTAAGTGATTTCTAGGCGAGGGAGCGTCATCTAGAGTGATTCCCACAAATTCCTTCGTGGATCTCCCACGGGGCGTAGTCTGCTTCTTTAGGTGAAAGGCATCTCAGTAATGACAAGGAGTAGCCTCTTTTATATAGAGTATCTTGTAGGATAATTAACTTGGAGGCTCTCATCCTAATCTTTCTAGCCTCTATAAGGTTGTCTGGCAACACGCCCTCCTAGAGGTATGCCCTTATTGGGGTCATCCATTTTGATTCGGCTGAAGTGCAGTTGATATTTGTAGTGTCCACGTCTAGCCTTCTTGGTTTGAACCGATAACCAATGAATGTTGGTCCTCCTTGTGGAGCTTCCATGGATGAGGTTAGCCTCGCTAGTACGTCTGTGGCCACGTTGTCTTCTTTGGGGATGTGTCTTATCTGGAAATAGTGGAACTTTGTGATCATGTTTCTTGCCATGCCAAGGTATTAGTGCATCCTAGATCCTTGGGCTTTGAACTCTCCTTTCACTTGATTAACTATCAGTTGAGAGTAGCTGTAGGTGACGAGCCATTAAGCTTCCATTTAAACTGCCAATCTTAATCCAGAGAGGAGGGCTTCATATTTCACCTTATTGTTTGAAACAACAAAGTTGAGCTTCACTGCATACTTAAGAGTGGTGCCATCTAGGCTGATCAAGATTTAGCCCGCTCCTCCTCCTTCACTGGTCGAGGAGCCATCTACATAGAGTTTTCAAAGTAGAAGAGATGAGGGTTTGGAAATTAAAGTGGGAGACTGGGTGTTGAGAGGAGCTGCCTGGGCGCCAGAGGAAGCAGTCTGGGCATTAGAGAAAACTGTCTAGGCGCCTAGAGGTACAGCTTGGGCTCCTTGAGGGGCTGCCTGAGTGCTAGTCTGGGCGCTTGGGGTGCAGCCTGGGCTTTAGATGGGGCTTGGGCACCTAGAGGGGCTACCTAGACGCCAAGAGCTGCATGGGCCCCTATTTGGGTGTTAGAGGTCGTCTGGACGCCTAATGATGAAGGTTGGGTGCCTGGGGAGGAGATCTGGACCCTTGAACTGACCTGGGTGCCCAGTTTGGTCGCTTGAGAATCTCTTCTAGGCTCTTGGGTGTTCCCTTTGGTCATCTAGGTATCCTTGCAATTCTCTTCTTTTGTTGGTATAAGCTCGGTAATGAAATCCGCAAGGGTTTGTACTTTGATGGCTGCCCTTAGTTGGTAGTGAATGTCGAACTCCCAGAGTTCCACTGCCCACTTAATAAGTCTGTCGTATACACCTAGCTTTCTTAGGAATCTTTAAGAGGTTGGTCTATAACAACAACTATGTTGTGACTTTGAAAATAGTGTCGTAGGCGTCTCGCCGTTGTGACCATGACGAGCGCTAGTTTTTCTAATCCTAAATACCTGAGTTTTGCTCCCTAGTATACTCTGCTCACATAGTAGATAAGCTTCTATGCTCCATCATCATTCCTGACGAGGACTGAGCTCACTGTGGATGGGAAGGTGCAACTAAATAGGTCTTGAGTCTTTAAAAGGCTTCCTTTACCTTATGTCCCTATTCGAAAGCTTTTCGGAGGATCTTGAAGAAAGGCAAGCATTTGTCTGCAGATTTTGAGACAAATCGGTTAAGTGCTCCGATCTGCCCATTGAGGCGTTAGAGCTCCTTGGTGGAGGAGGGCAACTTCATGTCAAGGATAGGCTTGATTTTGTTGGGGTTTGCCTCAATTCCCCTCTAGTTGACCATAAATCCTAAGAAGTTTCTTGACTCTATGCCAAAGACACATTTATCAGGATTCAGCTGCATGTGGTAGGATCACTGGACATTAAAAGTTTCCTGCAGGTAGCCAATGTGGTCCTCTGCAGCGAGGCTTTTCACCAACAGGTCATCTACGTAAACCTCCATCATTTGCCTAATTTGAGACTAGAACAGTTTGTTCACCAGTCGCTGGTAGGTTGCTCCTACATTCTTCAGCTCGAAGGACATGACCCTATAGCACTAGGTCCCTTTCGGAGTGATAAATGATGTCATCTCCTGGTCTGAAGGGTACATGTTAATCTAGTTATAACCAGAGTACGTATCCAAGAAGGTGAGCAGCTCAAGTCATGCAAGTGGCGTTGATAAGGAGGTCGATCTGTGGTAAATGATAGTTGTCTTTTAGGCACGCCTTGTTGAGTTCTATGAAGTCAACGCAGAGGCGCCATTTCCCATTAGCTTTAGTGACCATTACGACGTTGGAGAGCCACTTCGGATATGCCACTTCTCTAACTGCCTCATTATCTATTAGCTTTCCACCTCCTTGTCCATAGCTTGGGCCCTTTCAGTGGAGGCACCTCTTAGCTTTTGGCAAACACACTTGTGACATGGCTCAACATTGAGACAGTTCATGGCCACTTCTGAGTTGATGCCCCTCAAGGTTTGCATGTGACCATGCAAAGACATTCATGTTACATCTCAGGAAGTCAATTAATTGGCGAACCACAATTTCAGTAGGGAAAGAACTAATGTACACTCTTCTGTTTGGATGTTCCTTGTCTAAGACCACAGGGGTGAGCTCCTCGACTAGTTCTCTTTATTCTACGGTGGATTCATCCTTTGGGTCAAGGACCTCCACATGCAATGTCTTCTGTGACTTCCTGGTCTTCATAGAGAAGACGAAGCACTCCCTTGCCGCTACCTGGTCTCCTCTGACCTCTCCGACTCCATTCAGGGTTGGAAAGCGGAGGATGAGATGATAAGTGGAGGGCACAACTCTTAATGTATTAAGAGCAGGTTGCCCTGATATAACGTTGTACGCTGATGGGCAGTCTATTACCAAAAAGTTCACCATGATTGTAGAGCTCCGAGGTACTGCTTCGGCTGTGATAGGTAGGGTGATGGACCCTAGGGGATATACCTTATCCCCTGAGAACCCAATAAGGGGAGATTTGATGGGTTGCAGTCTTTCCCTGCCCAAGTTGATCTTTTCATAAGATTTTGCGAATAGGATATCCGCAGAGCTGCCGCTGTCAACTACGATCGTTCGCACCTGAAAAATGGCAACGGTCATGGTGAGCACCAGAGGGTCGTCATGGAGGTGTTGGATTCCTTCTAAGTCCTTGTCTGAGAACGATATGACTTCGTTGCCACCATGTATGGGCACTTTAGATGGGCACCCTTAAAAGAGGTGCCTCACCTTTCTAGCATGGGCCTTCATGGTGAAGAGTGATTCTCCTCCTCCTGTAAGCCCTCCGAAGATAGTGTGAATTTCTTCAATGAGTTGTGGATCTTCCTGATTGTGTGGTGGCTACGCATGTCCCCTACCAGCAACATATTGTCGAACCACGTTGAATGAGGTCCTCAATTTGTCTCTTGAGGTCGTAGCAATCGTCGGTGTCGTGGTCCCGATGAGAGCGATAGTACTTGTTTGGGTTCTTTCGGTTTGGAGGAGACTTCATTGTCACAGGCCATTTTATGGTAGGGTCATCTTGGATATGCAATAGAATATGCCTGACAACGAAATTAAGGGGAGTGAATGGTTGTCAATCTCTCTGAGGAGTCGGTCTTTGACGGGTACCCTCTCTGTACTCCTTCGTTTGTTATTAGTCTCCTTCTTGTTGTCCTTGTCTCTTCCCTTTCTCTTTTCTCCTGCTTTTGAGGACTCACTCCGCCTGACCCTCGTGACGTCTTCTGCATTCATGTACTTTTGGGCTTTGGTTAGCAGCTCTGGCATGCTCTTTGGTGGGCGTTTCATTATTGAAAAGAGGAACCTTGACGAGCAGAGGCCCCCCAAGAAGGCAGTCATAGTTACCTTGTCAACGGGTTTTTCGACCTAAAGTACCTCCTCATTAAAATGAGTGAGGTAGCTCCTCAAGCTCTCGTCCTTGTCCCATTTTATGCTGAACAGGTGAGTGACGGGCTTCTGGTGGGGGTGCCCTCTGATGAAGTGGGATACGAAAGACTTGCTCAACTCAGCGAAGGAAGCGATGGAGGCTGGGGAGAGCTTAGCAAACTATTGCCGAGCGAAAGCCTTCAAGGTGGTAGGGAACGCCCTGTACATGATTTCATCGGGGACGTTATGGAGCTGCATTACGGTTTTGTACGTTTTGAGGTGGTCCAATGGAACTTTAGTTCCCTCAAAGGTCTCTACGGACGACGTTTTGAACTTCTGAGGAAGTAGGTAGTTCGCCACATCCGGCTTGAAAGGCGTGTTTGTTCGCCGTATAAGATAGTCCACTGTCTCTGGTCCTTGAGCCTTCATGGCATTAAAAACGTCACCCAGTTAGTTTTGTACTTCCTTAATTTTCTCATCCCAATGATTGGGGACTCCTCTAGAATGATCATGAAAATGACTCTCATGTTCTTGACTTTGATTTTCACCCTCATCCTCTTAGAGACGAGGGTTCTCATCATGGGAAGCATGAGGAGAAAGAGGTGGAGGTCCCTTATGATGGGCTCCCCTGTGTGGGGCGCCCAAGGGTACTCCAATAGGGCGCCCAGACCTGCATGGGCGCTTAGATCGGGAATACCAAGGTGTGGAGCTCCTTGTTGTCCAGGGCATAGAGCTCCTTGAGGTCCTCCGAGTTGTGCTCCTCCAAGTTGTACTCCTCCTTGTCCAGCGAGCATGAGTTATAGGATCTGCTGGTTTTGGGATGCTAGCTGCTGCATGATCTCTAACATCTGTTGAGGATTTGAAGCTGGAGCATTCGGGAGAGGGTTGGCCGGTGGAGGAACAATTTACTCCTCTTGTGGTGGATTATCCTCAAGTTGATTCATCGATTTGGTGGTGATCGTCATAGGTTCAACAGAGTGTTTTTGGAGTGAAAATTCAGTCGGTTCCCACAAATGGCGCCAAACTGATGATGCACAAAATATCTTTGCACATCACCTGTCAAGTAACAGTATTAAATGTAGTAATTAATAACCAGAGAGAGAAGGCGAGGATTATAGTGGTTCGATCAATACGACCTACCTCCACTTCTGAATGGCTTGAGTCGTCGGCACTTTATTATGTCAAGTGTGCAGGGAGTAGAGAGTAAAGCTGAGAAATGAGTGAATTGTGCTTAGGTAAAAGTGTGTTGTCCCCCAAGTGTTGGTGGGACTTATAATATATAAGCGCCCCCTAACAGGTTGAGACGACTTTACAACAACTAAGCAGCTATTTCGGTGGAGCTCACGGATTCCTCTTAACGGACGAGGTGGCTGAAGTGTTCTCCATGAGACTTGGTCCAAGAGAATGTGAGGGTGGACTGTTTTCTCGGCAATGCAGATAAGGCTCCCGTGCTCTCTCTTGATGATGTAATCGAGATGATGAGTTTGACTAGACTTGGACCATATTGGGCTTGGTGGGTGACTCTTTAATTGAGGTTGGGCTTCCCTCATAAATTGGGCTATTTGGGCTTGACCCATCAAAATTCGTAGGCAATGTGTCTTCCTGTTGAATAGAATTAGGCTATGGGGAAAACTCTACTACCGTATTGAAATTTATAATTTTTTACAATAAAGTTACACTTTTAAAAGAAAAAATTATAACTGTTCAAACGAAGGTCATGATCGATCACAAATACTTATGATCAATAATAGATGGATTTTCCTTGAATAGTTGTAACTTCTTCCCTATGAGTTGTAATTTGACCTTTAAAAATTATAACATTTGGTATCAATGCCAACCTTTCATAATCGATCACATCTTTTACAAGTTGTAAATCATACTTTAAAAAAATTATAACTTAACTTTCAAAGATTAAAATTTTCGGTGCCGTAGCGTTGGCGGTAGCATAGCCTTTCCCCATATTCACAATAAGAGCAGTAAGACCCAATCCCAAGA
>CM042186.1:14426344-14440648 GCA_023539305.1 Ilex asprella
CACTATATATATAAATACTATGGGAAATTCTTGCCTAAATACACAGTGCAACGTAAATCAATCAGTTAATTTGGAGAAGTGAGAAGTGAGAAGTGAAGACCCTAGAGAGAAAGAGAGTAAAGAATGAGAAGAATAGGATAAAATTCAATGTTAATGATTTTGAGAGGACGTTGGAGACCGTTGAATTAATCTACTTGAAACCGTCGAATTAACTTATTAAAATCTGTCTTATTTTATATTATAAATATATACATATATCAACATTATTTCATATATATTTAATTGTGCCTACTTTATGTTTTTTGTTCTATCACTTTGTGTTGGCTGAAACTTAAATCACTAAGAATTTTTAGGCACACTTCAGACACATCCGAACTAGCTGTGAAGATAACATGCGATTTAATAATTTTCAAATAAAGTGAGGGATCATTTTTTTATACTATAAGAATTAGGATTATTGTGTGGCAGCTTAATTGATTATATCTATCATGGCATTAATATTAAAGTTGTTATTAATCCCAAAAGTTTTACCAAAGGAATGTTGGATGATCTGGCAATCACCGGGGAGCACCTGAAAAGAAGTCGAAGATCGAAGAAACTCTGGTGTCGGACCCCATGATTAAGTCAGCAAAGGTGCAAGGAATTGAATGGTATTTAATTGAGAGAATTACTTACCTTATTCTAGACTTGTCTAGCCTTTTTATAGGATGGACAAATTTCAACGCTGGAGTGGCTAGAAATGTGGAACGTCACTCCAAGAGTATCTCAACTAGTGTGAGTTATTTTAGTGGGATATAGGCAAGCTAGCTGCAAAGCTGTTAGTGGAGCTCTCTTATGGAGGGAATTCCATGTGCCCAAGGTCCAGGACTGCTCCCACGTGCCCGCCTCATGTCTATTCGTTAGTCATCAGTTGTCATGCAACATTTCAAACTATAAACACTCAAAGGGATCAATTTTATATAGTTACAAGTAATCTCATTTTTTTGAAAATGATTGCAATCAACTTCTTTTTGTTGCAACGTTTGAAAAGAAGACTGAAATTGCCTTGTTCCAAGTCCACCTAAGGTACTGCTTGTTAGATCCTCAAGATGTTGCCAATCGCTCTCAGCTCTCGGCTAGTAGAGTGTCTCTCTCCCATCTCCAAACGATGATGGAGATGCCAGGTGAAGGTACCTGATCCTTCTCTTCCATTTTTAATCCTTAGTTTTATGTCTTGATTTTCCTCTTCGAAACTATGTCTCTTCTCTGTTTTTTGAGAGTCTCTACAACCCTTCAAAACCTAAGTTCTTAATGTTTGTTTTTTCCCTTCTGAAATTCTAATTCAGCTGTGCGACTTCGGTGAGTCTCTACAACTTTTCTTGACCTGAATTCCTATTCTGTTTCCTTTCTTCTCCTAAAAAGAACCTATATCCATAAAATACTACAGTAGCATTTATTCCATGACCTATACACCACCACACTCATAGCAACAGAGCCTCTTTTGGTAACATAACTACATTCATCGTTTGGAATAACCCTTCTCAAAATGGCAAACCAACCCTTTTTGAACCCTTAAACACCCAGACTCCAATCTCTATTAAATTTTTATGGGAAATGTCATTCAATAAAATCCAATTTCTATACCAATTGTAATTCTTGGTCCCTGTCCTCATTACCAGTATTTCCTTTGCCTTGTGATCCCTTTACAAGTGCCCTTTGACATGTCCTTCTATTGTGTCCATACAATGTTAGGTTCCTTCTAGCTCATTTGTCCTGGTTGACGCCTTATCATGCTCCCTTCTTCTATTTTCCTTTGGTCTGCCTGGAAATCTTATCCAAGGAGTAGGATCTAATGGATCACCAAGAGCTGAGGGTTATTTTATCATATCACAACTCGGGTTAATAAAAAGTTCAAGTGCCTTAACAAATTCAACCTTCTTGAAGTAATCAATAAAAATTCCTCAATGTTTAGTCTCGTATGTGAAATAGCTTGAATGACATGCTTACAAGGTATGCCGGATATATCCCAAGCCGCCCAATTATATGTCTTTTTATTTAACCTGACAATATACCTAAACTCCTCATCCATTATCCCATAACTGAACCCCCCAGCTTGCAATACAAAACAAGCCTTCGACTCCACAGTTGTTTTGCTCAGCTTTTTTCAGATATTCTCTGTCACCAAGCCATCCCAAGATGGCCTTGTCCTTGCTGAATTTGAGTCATGAACTTTTTTGCTAATCCCATCCAACAAAGATGAAACATGTTTGAACCTCAATATCCCCATCTAATTGTTAAACGAATTTGTATGATTGTTGGTGACATGGTCACTTTTGATGCTTACATCAAATGCATGCCTAGCCCATGTGTGCAATGGCAATTGAAGTAATAACTCATATGCATCCTTTGATGTAGACTTTAATTCTAAAATGGCATCATTGAAGTCTTCTTTGTTGTATTCTCTAAAACATCTCCAAAACAAATTTATCAACATCACCCCTGGGATCTTAGCCTTAAAGTTGTTGAATAGATGCCTACAACGTCTGCGATGAGATGCTTGAGGAAAGATGTTCCTGAATACATTTTCCAATCCCTGATTTAAGAAGCAAAAACCAACAAAACCACAATTGTAAATAATCGTGTAACTTAAGATAATGAAGTACAAAATTATTCAAGTAATGCAATTCTAAATATAATTATGTACCTTGTGTTGGTCAAACATGAAGCATTGTGGATGTGCATCAAGTCAAATGAAATCTGCCAGGTGACCAAGGAAAAATGACCAACTGTTCTTCAGTTCACTTTCAACCATAGAAAATGCCACAGGGAATATACCAATATTCCCAATATTAAAACACCCCTAAATGTACCCTTGAGATGGAAGCCATCCAAGCCTACAAAGGTCTACAAGCACTCAAGAAACTAACTGCCAATACGTGGATATCAATGAAATTTCTCTTGAAGGGTCATCTTCCTAGAATTACTTGAGCACCTGTTTCTATGGCAATAATGCTCCTGAATTATTCCAAAGTGTCTCATTGCCATACATTGTCAGCATCCCAAATGATTTACCATGATATCATTTGACCAACACAATGATACTTAGGAATAATTCAGAGTTATAGAGTTAAAAGCAACCCATATAATCAGATGTTATAGAGTTAAAAGCAAAGCTCTTGATGAAACTTGGTATTTATAGACCCTTACATTGAGTCCACGCCAATTTTAGGATTCACTTTAAAATAAGTCATCATATGTTTTGCAATCCATGTAGATGTTGCTTTAGTATAAATTGTAGCGCTAACACAAGTATGATCAACTTTCCATGTTTTCACCTTGTGTGTCACATCATCCGAGAGGGGGGAGGCATGGATCCAAGTACAACTACTATTCCAACAATGATATGTCACCCACGTTTTCTCATTCTTGTCTCTAATTAATTTAAAACCCTTCTGCAAAGCATAATCTTTTAGACTATCTGGAAAGTGATGCATATCTCTCAATAAATGACCAACTTCAAACTTGATAGTCCCATCAGGTTGTCTTTGAAACTCTCTACCATAATTTTTTAGTAGCCTTCTCTCTAGCTACATGTACATATCGTCAAGGATAACTAGCTAGATCATAACTCCCAAAATCATAATCTGACAGTCCATCATCACCAGTATCTAACTTTGTTTATTGCTTCGAGCCTTCACATGTTACCCGATTTTCCTCCTCATAGTCTTCATCCTCAGACCTAATTAACATTATCAGCTTCAAAGTCACCATCATCAATATCACCACCCATCCTATATTTATTTTCACCAACGGTCCAATTTGTAATTGCAATGCCAGTTGTCCTTGTATTTTCGATGGGTTTGATCTAACACTACCCACAACCATAATTGTGATAAATAAGTCAATTGTATACTTATCCTTATTCAATGCAAACATGGTCATCAATTCATCATCAGTCTTGACTTCTATTTTCTCTTTTTTATCTGTTACATTATAAAAGCAGTGTATTGATAGGCTAACATCTGCTAGCATATCATCTAATGCAGTTGCACACATAACAACTAACATGTCACAAAGACGGTAATGATTTGTGTTATTTCGGGAGGGGAAATCTGATGTAGAACTTCCCTCACGATTATACACGTGGAACTATAAACACTTTATTTAAAAGAGGGTAAATATGGTTTTCAATTTTAGTCCAATTAATTACTAATAAAAACTTAATCGACTACAATTACCTCTTCTCTCACAAATATTCCAATGAATAGAGTTAACCCCTTTTAATCAGCACAACCCAACTTAACCATGATGATTTATTCGAATTAATCTTTAATTAATTCATTAAAAATGATTTCACAGCAATCCCAAACCCAATGCACAACTATGTATGGACAGATATTTAGTCAATCATTCCAACAAACGTGTGTGTGCAAGTAATCAGAAGTGCATATAATAAAAAAATAAAGAATATAAGTGATTTGTTAGCGCAAAAACACCCCTTCGGAAAAACAACAGGAAATCTTCTCGGTTTACCAAAGCCTAATCCACTACTCGCTAAGTCAATATACAAGTACTCAAGTCTTATACCTCAACCAATACTATGGTTAGATATTCATTTTCTTGTTGTCTATTCGCCAAAGGTGCTCCTTTGATATTTAGTATATTTTCACTTGGACATCCTTGCCTCACGGTTTGTCTAGGCCTCGAGTAATCATAGGCATGCCAACGATTTTTAGAATGCACACACAAATGAGTTTATCAAACCAACAAGATTTTGTTCTCCAAGTATGTAGGTTTAGGGATCTAGGTGGTGGTGGAAGCTCTCAAAGTATAAAAAAGATTTTCTCTCTTATAAATCTCACAAGAGAGTTAACCTAAATGTGGGAAAAGCTCTCCCTATTTGTATGTCAGGAATAAGAGTAGTCTTAGTAAATAAGAAAACTCATATTTACGAACGACTGCTTGATCGGTGGGAGGGCAGTCATAGGATGGTTATCGCTGGAATGAAAATCACGTTTCAATCCTGACTAAAGCATGCAACGCTTGAGTGATCGTGAGCACCACTCGAGCAACCATGAGCACTCCTTGAGCGACCATGAAGGCACGCTCAAGCAAGCTCTATGCTACCTTCTGTGGTCTTTTCCCATTTCATTCCCTAAGTCATTAAGAGACGGACCTAGCCAAGGCAAATGAGCATAGTTCAGTCTCTACTAACTTTTGAAGCACAAAACCAAGCCAAAACTAGTCCTTTTGAGTAGTAAAGAGGGTTGCTCAAAGAGGGGTTTGATTATGACTCATTCTATATTTTCTAAAATCATAAATAGTTTTAGAAAATCTTTTCATTTGAAATCACCTAGGAGTCATAGTCGGATTCCTTCAAATTCTATTTTCATCATAATCAACTTAAGTTAAGAATAAATAAAAGTTCATCTTGGGTGTCTAGGTCATTACCTTGGCCTCAGCATGAAGGTGCATAAAAAAGTTGAATGTTATTGCTTTGACGCTTGAATTCCTCCCTTCAATAATGCTTTCAGATTTTAAACTTGATAACATCACGACTATGAAAGAGATTGAGATTTACAATGGAATCTACAAAATTTGTCAATTAAAAATGTTATCTAACAATCTTCCCTTTTGGCAATTTCATGAAAAATACACCAGTTAGGAATTAAGATTACAACCCCAAACCATTGAATAAAAAGAATTGTAAATCTAGTCTCAATAGTTATGTACACGTCCTAAATCTCTCTCTAGTAAAACAATCAATTTCTTTAGATGAAGCTTGAAGATTGTAATCCTGCACATTACCACTCAAACCAATTCCTTATGAAAAATATTATATGTTAGAAAAATAAATAACATATTCTCAGTTTTGGAAAGCACTAAGTTAAGCATAGGGCTTGATGTTGGTCTATCAATGTGCAACACATCAAGTTCTTCCCCTTAGTTGGTGTTCACAAGTCAAATAACAAGTGAAAAATAAACCAAGTAAAATAGGTGACTTCATGCAAAGTTTGCCAATTTAATCCCCTTGAGTATTTGAAAAAACTCCCCTTTTCAATGTTCACATGCAACTTACGTAGACTAGTCAAGAGTAAATCTCTCTGATTCCTCTCATATTTACCTAAAATATTCTCCTTCTTTTGTCACAAATATTAACCCAGTGATATCATGCGACAAGCATGGTACATAATCAAATTACCCAACATATTCTTATCTTATGTTTTATAAATGTCAATCCAATGACAACATATAAAAATCATGACATATAATCATAGTATAAAAAGAATGTATGAAATACACATCAACTAGCGAAAATCATGCAACTAAACTAAGCAAGGTACAAATAATGCATAAAACTCAAAGTCAAACATGATAAACAAATTAAGCTCAGGACTAAGAGTATGTCATAACAAACCAAAAATAACTAAACAAATAAAAATTCAATAAAAGGTAAAAGTCAACAACAAAAAAATAAAGAGTACTTTATTATAGGCCACTAATGAATATAAAAATACTATCAAGCTCACATATGGCCTATACTACAAGTTTCAAAAAGAAATAGCTCAAATGGCTGCATCAAACTCTACCTGCTCCACGAACTCCTCCCTGTGTTTTAGGCGTATCTATGTCAATAAAATATGCATTCTCTAGCATGTGCCTGAGATGACGAACCTCCCTGCGAATATCCCTCTGATCTTTCCCAATGTTGGACATCCCCTCGTCGAGTGCATCTAGTCTGAGAGCAGTAAGGCTATGCTGCTGATTTATACTGCTTTGTAGGTGACCCAACCCATAGGGTCAAACGTATATCGAACAAGTGTCTCCCTAAATCTTGAAGACTCTTTCCCTAGAGGTCTCAGATGTCTTAACAGCTCGTCAAACTAAAAATCACCAACACACTTGTCTAGACAAATGCGGGTGATCAGAGAATCAAATGAAAGAGAGCCAATAATCCTCCCTTTACAAAAAACTCTCCGAATGACTCAAAAAATCACACATAACAGATTTATCTCCAAACCCCGTACCAGTAGCATGCAATAAATAGGCTCGTGGTGTGTGAAAATTGGAAATAAGATTCTTTGGGTCAATGTTACAGTTGACAATCAAATTTATAAACTCGTAATTCCTAGTCAGCCCTTGTGGTAACACCGATGAATGGCTAAAATTTGCATCTTACTATGCTTTTACAAAACTAATTATGCTTTGATGGAGTTTAACTGATCACAATTTAGGACCAAGTTGCACAAAATCCTAAAGTAAATGGATACCAAACTTTCATGCAACACCCACGTGTTTCGAAAGACAATTGGAGAAGTTTGAAATAAGGCGTGAACGTTCGAATGTCAATCCACGGTCGAATGTCCTCTTGAATTATTTGACGACCAGACTACTAGGAAGATGGCATATGGTGTGTTGCAATTATTTTCAAAAACGACCAAGGGCTACTTGAGTACAATGTTCTAGTGTTATACAAGCTTCCAAAAGTTGTCCTTCACAAGCTTCCAAAAGAGGTCATTCACATGTTTGCAAAAGATGTCATTCACATGCTTGCTTTAGAGCTTTAATAATTGTCATATTAGAATTTGTAGCTTTGTCACATTTGGCTCCCGGGTAGTTTGTAGCTTTGACGCATAATACCCTGAAAAGAACAACAATTAATGCATTATCCCTAATTCACACACTAACCTTAATAGGTCAATTTTGATTAGTTTAACTTTGTTTAACTAACACAATTGACCTATTAACTTAATTAAATTATGCATTAATTAGGATTAATCAGTCATGATATTCGATCTTCAAGTTTCTTTCACGGAAGAGCAAGGTCTTCCTCTCATTTTTCAAAGCAATAGGTGGCTCTCAATAGGACAAGCCAATTTAGGGTTATGAAGTGGAGATGAGACTTAGCCTGCTATTTATAATGAAATCTAATAGGTTCTCCCATTACGGGCCACAATTAGATTAAGGTCTATACTTAACTGCCTCAACCACATCAATTAAACGGTGTACATAAGCGCATCAAAATAAATCACTTAATAATATTGGGTTCATCTCATTGGACCATAAATTTGGTCCCTTTTTTCACAAACTAAAAATTAACTATCAATTAATAGAAGTCCAATATAGAAAAAATTCCAACATTCTCTTACTTGGACAATATTAATTATAGTCATTTAAAAATAAAATGAAATTATATATATATTTTGAAAAACAAATCCCGGACTAATCAAACAAAACTCAATGTGGCCACAATAAAAAATATTATGGTCCTCAGACAACATCTCAAACACAACCCGATCCAATAAAAATATTATTTTAGAACCATGGCGGGCTTTACATCTTTTATTGACATAGGACCAATCCATGATTATAAAAAATAATAATTCTATTGACATGGATCAAGATGTGGTAGTGTAGCAAGAAAATAACATCTCAATATCTGATCTGATAAACATGTTATTTTCATTGTCAGTCCTCCAAATAATTTTTCTTTAACAACATTCTTCAACAATAAGCTAGAGAAATCAATTACCTTCAATAGTAAACTAGTATGTCTCCAAACTTAAAATCGCAAGATTTTCTCAAATGATGTAATTAGAGACATACTCAATTGACAAAACAGTCATACTTAAGACATACACCAAGTCTTAAGATTTTGTATAAAATGACATGTTATAAATGTGTACACTTATAACATAACAAGAGTATCGTGCTAACAATAAGGATAATCATCGAAATATTTATTATTCACCAAATAGATGCATATCAACCATATTGAGTATTAATTATCACATATAAAATTAAATCAATACTAAAGTTCTTAACACATAAATAAACTCCCACTAACCAAGTACATCAAAAAACCCCAAAAGATCCATATTGTCAACATGTTTCTTAAAAGTTACAAATCTAAGTCCCTTGGTTAAAGGATCAACAAGCATTGATTATGTATTAATATTTTTGATCACAATGTTACCTTTCTTCACAAGATTCCTAAAAGAAATATATTTAATTTTCATATGTTTAGACCCACTAAAATGTTTGTTGTTCTTTGAGAATAATACAGTTGCACGATTATCACAATAAATTATTAGTAGTCTAGAGATGAAATCAACAATCATAAGTCTTGAAATAAAATTCCTTAGCCGTATAGCTTGTATTATAGCTCCATAACATGCTACAAATTCAGCTTGCATTGTGAAAGGAGCTATGAGAGTTTATTTAACACTCTTATATGCTATTGCTCCTCCAGCTCACATAAAAATATAACCTGAAGTTAATTTTAAATCATCCTGACACCCAGCAAAATCTAAATCTGAGTCACTAATCACCTCAAGACTATCAACCCTCCTATAAACAAGCATGTAATTTTTGTTCTTTGCAAGTATCTCATAACTTTCTTAGATAAGACCCAATGATTTAATCCTGGTTTAGAAAGATAACTGCCAAGAACACTAATTACAAAAACAATGTCAGACCCGGTACAAACCTGTGCATACATTAAACTGTCAACAACACTTGCATAAGGTATATTCTTCATAGACTTCTCCTCAAGATTATTCTTGGGGCATTGACTTAAAATGAATTTATCATCTTTCACAACAGGTACATCCCCAAACTTAAAATTATGCATATTAAATCTTTCAAGTACACGATCTATGTATGCCCTTAGAGAAAGTCTCACCAATCCAACGATTCTTATCCCGATGAATCTTAATGCCTAACACAAAAGATGTTCCCCAAGATCTCTCATGTCAAATGTTTTGCATAATAATCTTATAAAGTAAGCCCAAATCATTACAAGAAAGTAAAATATCATCACTATAAAAAACAAAACAAAAAAAATGAATAAATTTGCTCCCACTGACCTTAAGATATATGCATTTTATCTTTCATGGCATCTACTCACATATTAGACTCAGGACAAGTAATAGTATTATGGTATGTTATAGGATCAACAATATCACCAATATCATAATCACTTTCCCCAAGGTATGCATAATATTCCTCAGAAATAACAGGTCTCCTTGGTCTTGTAGACCTCCTCAAGAAAATTTCAGTAGTAGACTCTAAAGGCTGAGGAGCTTCAATAGAAATAGAAGGGTCAATTGTAGGAACATGAGGATCAATCACTGGAGCAAGAAAATTAACAACAAGAACATATATAATATTCTCTTGCACAATAGGTAAAGGAATAAAAATAAATTTATCTTGTTCATGCTCACTAATATGTTGCAAGTAACAAACATCATCAATATCATGCTCCAGAAATTTTGTTGTTAAGGACTCAATAATTTTAGTACCACGTGTAAGACAATAGAACTGATATCCTTTTAAATGTTTTGGATAACCTATGATAAAACAATGAGTAGTTCTAGGATCAGTCTTTTTTCCAAAAGCGTTATAGATTTTGACCTCAATAGGACAACCCCAGTCTCGAAAATGGTTAAGGCTTGATTTCCTATTAGTCCATAATTCAAAAGGTGTTTTTGGAACAAATTTACTAGGAACTCTATTAAAAATGTATGAAGTCATTTTAATGGCTTCTCCCCAATGATAATTAGGTAAGTTACACCAACTCATCATGCTCCTCATCATGTCTTTAAGGGTGCAATTACGCCTTTCAGCCACACCATTTTACTCGGGACTACCACACATAGTATATTGGATAACAATCTCACAATCTTTCAAGTGCTTGACAAACGGTCTCAAATGCTGCCCAAACATGTCATATTTGTCATAATACTCACCACCACGGTCAGACCTAACAATTTTGATGATTTTTCCTAATTGTTTATCTGCCTAAATTTTAAAAATTTCAAGGGCATCAGATTTTTTATTAATTAAATAAATATATCCATAACTGTAATAAAAAATTTATTACCACACAAGGTACGTGACTAAGGTCCACTTATATCAATGTAAATGATTTCTAAAAGATCTAGATTGTGAATTGCACTCTTCTTCTTAGTCTTGGTCAATTTACCTCTAATACAGTCAACACAAGTTTCAAAGTCTTCAAAATCAAGGAGAAGAAGAATATAATTATTTATTAATCTCTCCACTTTTTCTCTAGCAATGTGATCCAAAATTTTATGTCATAACTTTGAAGATTTTTTTTTAATGAGAGGTCTCTGAGATACTATATTTACTATACTTGAGAGAACATATTCATTATGGACAACCAAGCATATACTATATAGACCATCTAATAAAACACAATGACCAACAATTTTAGAATTTAAAGACAATTGAGTTTTACCATTACTAAAATTAAAACAATATCCAATTTTATTAAGCAAGAAAACTGAAATCAAATTTCACTTAAATGACGGTGTATAAAAAGTATTTTCTTAACCAAGTTGAAAACCAATGTCTAAATTCAACCTAACAGTTCCGATGAACTCAACATTGATTTCATTATTATCTCCTACTTTATGCTTGACTTCCCCTTTACTTGGCTTCCGTTTACTTGTGAATCTCTTCTTCCTTATTCTTATTTTCTAACAAAGACTTGAATCGAGTGTACTCACTTTTCTTATGACCTCTTTTCTTACAAAAGTAACACTTGACATCTTTTCGAATGACAATCCTAAGATCTCCCACATTCTGACTAGTACCATGCCTTTTGAAATCTCGACCATTCTCTGGAGCATTATGATTAGGGTTTCTATTATTGTCTTGATACCCATCTTCGAAACAAGATTTAGGTTGAGAAACAAAAAAGACAATTTCATTCTTTTCTTTTCTAAGTCTTTTTTTTCTCTTCAGAATCACACTTGGAGATGAAGTCTTTTATTGTCCAGGACTCATTTTGGATATTGTAGGCAGTTTTGATTTGACTAAACTCAGAAGACAAAGAGTTAAGAGTATGATGAACAATGAAATCATCAGGAATAACAATTTTGAAGGCTTTTAGCTTAGTTTAAACATGGACTATTCTAAGGATATATTCCCTAATACTACTTACATTGTCATATTTTATAGTCGTTAATTCATTCATTAGGCCTCCAACTTCAGTCTTGTTGGATAATTTGTATCTCTCTCCTACAGAGGTAAAGAACTAATTCTTGGTTTCAAGCAAGTCACTCATAAAATGTTCATAAATAGACCTTATCATGACAATCATACTCAGCCTATTAAATTTCACTCACTTTGCATAACGTTTTTTTACTTTAGGGAAACTTTCACTATCAAGTTTAGAAGGTTCATTCTCTTTCAAGGCAAAGTCTATATTAACAATTCCTATGACAAACTCAATATCTTACTTCCATCTCTAATAATTAGACTTAATCAAAACTTCAATGTTGACATTATTATTATTTATAGCAAAAGAGACTGTTCAAGGCAACAAGAATATAAACAGTTAACAAAATTGAGCAATAAATAAATAAAATGTGTTTTGAACATAATAAGTCATATTTTATTAAGAGAGTCCAAATACATAAATACAAACTCCCTTTTGGGCAGAGAATGCAATATGCTATATGTAACACCCCCTACATGAGAAGATATTGTCCGTTTTGGGTCCAATGGCCCTTACGGATTTGTTCCTTCCAGTATCCCTGGTAAAACGAGTCTTGCCAAGTAAGGGCTAGGAGCTTACATTTAAAGCCCAGCAACTCCCTCTCCCTAGCCGCTGTGGGACACTAGGACTGTGCATTCTTTTAACAGGAACCTCACAATCCACCCCCTTAGGGCTGCACGTCCCCGTGCAACACATACATATTTACCAGTAACCTCTCACCCACACGCAAGCACGGCAGTGGCCCACCCTCGAACCAAGCGAGAGTCGACTCTGATATCATTCAGTAACCCTCTCCCCCCCACGTGACAAGATATTATCCGGTTTAGACCCACTGGCCTTCACGGAGTTGTTCCTCCCAGTATCCCTAGGAAAACACGTCTTGCCAAGTAAGGACTAGCAGCTTACATATAAAATTCAGCAACTCCTTCTCCCTAGCCGATGTGGGACAGGATTGTGCATCATTTTACCAGTTCTCTTTCATGAAACTAACCAATGAGAATACTCATGTTTCAAAAAATCTATTCCCTTTGGGCAGATCAATCTTCTAGACTATTGCATCTCCAACACAATGTTTCATGACATCTCCAAATTGTAATACACAATAACCCCCTTTGGTCAGGTAATTATATACTATAATTTAAAGACTATCCCATAACAAAAGCATGAAAAAACATATAAATTTTAACAAATAAACCACTTTGGTGACAACCATCCATCTTAACTCATAGTTTTTTTTTTCCAAACTGGAAAATTTAATGACATCTTTAAATTACAATACACAATAACCCCCTTTGGGTAGGTAATTGTGTATTATAATTTAAAGATCATCTCATAACAAAAGTATGAGAACAATCTACAAATTTCAATGAATGGATCACTTTGGCGGCAACCATTCATCTTAATCTATAGAATTTTTCAAATTGGGATATTATAATAAATTGTCCATAATTAAATATCACGTGATCAATCAATATGACGTATTAACCAATATATATCTCTATAGATCACCTATCATCAATCCTTCCATTCAAGTCTCAATTCTATTTTTACTTTTAAAATTAAGTAATTAAATTTACATATACCAACATTTAATAAATAATTTGTAGATCATAAAAAAAAATCATCATATAAATCACTAGAGACTAAAATTAGAATTGTACAAATACCATCTATAAATTATAGCAATTCAATCAAAGTTACATGATAATAAAATAAAATAAGTCATTGCTATCAGTAAATTGTATGGGCATCGTCAACAAAACTCATAAATAACTAATAATTATTTAATAAAATGACCGAATATATGACATAATCAAATAAAATATTAACCCCACCATTTAATATAACACACCAATTGAACAAAACAACTGTATACAATTTGCATAGAAGAATAGGAGAAGGCTACGGTACAGACGTTTGAAATTTCGGTATCATACCGAAATATTTTTGGCGGCTAAAAGCTGAAAAAGTCTGTATAATGGTGCAGAAATTGACACGTGGAAAGGCCAAGCAAGGCAACCGGATGGCAACCGGTTTGACTTGTTGCAATGAAGGATATACCACACGTACAAAAGTAAAGGGTAAAATTACAACATTACTGATAATTTAAGCACAATAGTGACTAAAATTGTCAAATTTGTGAGAATATTTATCAAATTTGTGGCAATATTTACAACTTCAGTGGTTTGTTTATCAAATTTGTGAAAAAATCTTTACAACTTCAAAGATTGGATTTGATCGATCAAATATGTCTTTGATCGATCAATGAGTAGTACAATGACGGGAAGGAGGGCAAA
>CM042186.1:14466091-14477115 GCA_023539305.1 Ilex asprella
CTCGAGATGAACTCCTAAGTTCATATGAACGGGCCTTACAGCTCACGACGAACTTTACATCCCCTATATATGAACCCCGCCGCTCATGATGAACACCTCGATTCGCGAAAATTAAAACGAACGCTTGGGTGCAAGATAAGCCTTCATAGGGCTAAGATAAGCCATACAGCTTATAGGCATACAACAAAGCAAGAGAGAAACTTGTTAAAATCCAATGTTCATAAACACAGGCAAGCACCTAAAAGAAAAGACATAAAGTTTGTTACAGCAAAATTGTTTAAAAGGGGAAAAGCTTCTAGTTTCCCTCAAGTCGTTTCTTCAATCCAAGGACTTCCTCCTTCAGGCATGCATTCTCCTCCCGTAGATCATCTCTTTCTTTCTCTGTCTTTACAACTGTACTAAGAAGCTTATTCCCGACAGAGGAGAGCAGAACTACCCCACAAGAAGACTCACCCTAGGAAGAGGAAATGTTAGACCTGTCCTTCCTGCGTTTTCTTGAAGATCCTCCAACATCTTCATCGGACTCAGGAATGGAGGAAGCTAAAGAATCTAGAGCAAAAAAAAATCCCTGGCAACAGTTGCGACACTAAATAAGAAGAGGTTGTTCGATGTCATCAGCTCAGGAAAAGACATAGGCTCATCCTGGGCTATCTCCTCAACTTTTATTGATTTCAACAGATGAAGACCAGGTGCACCTGTGCAATAGCAACACAATGAGAGCAGGTCATCAAGGACTCAAAAGAAAAAACACTTAAGATACTTACTAGTATAAGAGAAACTTCCCCAAGATCTGGGAACTCTACACCCTATGTAGTGCAACACGGATAATCTCCAAGAATCCCTGGAAGCGAAGAAAAAACATTTAATCCACCCTTCAGGTGGGGAAGGTTGATGATACACCCGAGGACGCGAGCACAAAATCCTCCACCGAAAACAACTGAAGCAAAGAACCTCATTATCTTCAAGTTTATAAAAGTAAAGGAATTCGAGGACAGTAGGGAACTCCTTATTACCCTATAGTCACCAGAAGATGAAAAAGTTAATCAAGGCACCCCATCCACTACGAGACAGGTGAGAAGGGCACAACCCACAATAAGCCAGAATCCACCCAATTGAGGGATGGATGGGAAGTCGAAGGCCCATCTCCAGAGCACTTTCAAAGAAACAGACCTCTCCTTGAGGAAGATAGTCACAAGGTTCATCAGAGGTCAGGATTCTCAGAGGTAAGTCTAAATCAGGGAAGAATCACTTTTCACCACGTCCAAATCCAAAGAAGTCATCACCAAGTGAAACAAGCGATTGCACTGTCATTCCCTCTCGATTCCAGAGGAAGTTCGCTCCTTGAACAAGGAAGAAAGGGAGCAGCCATCAGAATTTCAAAGGAAAAGAAATACAAAGTATAAGAACTCTTCAAGGATCAAAAAAAGCCCCAAGGTTCAAGAAGAGAAAGTTCCTAGAAATCGTGGAAAGTCCAAGGGGACCCTGGGTTTTAAAGAGCTAAGAAGCACGTGGAAAGAAAAGTCGGTGACCCCTTAGAGTTTCCAAATTAGAACGACAACATCAAATTTGGAAAGTAAATGGGTGTGGGCAATGAAGCCCACCGTCCAATGCTCCCTTAAGGGCACCCAAAATAAGATCACTGGCAGTTATTCATACGAAGCCAACATCCAGGGGAGCTTGGGAAGGGCCTCTTACTTACAATTGATCCAACAAAGAAAACTTCCCAAGTAGCCTCAACATTACACTCAGTAAGCCAAGAGAAGTCTAGTACAATAAGCTGTGGAGTAACTTGGGAGCATAACCTCAAGGTCATATCCAGTTAAACCAAAACTAAGCTCTGCCAATCAGACTCAGCTAGCTCGGGAAAGCAAGATTATTCAGAAGGAAGACCTCCGCCGATCTTTGTCCCGGCTAAAGAGGAATCTAGACATAAAACTTTCATCCCTTAAGGAGGGGCCTCCTGAGATATATTCTTAAGGAAATTTCTCAGATTTCTTTGGGATGAGGTCAGCTCAAGGGATGCATGGACCCTCTGTTCTCATGATATGCGGGGGAAAGACCTCAGCATCAAATTACTTACCTTATTTATCAAATCCAGCAAATCTTTTTTCACCATGAGGAATGTTAAAGCACCTAATACCAATATAAGGGGACCAAAATAGCAAGAAGAAGCTCTATAAGAGACATCAACACTTCGATTGGCCTCTAAGCTTCTCCAGGCTAAAAAATTTTGATTTTAGGAGAGCTGAACACTCCTCAAAGCAAGGGGCAAGGAAGGGGAATACAGAGTAAAGGAAAGTAGGATTACATCTCAAATCAAAGTTACATTTTATATCAAAAAATAGAAGTTGCATTTAAGAATATGGAATCAAAATATATTGAATGTGAAATCAGAATTACAAAAAAAAGAGAGAGAGAGAGAGAGAGAAATGAAAAAGCCCAAAGTTTCTGAAGAAGGTGTAAGTGAAGGATTTTGCAGCCGATGAACCTTCATTAGCAAGAGGCAAAAGAGGAGAACTTTTAGGGGTGCTAGTCATAGGGACCCCTACTCCTGTTGTCGACAAATGTTGAGCAAGGGCCTCATTCACAAGATCGGCAGAGAAGGACATAGTAGTAGGAACAACAGCAGGGTCAGTTGGAAACTCAGTAGTCACAAGAACAGAGGTCATCCCGAAAGGAAGAACTGCATAAACATCCTGAACCAAGACCCCCACAGGAGGAATAGACATCTCAGCACCTTTTGGAACCACACCAGAAGCAGGAAGATCTAAGGCGCCTTCCTCACCCTCTATATCGGACTCCTCCTCAGATGGGATAGCAAAGTCAAAGTCGAGGTCTGGATAGGTCTTCTCAGCTTTACGTTGAAAAGCAAGCCACCCAGTCGCCCACTTGGTGATGATGTATCCCTAAGCTCAACAATTATACCGTCCTTCTACTTAATGATAGCCTTCTATGCCTCGAGCTCACTGCAAAGGGTACCATTAGCCTCGAAAAAAGTGACCTATTCCCCTTTCAGACTCATAAGAGAGCTCTAGTCATCAAAAACCTGTTGGCTGGCTTTGGCCCAAGCTTCGGTTTTAAGCTTGAGCTCTTCTCTGGTCATTCTGAGCTCATCCCTGGCTTTCTTTTCTCCCTCCTCAGCTTTATCTTTCGTTGTCTCTAAGCTCTTGGAGGTAAAAGCTTGTCTCTCCATTTTCTCTTGGAGATCTTGCATTTGAGCTCGAAGGTCATCATTGTCAAAGGACAGTTCAGCAACCTTAAGCTCGTACGCCTTCAGAGCCTTGGCAAAGCTCTCTGAAGATTGGGCCCTGCCCATCAAGCTCTTCACATGGATATCCAGCTGAGGAAAAGAAGGAAAGTGGAGGAGGATTAGCATAAAAATACAACATAAGGGTGAATGGACATATAAAAATGTGAGGACTTGCAGTAGCTGCCCCTTGGAGAGTTGAGTTGATAGACACCTCAAGAGGCAAGAAAGAGGCCCACTAAACGTCAGAATCAGGGAGGACAGAGGAAATAGCCCTAGCAGCAAGTTATATGTTCTCAAAAAAGGAGTCTTTACGTTCCTCTGCCTTGGGAGGTCTCCTTTTCTCAATCTCGGGTCTCATCAGATATGACTCAAGAGTCTTTCTAAAAGGACTGTAAGAAATAGTATCAATTTGAAGGTGAGGGATCAACCCCAAAGCCTTCTCGACCTCAGACAAGTAAGGAGAAGTTTGGCCTTGCTCAAGAGCCCGCCCAGAAGGAGGATGAACCTTTGGGAAAAGGGAGGTCACTTTGACCTGTAAAGTGTTTAACGATGGAGCCAGGACTTTGGTAACAGAAACCGGAGGGGAGGAGGGCACCCCCAAGCTCTGGACCTTAGCTCAGGTAACAGGGCTGCCCCTAGATCCGACCTTAGCTTTCCGTTTGCTGCCTTTCCCACTTTTCTTCATCTAATCAATCTTCGTCTAGAGCTCTCCTGAAGTGAGCTTCATCGAGGAAGTACCTGAGAGCTTAAAAAGGGTAAGTCAAGAAAGGAGAAAGGTAAAAAGCCAAAACACTACAAGGAAAGAATATATAAAAAAGAAGAGGGTATTACCGGCGAACAACAGAGATCGGGACAGAAGATTCAATCCTCACCTTAAGGGGCTAAATCCCTGCTGTACAAGAACCCAAGGCCTGATGAGTTCAGAATACTTCTCGGAATTACACTTTCCCAATTTCAACAGCACCCACTCGTCTTCAGCTCTGAGATCAGGTCAAACACCTGAAAAACAGCACAAGAAAAGCAAAATGAATAAGACAACTCACTTACTCGATCTCAGCTAACTCAAACAGGGACTTACCCGTGTTGTCAGGGATAGACCAGGCCCTAGGAATGGGGAGAGTGTCAGTCTTATATGTGAGATTACACTCCCATTGTGAGCCACCCACATAGAAGAAGTGCTTTTTCTAGCCCTTATGAGAGCTCGGGAGGTCAGATATGACTACTTGAGCCTTTGTTCACTTAGAAATATACAAGAAACCCTCAGAAGTAGTGTGTTTTACGTTGAAAAGTTCCAGGAGTAAGGAGATGGTGGGAACTCCAAGCTTGTATTTCTTGAAAAAAATGAGAAGACCAACAAGAATACCCTAAAAGTTGGGGGATAGCTGAGCTGGACAAACATTGAAATGTTGTAGAACACCCTTGATGAAAGGTTGCATGGGGAAGCTTAGACCATTCTCAAAGGCAGCTAGGAAAAAGCAAACCTTCTTATGAACTTGGGAAACGTACGGGGTAAACTCGTCGGGACTCCAGTATTGATCCCTAAGGGAAAAACATAAATGAGTACTAAGGACCTTTAGGTCAGAAGGAGTGAGGTCACTAGGGGCCACGCATTCCGCAGTTCTGAAGGCAGCTCCAGAACCCTCAACATTGCCTGAGATTCCTACGCTGCTAACCTTAGTCTTGCCTTTGCTGGGCTTTGGGCGCACTGGAGGGGAAATTGGGGGAGGCTCCTCAACATCAACAAAGTCGACGCCTAGAAAATTGTCAATTTTATCTCCCACCTCTCCTAAGTGGACATCCTCCTCGGCAGACCTATCCCCCAAGAGGGAAACAGATGAAGGAGTGGCTCCAGAGGAGGCATACATGGTTGGACAAGAGAAAGGGAGATTGAAAGAGCAGTAGAGAGAAGGAGCATCGGTTAAGCACTCTCGAATAACCCTAGGGTCTGCGCAATAGCTTCCGACGCCAAGAATTCGCACGGTAGAAACCCAGTCCACAAAGGAGGGAAGAGAAGACAAGCAATAGTCTCGATTCCGAAAACAAAAGAACCAAAAAGCTCAGAAATGCAGTAACCACCTCAAACTCGAGGGATCCAAAACGGGAGAAGAGGTAAAAAAAGGGCAAAGAACGTACCTAGCGTAGAACGAACAACGAACTATGGCCCGGAGTGAAATCAAGGAAGGGGAACAGTGCAAATCCTTGAACTGAACCAGGAAAACTTGATTTTGAGTAAAGAACCAGAAAACTTCGAGCAAAGAAGCTAGAATTCAAGAAAGAGAGGAACGAAAATGGAAATTGAATAGTGGAAGAAGGTGGTTCTAGTAGCCATTTGGGCATTTATAACTTGAAAGACATAGGCTTGAGCATGCGCGGGAATCAAGGAGACCATGATTACTGCAAACCATCGAAGGACAACCCCCACGTGCAAGCCAAGGTTTTCTATGTGCTGGTCTAGCTCGATTTTAGGCAGCTCAGCCCCTACTCAAACTTGCTTAGACCAAGGGCTGGGGAGCAACTGATGATACCTGAAATAAACCCCAAGTATAAGCTCGACTAAACTAGGAGATCAGTTTCAAACTCATAGCCAAGGAAGTGAGAAACAAACAGCCAGATAGCAGAAGGCATCTCTTAAATAAAGGCTAAACTGCATTCAAGACACAAAACTCTCAATCAACTAAGATCCTCTCCTACAATCAAGGAGAATTCCACGCATGAAAAATGAGGATCTCACCAGAGATTCCACAAAACAAGGAATAGCTCTATAAATGTTGTATCACACCTCCACTATAGGGACATAACCCTAATTTCTTCTACATTGCACTGTAAAGCATCTAGATAATCAATAAATAAAAAGGAGCAAGAGCCTCCATTGCAGAGTAGACTAGCCGAGCTCTCGAGTCAGTGAACCACTATATTTTCACTGTGCAAATCCCCTTTCTCCCTAAGATTCTTCACGACAATTCATATGAGCCTAGTAGCTCAGATCTATGTCATATGGTCTAGACCACTCACTACCATCCCCATCAGATTAACACCATCAGGCATAAAAACCCCATTAAAACCACTATTCTTTATCCTGTTAAAACATATCAAATAGATACTGAAAATCAAGTAAAGTAAATGGAAATAAATAATAAAATAAATTAGAAGTTTTAAAACTTCTTATTTTATTCTAAAACCCACTCTCATGAATGCCATGTATTTAAATGGACAGTGTCTCCAACAACCTGATCAAAATACAGAAACCACGATGCTGCCATTTGAGACTCTGGTTTTCTGCTTCTCCATCATTAGTCAAGAATAACTCTCGGTCCATATTTGATCTTGCTGCCCAGAACGCTGTTGATAGCTCTTAGAACTCATTCATCTTTTCTTTTCTTTTGTTCTTGCACTCATTCATCTTTGGGAGTGACGTTTAAGTAGCACTTTCCTGAATCCTTCAAACAGAGAACACAGTGTGTTAGCACTTGTTTTTTTTTTTTGAACTGGTGTTAGCACTTGTTTACTCCTAGGAACTTTGTCCACTCAAGTGCCAAGCAGGGCAAAGCTCAAATAGTAAGGAAGTTGGGCAGCTGAGCAAGGTCCCTTTCTAAAGGTAGGGGCAATCCCCACCCCCACAAATATCATTTCCACCCCATTTAAATTTTTATTATCAAATTATTAAATTTACTCCTTCTATAAGTTCACCTTATATTTTCTCACAATTAAGGTTTCATTCAATATTTCATCTCATACGCCCACAAAACCCCTTTTTTAATATGAATTTTTTCAATGAGATATAGGTTACAATTACTTCTCGATTTAATTATATATTTGATTTCATGTGTTGTGTGGATTTTCATTTTTTTTGGTATATTTTGATATCCCTGTCAGGTTTAATAATTTTTTATATGTACGCATTCTAACTAGCATGTTGGTATCTCTTGCGACCACAAATTGATGGGCTTAGTGATTAATGGAGGTGTACATAAAGTGAGTGAGCTTGGTTACTATTAGGATGTGTATAGCATGAGGTAAGCTTAATTACTAATGATGTGCATATAAAAAATATGAACTTTGTAATTTAATAATAAAAAATTAAATAAGGTAAAAATAGATATTTATAGAATAAGAATAGCCTCACTCGGAGTCCCAATTTTTTCAATGACCATACAGTAGTCATTTGCTTTTACCCTTTTTGTCAGTTTTTTCCTTTCACTTGCCTACCAAAAAAATAAAAATATTTTTTTATTATTTATTAATTCATGGATTCTAACTATGGTATTAAAAAATAACTTTTTCGTATCGTATCTTTGTTTTTCTTCTAATGCAAACTTGATACTTGTATAAATTAATTATTTTATTATTTCACTTTAATTTATTGTTTTCACAATCAGCGATCAAAAATAAATTAAAGGAAGATTAAAGACCCAAAATCATTTTAAGATATATTACCGAAAAAATCTGTGTTACTTTAGTGCAATCCTTAATTCATCCTATTGTTCTAAGTTAGCTTACTACTTGAAACTCCTGACTTACGGTAACCATTTTATTTCATCTGTCAACTACATTAAATTATACTCATAGTTGTGTAATATTTGAAAAAACTCTATTCCAATTTTGAACCAGCTAGCCTTGGTGCCAAATGCTTCTACCTTGAATGCAAACTTATTGGAAAAGCAGGATTGTGTTCCAAACATGTGGTGCAATCTCAAAAAACTTCATTTACATACTCCAAATACACAAACTCTAGCAATATTGGGAAATGATATAGCAACCCAAAAAAAAAGGGACCAAAAACAAGAATCAACTGAAGTAGAGGAGTGGAAACGAGACCAAAATCACACCCATATCAACGCTACATCATTTAGTCCCTATTTTTTATCTCGTTTTTTGGTTAGTCTAGCATTTTCCCTTCAATATTTTGAAGAAATGAAATGTTGCAATAGAATGAAGCTTTACATTCAAACATCTGCATCAAAAATCCCACACAGAACTCTGCTTTTTTTCATACCAAAACTTCAGGCACTCCATAGTCAAAAGGAAAAACTCAACAAAATCGTACTTCCATACCATATTGACTTTTTCAGTACTGTATTATCACTATCAATCCAATGCTTACTGAGCCGGTAAGCCTGGATTTTTTTTTCATCCTTTCACTACTTTTTGTTGAGAAAAAGGGCAAGATTGCGAAGCTCCTCGAATGCATGCATTGTTTCTGCATCAAATCCTCCTGCAAACTGCACCAAGCGGGACAAAGGGATCAAAATAGAGAGAAATCCTTTTATATTATGAGCAGAAACCAGAACCATTTTCCCTATCAATTGAATTTAACCATAAGAAATATAGATATACAAGAGGTATATTATTCTCAACACTGCTGTAAGTAACAAACCTGATGAATTCGGAAAGCAAATCTCACTCCTTGAAGCAGCATATAGTCCATGGAAGAATCTTTTTCTGATGCCCCTTTGGATTGAAGTTCCATAGCTACCCTCTTCAGGTACTTCTTTGCCAGCTTGACTGAGCCAAACTTTATCTGCAATCAAGCAGAGAATCAATCCCGCAAATCCACCCCTGAAGACTTTTCGCAGACTAATTTTCAGGCAAATAAGAGAAAATAGGGGTTGCATTACTCTAGGAAGGGGTTCTCAGGCACCACAGACAGGATATGCACATTGACAGTGAATAAGGGCTGCCGTTAAAACAGACCCCATGTAGAAGAGTGTTCATCACATAAGGAAAGATGAAATGGCAACAGGAAAAAAAAGGCATAACAGAATAATTCAGGGCCACCTGATTTAAGTTTATTGACACCATTAGGTACTCCACCATCTACAAAGATGAAGGAAAACAGAGAAAGAACAGAACTGCTAGATTTACTTCTCTTACATAAATTCACTGAAGTTGAATCTATAATGTTTGTCTGGATTTTCTAATTAGAATGAGAGTTTCTAGTTATAAGAAGTGTGTTGAGCCACAAGTGAAAGAATCATCCCTGAGCAAAGTTGAGGTAAATTGTGTCTCTTTTTTTTGTATAACTTACTATATTTAATCTATTGGTCACCCATACATGGAACTTAGACAAAGTTGTGGCAAGGAACTAAATTTCATTGCGAAATGGTCAAGACAGTTCAAAACATTTCTATTTCCATGGAAAACTGAAACAAATCATGATTGAATACTGAGGTTCATATGTTTCGATAAATGTTTACGAATGTTTCACAAACCAATTTTTATTTTTATTTTTTCATCCTGCTTCCAAAATATTTCAAAAGTATTACCAAAACGTTTCTATTTCCAAGCTGACTAAAACCATGAAATGCAACAAATTTTTTATCCTTGAGGGGTGATCAACTTTATACTTCTATTGTCAATTCAATAATTTACTACAAAATATAATTCAGACAACTAAATCGAAATAGGACAACGATTGAGCTAAAATAATTTGGAATAGGAGCATTGTTTTCCATGCTTATCAGGTAACTTCCTGTATAGAAATGTGACATAACAATGACCAAACCTTGCTTAATATCCCAGTATCAAGCATCCAATCTGTGGGAAGTTGGAACTCCTTGCAATGACGCATCAATGAATCCCTTGTGCGGAGAATATTGTATACAATACGTTCCATCCTGGTATAGGAAAGAAATGTATAAGCAATCCCAACTAGCTTACATAAATGAAGAAGACAGTATAGAAAGGTAATAAGATGCTAATAATACAATTTCACTTCATACTTCTCAGACAAAGCAACCATCTTCTTCAGTGCAAGATCACATGGCAATTGAGGATTATCCTTGTAATTAGAAACTTCATACTCCAACTTCTTCAGATCCCTATATCCAAATGCTGCCTCTCGCAATGTGTCAGCTTTCCTCTCTGGCCAATCAAAGTGCTTTAGGACTGCCCTTTCGTCAACCTTCATGACAAAATAAGCATAATTAGCAGAACTGCAGGAAGAATGATCTCCAACCTCTCTTAATTATCACACATCGAACTGGTGATGATTTGCACATATTTTCACTAATTATAATCTCTAGGTATTCCCAAGGAACTGCAAAAAGTCTGAAAGGATTTGATTTTGACAGATTCTAAGAGAAATACAGATTGAAATCTAGCGCCAAGTACCTTATACATAATATGCAAATCAGAATATCACTTCCATTGAGTTATATTGCTACATCTGTTTCCTTTATTTCAGCTATATGGTGTCCCTAAGCTTCTAATACAAATTCATCGGAATAATGTTGAACATCCTCACGAAAATTTGCCCAAAACATTTTCTGAAATGACCAAGGACCAACTTACTAGGAAACAGAGTTCATCATCCAGCCACTTGACAAATGCCACAACATCTTCAATGTCCTGATAAACTGCATTATTGACCTCTCTTATCAAGAAGTTCACGAATTCTCCTTGAGTCTCAACATCAGCCTTTATCTGTACATTGAATTATCATTAAAATAAATGGATCAGAACATGACCACATAGCAAGAAATGGAAATCCGAACTTGATGAAAATAGAGTTGAATTAAATTTCTTATTATCATATGATTGCTACAAATTGTGAGAAATAAGAAGGAACCTCCAAGCATGTTTGGAAACTTCCACTCCATCACGATACCAAAGATTTTCTATTTTATGAGTGATTTAATAATCAAATGAAAATTGATCGTAGAAACTCAACTCTGGAGCTCTATCACTCGTTTTGGGAATAGTCCAGCTATTTGAACTGAAAACTTAATTTAGAGAAGAACAAAAAATGGAAAGCACTCACAGCAAGCAAATGAGT
>CM042186.1:14480601-14493139 GCA_023539305.1 Ilex asprella
AGTATTTATATGAATTTCTTACCCTGAGGGGGTTTGAAGGTTCCGTATCACTTCTAGTGGAGTTTCTTGATTCCTTCTGAGATTGTAATAATTCATACTATTTGCTCACAATGATCAAGGTTGGGGTCAGTATACTAGTCATGTGAAGGTTTCATCAAAATTGATGCGTCGATATACTCACTTCAAAATTGTGGCCCTGTTAGGAATTGATTTGATGACTTGGGTGTGAGAGTGGGCTAAAAATAGTCGATGTGTGAATTCTAATTAATCAAGGGCTGCGGGAACAAACAGGCGTGGGGAAGAGGGAGAGAGGGGGTAACGAGCCCTCTCCCGTTGTTGTTTCCGGACTACCCATCCCTTCCTTCTCCTTTGCCTAGACCGGTGAGATCATCTTTCTCGAACGAAGTAAAGTGAGAGGAAGAGAAAACTACAGGCGGGAGATCTCTATTTATTAAACCCCTTTGTATAGTAAGGGGAAAACGATAGTGTGCTCCTGCGTACATACATGAGATATGTTTGTTATGGCTCTTTTATCTTGGTTATGATATGATCATTTGCAGATATATTCTTTTTAAAAAAAAACTTATTTTTTTCCCTAAATGATTCTTCTTTGTTCTTAATTTACTATTTATATATCGTAAATTGGAGATCGTTACAATGTCACATGTTTTATTTCCAAAACTATATATGTTATTTTTTTAAATTGAGACCTACCTATTTTATAATTTTATAAATCTTGTCTATGTTTGAAATTTTTTTCTATTGGGCTTGTTTGTTCACCCCTTATATTTTGGTATAGAGAAGGACAACACTATAGGTGAGTATATGGAATTGGAGTTCGAGGCAGATCAAGATGTAGATCCAACTTTCGAGACTTAGAATCCTTTTTATCTACTTTAGTTTATTTGTTTACGATGAATGATTTTTATTAGCATTATTTTTGTTGGATGAGATATTTGATTTATTTGAAGGTTTTTCATGTAACCTTGATGAGTGAATTTTGTCTTTGGGATTTGTTTAGTCAGATAATGAATGATGATTGATTATGTTTGATGGTTAATAGTTAATCTTTATTTATGTAAATTGGCGTTTGACAATAAATGCTCGAAGACTACGGCTTCTATAATATTAGTGCAAGGCAATAAGAGAACAACTTGAAATAAATTTGATCTATTCATTCTAAATATATCAATGTGCCCAAGCTGCAATGTTCCAACACAATTTTCCAACATTGATAATAGAGTCATGAAGACCATATTGCAATGGGACTGTCAAAGGATTAGGATAGAATGGATCTGAATTCAAACATAAGATAAATCTATTTTTACGGCTTATTTGATTAGGGAAAATATGAACGATTAAAAAATGTAATTGTAATAACTCTATTAATTTTTAAAAAAATTACATTTGAATATCAACTCAGTTTCATTGAATAATCCTTATGTCCATATATAATATATATAATTTGGATGGGATCGTTATCGGATCACATATTGTATGTCCAAGATCTTAATTGAATTTCCATATAGAGTTTAGAAATTCTCAATTGATTGATAGCACTTTTCTCGTACAAGAGCCGAAAATCCTAAAAACTTTTGATCAAGAAAATAAAATATTAACTAAAAAAAAGGATTGGTCACAGAAACATAGAGAGAAAAACTTAGTATGTAAATAGTTTCATCACCTACCAAAAAATATCGTTTTGTGAAACCTTCAGATTTTATGGCTGTATAAAATGCAAGTTCAGTTCTTCATTGTCACGACAAAAACCGGAAGATAACAGAGAGAGAAAAATTAGCTTAATTATAGGGTATAAAGAATGTTAGATTGAAGTTTCCAATGTTAGACATGGAATAAACACTTAAATTAACACAAGTAATGATTAGTATATAAAATCTTTTATCAAATTTCACTTACTAATTTAAGATAGATAGTTGAATCAATAGATGTTACTAAAAAGACTTATTATGATTGCATAATCTAACTGAATATATTGATTTAGCAAGAAAAATTTAGTAAGTATAACAATATTGTATTAATTTATCTCTTATTGCCTCTTTTTTTTCTTGCTCAAACCTTGTCATCCTCTCAAATAAACCTTAAAACCCCAAACGTACCGGGTTTACTCTTGTACAAGGGTGGCCCAACATAAATTGGACTTAAAACGAAAATTTCATATGAGACCCGATTAGTATTTTAGGAAGATAATGAATTTTATTTATGATTATTAGACATTTTACATAAAGTTGTGTTATAATTTAGTTTCAATGTTTTAATGGTTTTTGGATTAGATGGGATTGGACAATAAAATGGATGCACTTTTTAAATTAGGATTTTACAAATGAGTAAATTGATTAGTGTATTACAGATAGAGCAAGAGAGTTAGAGACAGGGATAAAGAGTCAAGCCAAGAAAATGAGAATGGGAGGCAAAGAAAGACTTAGAGAGACAAAATGAGAGTGGAAGAAAAGCGAGTGAAAATAATTTGAAATAGATTGTTACTTTTAAAGCTAAAAATCATTATTTTTAAGATTTTTTTTTAAAAAAATTTATATTTTAGGGCTATTTTAAGGATTTACATAAACTTATGACATAAATTAGGCTATTAACTTGGTCCATTTAAAAGGGTTTTAGAACATGAAGTTGAACTAAGGATTGAAAATCAAATTATAGCACTAAATTTTTGGGGCTCTAGGCGACTATTTTAATAGTCAGGCCATAGGGTCGGCTCTCCCATGCCTCATATTCATAGGATCGAAGTCTCTGCGTATCTTGCAACGGTCGTAGTCTCTGCACATCCCTCATTGTTGAGTTTTCGTCCATATAACTGATTCGGTGAAACAAAATTAATCGTTGGATAACACACAATGATTAAAAGTAATATGTGTTAATCCATATTTTAGTAAAGATGTTAATGTTAAAACGTGGTGCTGCATACTTTTTTTTTGATAATTTAAGCATCTAATATATATTAAACATCATATATATGCTATTTCATATACATGTTACCTACGTGCAACTATTTGAGAGTACAATCCATAAGAATTTTAAATTTACGTAGATCATCATAGTTAAATATACCGTTTTTAGCAAATAGATCCGCATATATGTTTACCTCTCATCTTTTACTTGACCCATACTTTTCGAAATCTCTCTAGTAGTCCATCAGCAATGACTTGATACATTTTGAAGTTCATAGTGGCGACTCTAAATGATGTTTTTTTTTTATTTTTTTAATATTAATTTACAAAAACTCTTGCTTTTTTAGATAGAGATTATTAGTCAAGTTTGCACTCAAGTTTTATATACATGTATCTTTTCAATTGATCACATGACTAATTCGTCCAATATTTTTAATTTTATAAAATCTACCCTTGTTCATTCTCCTAAATCTAACCTCTTTTTGTGTGTGTGTGTGTGTGTGTGTGTGTGTGTGTTTGTTACTAGTGAGAAATATAATTAAGAATATTTTATTTCAAATTCAAATTGTTTTTTAAATTTTTTCTTCTTCAAAAATTTTCCTATATAAATGTTTATGTTTTAATTATTATACTTACAAATCAACCAAACACTTCTATAATAAGAAAATATTACTATCATAAAATTCAAAAAAAATTAAAAATATAAAACGATAAGACTTAATTTATTGTCATGACTCACGAAATTAAGATATAATGCAAGGATTCTCACTTAACATTGCCCATTAGGGAAAAAAATTGGAAAAGATCATTAGGATTAATGTTCTATGTCTTTTAGTCATTCGGACAAATAGTTTGAGTGAAAAGGGAGAGAGGATAGAAATAAATAGGATGTGTTTTAATTTTAGATAAGGACAAAAGTAGAGTTAGAGAGAGAATGTGTGTGTGCGAGAGAGAATTGATTAGTGATGTTTAATGTATAATATTTTTTTGCACCTTTTCAATCTTATTATTAATTTTTTTTATCAAATTTAATTTTGAGTCATTAGGGTGAACTTTTGGGCTCAAATTATTTAACTCAGTTTTTTTGTTGATTGAAATTTTAATTAACTTTTCTTGCTGGAATCAATTTTTATGGATTAAAATTTTTGGTATAGATTATGTTATGGGCCTATAAATTTGAGTCTTTTTTTATATTATATTTTAGGCCTAAAACTCGTGATTTAGTGAACTTTATATATTTTACTAATACTATTAGTCCATAATTGAGAAACAAAATTTGAAAAAATAAATAAATTGTGATCGATAAATGATAGTAAAATACATTTTATGACAGAACTCATTGCAGAATTAAATATATTTTATTATCCTCCATTGATCAAAATTTCCTAAATTATGTTGTTAAATTTTGTCTCCATATTGCTCGTCTTATTTAAGACCGGCCTTGCTTATTCAAACTACAAACCCTAGTTCTCTCTCCTTTCAAGACTCAGCAATGGCCACTGTGGAAAAGAACAAGGGTAAGAGGGAAAGCAAGGGCAGAAGGAAGATCGAAATCAAGAAGATAGACAACATGAACAGACTTCAAGTCACCTTCTCAAAGCGCCGTGCCGGACTCTTCAAGAAGGCCGGCGAACTCTCACTATTAACCGGCGCAGAAATCGCCATGTTCGCACAGTCTTCTCACGGAAGGGTTTTCACGTTTGGCCATCCAAGTGCCGACGCGGTCATCGACCGCTACCTCACCGGAGACACCCAGAAGCAAATAATCACCACTGGCGGTGGGTCGTGCACAGCGGAGGATGTTAGGCGCCAGCTTGAGGAGTTGGAGAAGTTGGAGGCGGAGAAGGCTCGCCTGGAGGAGGTGAACATAGAAGTGGTGGCGAAGTGTAAGAGTAATGGTGCGTTTTGGTGGGAGAGAGATGTTAATGGAATGGGGTTGGAAGAGCTTGAGCAGTTCATGAAGGCTTTGAAGGAATTGAAGATAAGTGTTGACAAGAAGGTTGATGAAAAGGCCATGGCCAGAGCCTCATCGATTCCACCGTTCTTTCCATTACTTCAGCTATAGATGTAATAGATGATACTGCTACACTTATTCCTTGTGACTTTTAATATTGCTTTTATGAGTTTTCGAGGATTTTAATGTTGCTTTTACGAGTTTGAACATTTATAAATAGATCAAATTATTACCTAGTCTACTAATATAAAGATATTCTCTTACAACTCAAGAGATCATGTGAAATAGAAATTCTTCTCACGTCAGAGAAAAAAGGTAATGGTTTGCCTAAAAATAGTTAGTAAATCAAGGCGCATATACGTTAGAGCTTGCTTCATTTTACGAGGGGATATATCACAAGAGCTCACGGTACCACAAGAGTAAGAGGTCCGAAGAAGGTTTCTCCTAATAGTTCCTAGCTCGCTGATCCTTTTTGCATAAGTGCGTGGCTAAGTACCGTAGGTCAAGAATGAATGAATTACAAGAAGCAAGTTTTTCTTCTTGGCTTCTTACTTAGTGGTTTTAGGGCAAAACCTATTTTATGCCTTGCATTGCAAGGAATTTATGAAAGGGTTATGCCATATCCTTCTTTCTTTTGTTCATTTTTCTTCTTTCATAGTCTTTGCCATTTCTTTTTCTTTTGCGGAAAGATCCACCTCATTTCATTTTTATGTTCTAGTTAATAATTTGCTTTTGAACAAAGATTGTGTGGCGAAGACATAAAATGTAGCTAATTACTCGGAATATCGTGTTATTGTTTATATAATCTTTTTTTTTTTTTTTGGTGGTCAGAATTATTGTTTGTATGATCAAAAAGTGATGAATCTGGTACCTTTGGAATGATTTCGATCCCAATTCTTTTAACTTCAAAATTTCTCAATATTAGAACATTGATCCAAGATGGATCCATTGCGCTTTAGTAATTGGTTACGGATGTCCAATTGGACCCCATTAAATTTAGTGATAAATAATTGAAGTTGACCGAAATCAATAAAATTTTAAATTGACAAGATCCATATCCAGAAGATATATATCCGTAGTCTTTGGTTTAAAGGTTGTCACCTACCACGGTGACCAAGGAAAACTGACCTAGTACAGATCTTCATGCCCTAATTTCCTGGCTAGTATATCTCACCAATTTCTTTCCATTACTAGTATAGTAAATCTGTCTTACTTGCTAATTAAACAACCTTCCAAAAGCGAATTTTAATTAAAGAATGTGATGCTCTTGAAATTTTAAAGGTTAAAAGAGGAAAGATAAATGATCTCTTTGTTTCTAGTATAAAATAGTATCATTACTGATGATACTCGGAAAATAACGGTCCAAGACCAGCCAATGAAGTCTCAAGGATTTTAGTGGATTTAATTGATTAAGAGGTAGATTTAGGGAGGATAAAGGGGCGAAAGATGTAAGTGGTTCCCCTTAGTCGGGAAACTAAGGCTACGTCTACTGTAATAGAGTCCCATACTCCTTGGTGTCGTACATTGCTCAATCTTTTGTGAATACAATAGTGATACAAAATACTTTGTCCTTGCAGTGTGTATGTTTTCTACTCTATTCGTACTTCTAAGTGCTCGAGGGTATGAATGGGGAAGCCTTTTTTGTGATAGGTTAACAGTGTTCCATTTATACCAGTCATCCCTGCTAGGGTTTTCGGTGGTTTTGTCTTCCTTCTTGCTGATTTTATAGAGCCTTCTGTCATTGTCCTGCCAAAACCTTTGCCATCTGGCGCTATTGTTCATCCGACGCCTCTGTTCCCACGATCTCTGGATGGTTATGCGCACCAATCTTCCATCAAGTATGTGATCGTTACGGATGACAAAGCTGGTTCCCTTGTCCCTAGTACACGTGGCACAATGGGGTGTGCTAGGGTTCGTGTCAAGCTGGGCTTGATTGGGGTCAGGTTGAGTTGCAAGCCTTCTGGTGACATTGGGCTTGGCCCCTTGCTTTTTAGCCCTTTCCACCTTCGACATGGGCGAGTTGTGGGTGCTTCATCTGGGCCCCATGGGTTATGCTAGACTCATTGGGCTCTTGAGTGGAGACGGCCCATGCCCAAAATCTCGTCCTTATTAGTTGCCCCCCAGCCCCAAGTCACAAGAATGATATCATCTTTGATCTAAGGTTAGAAGTATCTTTTTTTTATTTTGACACAGTCCCATTGAACGGCGGTTGTGCTTGATTACTGGTTCTGACCTGGGTTGGATCACGTTAATGTCCACCGGCTATGACGAGATAGTTTGGCACATGTGTCAACATTGGGTAAGCCTGTAGGTACGATTTCTCTTGTGTGTTCTGTTGCATGCCTGTCGCGTAGTAAATGTTGTATATAAAGAGGGAAAGAAACCTCTTCTCCTTTCCCACTCTGCGATTTTGGATTCTTACCCCTTCGTGCTTCCTTATTTTCTTTGGCTCTTGAGGCGCCTTTTTCCCAGCTTTTCCGAGATTTTAGGGGTTTTTGCATTTCCAGTCCTATCCTGCCTCTAGCGCGCGACTAGATATGTTTCTCCTTTCCTTCTTTCTTTCCCTTTGCTCGTCTGGATCCCTTTAACCCTCCTTGGTTGGGTTTTGGATTTTGCTTTCTGATTTGGAGGTTTAGTTACTTTAGGAACCATTCTAATGATCCGTCTTTCCTTTCGTGGTTCATAAAACAATCCTCTCTCTTGAGGATATCTTTTCTCAAGACTCGGTGTTTGAAACCTTTGTTCTTGACAAATTGTGCCTTGTAATTGCCTTCCCTTCATTCTGGTTTGTGGCCTAAACTATTGATGGGGAAGTTTGTCGTTTCTTATTCAGAGTTAGAGTTCGAGGAGTTGGTCGGTGAGGAGGTTGGAGAGGAAACCGCAGCCTCTTCTAGCGATCGCTCTCTTTCTATTAGAGAAGGGGCTTCTGGGTCCGCCCTCGAAGTTCCTACTTCAGCTCCTTTAACAAAGGCTTAGGTTCTTGTAGACGTGTCTCCCCTCTCTTCTAACCAATCGAGGAAGAGAAAACCTAAAGGAATCCCACCCTCCATTCCTTGGAAGAAAAACGTCGTGATCAGTCCGACCAGTCTTGTTGTATGGAGCCGAATCCTAGTTGTCTCAATGACGAGGACCTGGAGAAGCTGAGGTAGGAATATCATTTCCCTGACTTCGTGTCCTAGCATTCTCCTGAGGAACATGAGAGGCGTAATTCCTCTATTCCCGGGCTGACCTGCTTCTTTGAATCTGTGTTTTGGGCTGGTCTCCGGTTCCTAGTCCATCCCTTTATCCGAAACGTTCTTGGCTTTTTTAACGTTTGTCGATCTCAGCTTTCCCCGAACGATTGGGGCCTTCTAGTCGGTTTCCTTGTTCATTGGTTTAAGAGTGGGAACGACTCTCAACCATCCATTCGAGAGTTTGCCTCCCTCTTCCAAGTCAAGTCTTCTCCTTTCTTGGGCTTTTTGTATTTCGCCAAAAGGGTAAAAGCAAAGAACCTCGTTTTCAGGCCCCCCTCTTCCAACAAGGGATGGAAATTGAGGTTTTTCTTCGTTAGGGACGACTCTTGGGAGCTGTCGGGAGATCCTGGCGATATCTCTCATCCCAAGGTCTTGGGGGATTCGAAGGAATACTAGTAAGGCCAATCTGATTGGTTGTGTTTTCTTTTCTATTCTGGTTTTTATGTCTTGCTAACCTTCACTTCGACCTGCAGATTCTGTTCTGCCCTGAACGCGGAGGAGGCTGCCAGAGTTGCCAAAGTCGAGGCCTTTGGGCTGCAATCCTTATTCGATCTAGTGATCGGCGAGAACCTTGCTAAGCACGAGCTAGGCCCGCCCATCGATCCAGCACTAGAGACATTGCCTATGATCGCCCCCAACATGAATCCATGGATCCAAATCAAATCATGGCGAACTTTTCAGATACCAAGCAAACAAGAAAGAAGAGGAAGCTTGTGAAAGGCTCACAACTGCCCTTCAAGATGGCATCAACATCTGGACCAATGCCCATCTCCCTAGAGCATAAATGCGAGGACCCTGCGTCCATCAAATTTGCTTCCTCGCCCTCATTATCTGTCGGGCTCCATAAGAGAAAAACTCCTCCTGAGGCAGTAAAGACGAAGCGATCCATCCTAAGCCTTGGACCCAAAAGACTAGCTTTCTTTTGCAATCCCGAGGCTGCTGTGACTGTCTTATCCGAGGTGATCCCCACATCGGATCCCCGAGTGGCCATGCAGGTTCCCTTCAAGAGGAAAATTCAACACACCATATAGGGCCTGACCGAGGTACCTAATGTCTTTATTTGCGTCCTCTCTCTGGAATATTTTTCCTTGGGGTCCTTTTGGTTATTTCCTGCACTAACAGATTCCTTTCCTTTTCCAATCTCTTGCATACATAAAGATCGATTTTCACCATAAGCAGGAGCTCTTGAAGGTCAAGGAATCCCTTGAAGCTGTGGCGACAGATAAAGAGATGGCTGAGGGTAAGGTGAAGGTTATGTCAGCTAAGGCCGCTGAGTTGAAAAGGATATATGATGAGCTGGACGTCCATTTCCAGAATCTCGCTAAGCTCAAGGACTCTTAGTTGGCGGTGAAGGATGCCCAACTGGCCGATAAAGACATCGAGCTGGCATCTTTAAGGGCTAGGGTATCAGAGCTTCTAAAGGAAGGCATTGTAGCTTTTGTAAACTGGTTTTTAAATTTTTGAGATTAGGCGGAGGTGGCATATGCGGACCTTGACCTATATTGCTTCGTTCCTCGGTTTAAGGCTAGGAAGGCTGTTGGGTCTTCCAGAATCGAGAAGGATCCTGAAGCGGCGGAGGGCCTAATGCTTAAAAGGGTGCCAAGGCTGGTGATGGTGAGGGGTCAATCGTTTGAACTTGTTTTGCCTTTATTTCTTTTCTATTCAGTTGTTGTAACTTCTTGAATGATGTACTCCTATTCTCAAGGATTTTGTTATTGGTTCTCTATTTTTATGAATGGCGTGATCTTCACTATGCTCCTCTTTGGCATCAACGAATGGGAATGCTTTGTTTTGAACCATATCATCACAGTATTAGCCTTTGATCCCCGAGTTGTTTATGGGTAATTATGATAAGTTGCAAAAACGAGGCCTATTTGTTCCGACTTCCTCATATAATTGAGGTATTTTTTTGCTTTTTCTAGTAGATCATCCCGAGCTCTTCCTTTGCCAAGCATTCTTGTACGGACTTCTTAGGTTATTTTGGTCCTTTCCCATTTCTTTTTGTGTACTCTAGACTTGAAATTTTCGTTTGCTTGAGAACTTGCGCCGTCAGTGGGGTTAGTGGCTCCTCGAAAATAGCGTTCTAAAAGCTCCCATGATGCCTTGTGCTTCACTCTTTAAATGCGAGGGACGTGTATTAAGTGCACCTGACGACGGGCGCACGCATGTTAAGCCTATAAAAAGGCTACCCTTTGAGACAGATTGCCTTACTCTGAGCGCCAAAACTTTCCACCCTCTTACACTGGTGTGAGTCTTCGTCTTCTTCGTTGCTCACAAACCACTAACATTATGTCTCATGGCCAGGATCCCTTCATACGAAGTCATGGAGCAAATTTTTCCCGGAAGTTGAAGCTAGTGAGATCGGCGAAGAAGAGGTTCAGTCCATTAAAAGGAGTTATGAGTTTCCTCCTAGGGTGGTAGCGCACCACGCCGATTTGCGTCGATTTCACTGCTTGGTTAGGGGTGAGGCTTGTTTCTTTGAGGCCCCTTTCTTATTGAGGCTCCGTTTTCCACTTCCCTCCTTAATCCATGAGGTTTTGCACTTTTTTAGCTTCTACTCTGCCATACTTCTCCCATCAGGTTGGGCGGTATTGTTGCCTTTTGCGGTGACGTAGGCAAAGTTATTTCCCCAACCTAGGGCCAACATGACAAAATTCCTTCATTTTTTCTGCTCGAAAGAAGTGTCTGAGTTTTATCATTTCGTCCCTAGGCGAGGCAGAGAAATTCCCATTTGGGACCTCCCTCTAGAGCCTGAAGGATGGAGGACATACTTCTTTGTTTCTGGAGATGGTTGGGAATTTTGGGTCCCATTTTTTGGCATCGGTCAGGGTCTCTACGGCTTAGGGACAACATAGGAACATAGGTGAGTTCACTTTTCTCGGCTTGACTCGGTGGTGCTCATTGTTGCTATTTTCTCTTTTTGCTTCTAATAACATTATTATTTATTTTTGGTGTAGGATATGATCTAATGTTGGGGAAGCCATCGTAGATGTGCTTGTAGCTGACCCGGTGGGAGGACCAGTCCGACGGTGTCCTTCTCTGGCTAGAGCAGTGGATTCTAGCTCAGCTCGTGCTTTCCAAGCTTAAGTTGTTGATCTCGTGGGGAGCTTGCTTAGGGATGTGGGTCCTAGCAACCACGTGCTAGTGGATTTGATCTCACAAGTTGACCTGTAGCGCTCGGTCGACTTTCTTATCAAGGCTCGAAGTTGAGAATCACTCCATGCCCTTCTTGAGTTGAATTTTATCTTTCCTTCACTTTTCCCTCTTTTTTCCTTTCCGTCGTTTTGTAACTTTTACCTCTGTTACCAGGTGGCAACACATGTCTATGCTCTTAATAGGGAGATTTATTTCATGAGGAACGATTCCAGCTGGAGGGTGGCCGAGCTTTGGGAACAGAATTCTGAGCTTCTAAACTAGGGTCTATCCATCGAGAGGGAACTAGTGAGTGCACTCAACCAGCGGGCTCAGGTCTTTCGGCAGTTGATCGCCAGTACCACTTCTGAGACATCTCTTCAAGAAGAGCTTACCTGCTTCAGGCAGGACAGTGAGGCCCGAGCCGATGACTTGTTCCATTCTGAGATCGCCCAGGAAGTGCTGGTGAGGCAGTTAAAAGAATCCCAATCTGCGATTGCTGATCTGAACAACGCCCTCGTTGCTGAACGTCGATTGGTTGAGGATCAGCGCAAACAGATTGAGAAGACCCGATTGGAGGTGGCTTGGGCCTTTGTGGGTGGGTTTTTTTAATTTTGATGATCAGACGATTGAAAATTTTCCTGAACTGGGCCTGGAGCAGTTTGTGTAGCGATTCGATGTCCTTCAGGCAGCGGTCCTCCTAGTGCTGCTCCCCCAGCTCCTCCTTTCGATCAATCTTAAAGACCAAGCTCTTGTTGTTTCTGTCTGTTTTATTTTCTCCTTATTTTTTTTGAATGACACTTGTAGATGCTCTCTTTTCTTGCATTGAAGCTTTCCTTTTTTTCGTGATGATGTGCTATCGATACTATGTCGTTGTTGCTATGTTCCCTTGTCCTATACTCTGAAGAGGCCTTGGCCTATTTAGAGTAGTGTTTTCCCTTGTGCTGCTCATTCCCTTGACATGGGCTCTTTGGTTCAAACCACCTTATCTTGGAATGTGCTCCTTTAATTTGGTTTGCTTGGCTATGCACACTTGTGCACTTTCTTGGAAACATCCTTTGCGACTGTTTGTTTATGGGTGGAGTGTACCATGTAGTTGTACATTTAAGTGACCCTTTTTTGGCAGCTCAACAACTTTCACTAACCCTGCACCGTTATTTAATGCTATCTTGATTGTAGAATTTCAACAGTCATCTGTCGTTCCTGTGTACTACTTGTTTCCAAGTACTTCGATTCTCCACATTCTCTTAGTCCTCCAAAGATCTTCTTACTTTGAACTCTTTGTATCCCTTCAGCGC
>CM042186.1:14493239-14510374 GCA_023539305.1 Ilex asprella
GGATTTATACGAGTATCCCCGTATACGTCCACCGTCCAATACGTATAATCCATCTCCAGTCCAAACGAGACGGGTTTGGACGAATACCCATCTTTTTCCGGTCCATTGACATCCCTACTTGTTACTCCCCAGAATCTCACTCAGTTTGGGATAGGGGACAGCTCGTGTTGGATTAGGTTCTCACACTTCTTCTTCTATGAGTCAGATACCCCTTCTGGGCCCGAAGAGGCTACCTTGAATAGAAAAAGAGGAAGGGTCGACTCAAAGTCTCCATTGTCGGATCCATCTGATGAGAAGAATGCCGAGATGGAAACCCTCAAGAAATGACTTGCGAAGGTAAAACAAGAGAGGGATATCCTGATGGAGGAGAATGCCCACCTTAAGCCAGTGAATGCTTAACATGAGAAGGAAGACCATAAGCTAAAAGGGCTAGTTGGATGAGGGGTGATTCGGGAGGAGTTGGGAGGTGGGCGGATTATGATGTTTCTTCTTAGTACCTGTGTGATGTTTCTCTTATTAAGAATGTTGACTTCTTTGTTTTTGCTGTAATGATAACTTTTTCATTGTGTTATGGATCTTGTGCGTTTGCATGTGTTTTTCCTCTTGACCTGGATAACTTGTCGAAAAAGTTGTTGTCTCCCGTGCCAGGAGGCCCTTTAGGCCAAATAGTCTAGCTCATTGCCGAGCTGAAAAGCCTAGTTGTTCTTGAGCTTACTAGCTCTTAGGCTGATAAGCCTAGTCTTCCCAAGCTTAAGAGCTCTTAGGCTGAAAAGCCTAGTCTTCCCAAGCTTACGAGCTCTTAGGTTGAAAAACCTAGTCGTCCCCGAGCTTACAAGCTCTTAGGCTGAGAAGCCTAGTCGTCCTGAGCTTAATAGTTCTTTGTCTAAAAAGCCTCGTAGTTTCTGAGCTTACGATCTCTTAGGTTGAAAAGCCTAGTCTTCCTGACCTTACAAGCTCTTAAGTACTTAAGTTGAAAAGCCTAGGCTTCCCGAGCTTATAAGCTCTTAGGGTGAAAAGCCTATCAATTCCCGAGCTTCTGAGCTCTTACGCTAAAAATCCTAGTAATCCCAAGCTTACGAGTTCTTAGGCTGAAAAGCCTAGTCTTCGTAAGCTTACGAGCTCTTAAGTATTCAGGTTGAAAAACCTAGTCTTCCTGAGCTTACGAGCTTTTAGGTTGAAAAGTCTAGTTTTTCCTGAGCTTACAAGCTCTTAGGCTGAGAAGCCTAGTCGTCCTAAGCTTATGAGTTCTTACGCTGAAAAGTCTAGTAGTTCCCGAACTTACAAGCTTTTATGCTAAGAAGCCTAGTCTTCTTGAGCTTACGAGCTCTTCACTACTTAGGCTGAAAAACCTAGTCTTCCCGAGCTTACAAGCTCTTAGGATGAAAAACCTAGTAGTTCCCGAGCTTACGAGTTCTTAGGCTGAAAAGCCCAGTCTTTTTGAGCTTACGAGCTCTTAAGTACTCAGGCTAGAAAGCTTAGTCTTCATGAGCTTACGAGCTCTTAAGTACTTAGGCTAAAAATCCTAGTATTCCCGAGCTAACGTGCTCTTAGGCTAAAAATCCTAGTCATCCCCGAGCTTACAAGCTCTTAGGCTAAAAAGCCTAGTCTTCCTGAGCTTACGAGCTCTTAAGTACTTAGGTTGAAAAGTCTGGTAGTTCCTGAGCTTACGAGCTCTTAAGCACTTAGGACGAAAAACCTAGTCTTCATGAGCTTACGAGCTCTTAAGTACTTAGGTTGAAAAGCCTAGTCGTCATGAGCTTACGAGCTCTTAGGTTGAAAAGCTTGGTCGTTCTAGAAATTTTAAGTGTGCACAGGTCAATTTGGGTGCCAATTTTTCCTTGTCGAGGAATTCTGAAAATTTCATTGATCTTCAAAAACTGGGGTTTTACAATGACTCATCTTCTTGTCTATACAGAGATTTTTGAGACGTGCTGCGGGTCTCACTTTAGGTGAAAAAATGGGGTTTAAAATTTCACTGGTATTAATGCTTTAGGTGATCCACGTTCCAGGAGTGTTGCAGGCCTCTTCCTTCCTCAGTCTGCAGCTCATAGTTCTTAGGACAGACTACTCTTTTCACAACGTATGGTCCTTCCCAGTTATGTCCGAGTTTGCCATGGGCTGGGTCCTTCTTGGCTGGCAGTAGCTTTTTTAGCACCAAGTCGCCTGATTTGAAATTTCTTCTCCTCAACCACTTGTTAGAAAATCTAGTCGTGTCCCTCAGTAAGAGAATATGCGTTGCAGCTCTTCGTCCTTCTTCTTATTCGGGAGATCGAGGTTAACCAACAAGGACCTCTCATTCTGTTATGGTTCGAAGAGTTTGACTCTTGCAGAGGGCACACCAAATTTAATGGGAGCCATCGCCTCTGTCCCATATGCAAGACTGAAAGGAGTCTCGCCAGTTGCGGTTTGAATAGTAGTCCGATACGCCTCTAATACTATGGGGAGGTGATCTACCCATTGAGACTTGGATGCTTCCAACCTGGTCTTTAATGCGAGTTTGATGGTTCTGATTGTCACTTCGGTTTGCCCGTTGGACTGCAGATGTGCAGTTGCCGAGAAGTAGTTTTTAATCCCCAACTCGGCGCAAAAATCTGTGAATGTCAGATGGTCGCAGTAGTTCGATGTCGAAGCAGCAAATTATAGACTTCCAAATGAAGTTTTTGACCTTTTATATTGTGATCTTGGCCAACAACTTGACTTCAGCCCACTTGGTGAAATAATCTACTATAACCACGACAAATTATTATTGCCCGACCTTAATTGGAAAGGCCAAGGGCTGACCACGGGGGTGAGTTTCTCGGGTGGGTAATGTAGTAGATTGTCGTGGATCTGGCAGCCCTGGTACTTCTTCACCACTTCCTTCGCATCCTTGGACATAGTCAGCCAAAAGTATCCTTACCGTAGCACCTTACTTGCCAAGGTTCTTGCACTGACATGGTTACCGCGCATGCCTTTGTGGATTTCTCTCAGAATGTAATCTGCTTCTAGTTTAGACACATATTTTATTAGTGGAAAAGAAAAACTTCTTTTGTATAGGTTACCTCAGACTCGGGTGAATCTTACCGCTCTAGCCTTTAGCTTTGATGCTTCCTTCGGGTCGTTGGGGAGTACTCTTTCTTGTAGGAAGGATACAATAGGATCCATCCATGAAGCGCTCTCTTCGATTGGCTTGGCTTGGTTTTTCCTGGTCGGCTCATCATCGAGTCATATGCTAGGCTTGGCCAGGACCTCGACGGGTGCCTATCCGGATCAGTCCTGGTCGGCGATGGTGGCTAGCTTGGCCAGGGCATCAGTCCGGGCTTTGGCTTCTCGAGGAACTTGAAGCAGCTCAACCAAGACAAACTTCTTCAGCAGGCTACACACTTTCGTCATGTAGAGCACCGTCTTCTCATCCCTCACAACATATTCTTCTTCGACTTGTCTGACTACCAGTTTTGAGTCGCTATGGATCACGATCTGTTGTGCATCCATCGATAAGGATAGGTATAGGCCGGCTATGAGGGCTTTGTATTGCACCTCATTGTTGGAAGCCTAAAAGTCGAACCTCCAGGCATATTTTTAAATCGTACTCCTCGGGAGAGGTCAGGATAAGGCCCGCCCCACATCACTGGCATTTGAAGCCCCATGCACATATAATTTCTAGGTCGAGACACCGGGGATGAACTCCTGATCTTTGACGCTTTTGTCATCTGGCGAGGTAAACTTGGTAAGAAATTTTGCTAAGACTTGTCCCTTGATCGCGGTTCTGGGCTAGAACTTGATATCAAATTCACTAAGCTTCATTGCCCATTTGACCACTTTTCTAAAGGCTTCTGGCTTGTGCAGGGCCTGCCTCATTGGCTGGTCCCTTAGGACTTCAATGGTGTGCTCTTAGAAGTATAGCCTTAGTCTCCGAGCTGCTACTAAGAGGGCTAGCACGAGCTTTTCCATCTTCGGGTATCTTTCTTTGGCTTCTTAGAGGGCCTTGCTGTAGAAGTAAACTGGTTGGTGGATTCTCTCCTTGTCCTTCACCAGGGCTGCATTGACTGAGACCAAATACGGCCAGGTAAAGGGTCAAAACATCCCTTTTCTTGGGGGCTCACTAGCACCAGGGGTTTAGCTAGGTAGGAGTTGAGGGCTTGGAAAGCCTCTTCACATTTTTCATCCCACTGAAAGGCTGCCTTCAAGACCTTGAAGAATGGTTGGCACTTGTCGTCGGAGCATGAAATAAATCTATTGAGCGTCGTTATTCTTCTAATCAGGCATTGTATCTCTCGGGTGCTAGTGGGGGATTTCATCTCGAGGATGAACTTCACCTTCTCGGGGTTCACCTCGATACCCTTACTGTTAACTGTAAATCCCAGAAACTTACCTGTCGATACCCCAAAAGAACACTTTGTCGGGTTCAGCTTCATCCTGTACTACCGTATAATTTTGAACGACTCCCCGAGATGGTAAATGTGAGATTTGGCCTTAAGTGAATTCTCGAGCATGTTGTCTATATCTACTTCCATAGTGGAGCCGAGCTTTTCATGGAATATTCTGTTGACCAACCTTTGATAGGCGGCCCAAGCGTTTTTAAGTCCGAAGGGCATAACCTGATAGTAGTAGATCCCCTGCTCTGTGACAAATGAAGTCTTCTCCTAGTCATTCAGATCCATCCTGATCTGGTTATATCCCAAAAATGAGTCCATGAAGCTTAGCAACTCATGGCCAGCTGTGGCATCGACTATTATGTCGATTCGAGGCAAAGGGAAACTGCCCTTTGGGCATGCTCGGTTCAAATCGGTGAAGTCAATGCATAGTCGCCACTTGCCATTCACTTTCTTCACGAGGATTACGTTAGCCAACTAGGTCGAATAATCTACCTCCTAGATGGCCTTGTCCCGCAGTAGCTTGGCCACCTCCTCATTGATAGCTTTCTGTCTGTCCGGTGTGAAACTTCTCCTTTTCGGTCTCACTGGTTTGTTAAGGTCGACACTAAGTCGGTGTTCGATCATTGCGAGGTCTATTCCTTCCATACATACCTATTTTTAGGTGAAAACATTAGAGTTTTCTTTCAGAAATGAGATAAGCTTCTCCTTGATAAGCAGAAGTAGCATGAAGCCTATAAAAATCATGTGTTCTGGGTCCTCATCTAACTGCACTAGCTCTAGCTATTCAGTGGGAGTAGGCCAAGTCTCCAACTCATTTGTCATGTCTAAATCATCCAGTTGGACAATTTTTACCTCCTTCTACCTTATTGACGCCATGTAACAGTCCTTGGCGAGGCATTGGTATCGTCTGACCATGCCGACCCCATTCTCGGTGGGGAACTTCATCACCAAATGATACGCCGAGGGCACTGCTTTGATGGAATTGAGTGACAGTCTCCCTAATAGGATGTTGTATGTAGAAGGGGCATCCACCACTAGGAAAGGGACAATGGTTGTAACCTGACAAGGTTGGTCTACAATGGTGAGGACTAGCTGGATAGAACTAATGGACAAGACCCTTTCACCTGAGAAGCCCAAAAGTTGGGTTTTCACGAGTTCGAGCTGCGATCTCTCTATGCCAAGCTGATTAAAGGCCCACAAGATTGAGCTCTCGTTATTGATGAGCACTCGATGTATAGCTTTGTTCGCGATGATCACCTTTATGACTAGGGGTCATCATGTGGATGCTAGCATCCGTCAAGATTCACATCGGAGAATGTGATATCCTCATCTCGGTGGGGTGCCTTTTGGATGGCATGGATTTCAAGGAAATCTACTTTTTGGGCTCTCCTGGAGTACGCCCTTCTTGCTGAGCTAGATTTACATCCTCATCTAAATCCTCCTAAGATGAATCGAATTTTTCCAAGAGCTTGCTGGTGTTACGGGGGCGACGCAGTAACTGCTTGGGTGTCTCATCCATGATCTTTTTGAGTTCTTCCTTCTCCTGCCAAGTAGTTGTGTAGGTGTCCCTTATGGATTAGGTACTCGATCTCCTGGACACAGTCGTTCGTCTCATGGCTTGTGTTCTTGTGGTATTCACAGTACTTGGAGGCGTCTCTCTTCCTGGGATCTAACTTGATTCGTGGCAGCCACCAGATGAACCTATTGTTTTGGACCTCGTGGAGGACTTGAACGATAAAGGTGACCAGAGGTGGAAGTCGTGCCAAGGCGAATCAAGGTTGTAATTCCTGTGGAGAGGGTCCCAGGCGGTCTCAGACATTGCCTCTTCTTTTAGGAGAAGACTCTCTTCCTCTTCTCAGATAACGGTTTTTTCTCAGGGATCGCTCGTGTTTTCTCTCCTTCCTTGGACTACGGTCCCTCTTTTTCTTATCTCCTTGCGCTAGCGTGAGCATCCTTTTAGATGGAGGGCCTCTTCGTCGTTTATGTATTTTTCAACCTTTGCCAATACCTTGGCCATAGGGGACCTCGGGAGCAAAAGACAACTTGGTTAGTTGGATCAGAGCGTCCATAGTATTGGGGGTCTTTCCCTTAACAACCTTTTTCATGTTATCCACTGACTTGATCCGAAGTGTGTACACCCATGTGCAGGCGGTCAAGCGGTAGTAATAATTCGAGTTGAGTCCGGAGACGAATCCATAGGGAATTATTGTTGTTATTTCAAAGTAAGCAGTAGCATAGACTGAATGATTGTGATCCTTATGATTTGAAATTTGTGTGATGGATGGGGATTTCTTGAACATAATATAAGATTTTTTTCAAGATAGTTTTTGAGACAAAATATAAGATAGGTTCAAATTAAAAATAAATTCACTCTTTAGTTCGATGATCTCGACATGTAGTTAATCATCTGGTTTATTATATTAATGCTTGATAACTCAATTAACTACTATGTCAACAACAAGTTAATCGGACGATAAAGATGGACTGTGAGAATTAAGCACATGATTTCGATGCCTTTCTTGAAATTTACAAGAATTGCTTGTGCCGAGACTTAACCCGTCTACAAACTAGCAAGTGTTTCTACAAGAAATCCAATCATGGCATTAATATTTCCTCCTTTAAATGAAGTACGATAAAGGGGAGGATTGAAGGGTAGTCATGAGGATCTAACCGGGTTACTTGCCTAGAAATGAAAGATATTTTTATGTAAGAGTCATCCGTGGCACCTAAATAACTATGATTATACAAAGTACCTTAGCTTTGCTAGATGCAATAAATCATCCAATAAGCAAGGGGATATAAACATTAAGCATTAGAACAAAACACAAATATAACTTTCGGATAATTTATACATGTCCTTCACCTCTTACTAAAGAGTGAATGAGAAACTACTCACTCTTCATGACTTTGGTAAAGCTAAAAAATGAGTGATAATCATCCTTCCAAGTAGAGAACTTACAAAATAAAATAACAACAATCAATGAGCCAATCTTCAACTAAGAATGAGTGAATCACGTTCCACCCTTCACGGCTTTGGCAAAGCTCTTAAAAAGTGGAAGATTTTCACTCCTCTAAGAAAGAAGGATGCTCAAGCAATGGAAGTGAAAGAAGCTAACAAAAGAAAGAAGAAGAAAGCTAGTCACTTTTGGAGGATTTCCACCACAACCAAAAGATGGGCTATCTTTCTTGATATATAAAAGCTAGAACAACTACAAGGGGAGTCTAAGCCTCCAACATGGTTGCTACAACAAGTAGATAAAAGATTCACTAAACAACTACAAGGGGAGTCAAAAGCCTTCATCACGGTGCATATGTAAAGACTACAAGTAAACAGAGAAACTAAAACACTTAATACAAGCAAATGAATCTAGCTAAATGAGTGAGAGTATAAGCCTCCTTTCAAACTCTAGTTCCTTAATGTCACAAGAGAAAAGAACTACAAGTTTTTCCAGAGAAAAAACTCCTCTTTACAAGCTCCCAACATGGGAGTATTTATAGGCAAAAAAGGGGAAAATGATAAAAGAAGGTGAATAATGTTTGCTGCCCAAGTTCGCAAACTACTCTGCAGACAGTCTGTGGCAGAAGTTGGCAAACTACTTTGCACTCATTACCTAGGTCTTCAATTGACGTTCGAACATGATCTTTCGTTCGAACGTGGTACTCAAGTGCACTTCTTTATTTGCTGCAACATGCCATGTCTTCAGTCTGGTCTTGTCAATGCTCCAGTGGACGTTCGAACGTAGTGCTCAAGTTTTCCAGGGCCTTGGTTCTTGTCTGCAACACTCTCTATCTCAACAGTCTAGTTTTGGCCTAGTTCAGTTTGACGTTCAAACGACGTTGCCTTGGTCCAAGCTTTTCCAAAATTTTCCCTTATTCTATTGGTGTTGCATCTTGGTATGATATTTGTTGACTTTGAGCCCTTCTTCACTTTATGACCTGAGATATCATCACTTGAACTTTATTAAAGTACAATTAGTCTTAAAAATGCATAGTAATATGCTAATTTTAAGTACTAATCACACCCCTAACCTAAATATTGCTAGTCCCTAGTAATACAATAAAAGGAAATCTAATTCTATTGCCCTTTTGTAGGTCATCCGATTGCATTTAGCTTATGCAACAAGCCGTTAAACCACTAGGTTTACCCTAGTGGACGAGTGTGTCTTGTGAGGGTTTCCAATGAAGCTACCCACAAACTTCAGTCAAAAAGATGTGTATGTGGAATTACTGGTTAAAGTAAATTAGCATCATGGTTATTGGGACCCCCAACCCTTAATTTCGACTTATATCCAGTATGCTCCTTATTCTTTGGTATTGATTCTATATAAAAATTAGCATTTGTCACATTAGCATTTGGAATTCTCTGAGTAGTGGGATAGTCATTCTAGAAACAAGAATTGTTATTTAACAAACATTCCCTGTTACCACCGTCCATGGATAGTTTTGATTTCACAAACCTCTCTTAGGAATGCCCTCAACAAAAATTCGCTCCAAATATAGTGACTTGTCTCTCAAGAAGGCATGTAATGAGAAAATGGTCAGTTGAAAAATCACATGCACGATTAAATAAAGGAGTAAAGTTATGAGAAAGCAAACTAATCATGTTCTTAGCATAATCTCATGAAGGAATATTGATGCAATTTAAAGAAATACCTATTTAACATCCCCCCACTTTTGATTAATAATACACACACATGCATCAGACTTGAGATCAATTAGGAATTTGCATAGGTTATAATGTGGCCAGAGTTCAGTGGCTAACGAAATGACGTCAGTGGAGTTCAAAAGCTATCTTTTTTATGCATTTTAGCACACCCCTTTTTGGCTTTTTGACATTTTTGCCTAGGAATAGTATTTTTTTTTTCTCATTTTTCACTTTCTTGATAAGTCCCTGTCTTTTTATTTCTTTTTCAGTTTCTTGTTATTTTCCTTAACTTTTTTCTCATGCACCAGTGGCCATCCTCGTCTTTCCCCTCGTTTTTTCTTTTCTGTAGCACACTAATAGATAAGAGGGTGTTAGAAAATTAAATAGCAAGGTTTGTCCAGTATATTTACTATGGCTTGGAAGTAATATGGTTTTTTTTTAAAAAGAATGTATTCTTTGAAGGCTCAAACATGACTAACTAGGGATATAATTTTACAAAAGAAATGACCCAGGCTCAAAGTCAAATTACAAGATGATATAAAATTACTTCTCAAGTATGTGCACATGTATGTGATGCATGCATGTACTGCCTGTGGGATAAGCCAACAGATCACTTTAGTTGCGTTAATCAAAGCAAGGTTAATGAGATTATTGAAAGAAATGAAGTGAAAGAGCTCTCTTGAGTAAATGTTGTTATTCTCTCGCAAGCATTGTAAAGCTCAAGACTTACCATGGTGTTTTATGTCATCTCTACTGATTATGCTGGGTTTTCCATGGAATGTCGATTATATACCGATTCTATTTTCGAGTCTGATCATCTTGTACCTTGAAAATAACAAATACTGTTGTACATTTGATAATTTAAGCATATAGAAAATATCATTGTTTAAAGAGTTGTGGTTTTAAGTCTAGATTGCTAAGTTGTGTATCGAACCGATCATGTGATTAGTTACTTTAATAAAGAAGTCTTAACATCTACATTTGTTCCTTTATTTATCAATAGGAATTACTAAAGTGCTAATTTTGTACATGCAATTTAAACAGATAAACAATTATAAATTGAGTCATTCATTTCCACAAAATATCATCATCAATCACCTTTCAAGATTCAAGTCATTCATAAAAGAAGTGATCAAACACACCAGAAAATTTTAAATATCCACAACAACTACCAAAGAAGAAACAAACAACTAACAAACAAAACTCCGGTCAAGAATAGAAATAAAGCTCTCAATCTCCTTCAGATCTACTAGCTCCACCAGCTCCACCCCTCAGGTAGCCAAGAATCTCTTCCTACTGTTGGAGAATCTTGTCTTGGTTGGCCTCGATGCCAAACATAATCTCTCGAAGTGATCTTAGGGTGTTGGTGCTAGGCCCTGACTTCTCTGGCTATATGTGCTCTCTCTCTATCTCCATCTCTCTCTTCTGCTCCCTGTGAATCTCATCCTGTACCTCATCAACTCCTCGAGGTGGTGACACTTCTTGTCTCGCAGCCGGGGCTCCACTATGACCTTTGTTTCTCTTAAAAAATTCCTTGTTTACTGGCCCCATTGGATTTTGGACTTCCATTTTGGGCCTCACCTTGACCCCATTGTCGGTGCACATCTCAGGCACTAGGGTGCCAAAAAGGAGTGCACTCCTTTTCACATTGCACCCCTTTTTTATTTCACTATAGATGAGGGAGGGGAGATCAATACTTTGGCCTTTCCCAATTGCATAGAGCAAACATGTCATGTTAGGTAAAATTTCATTTGTTCTTGTTAAGGGAGCGAAGTTGGAGACTGCAATAAGATTCAACATTTTATATTTATCTATTAACTCCCCTTGTTTCAAAAAATTCTTCCTTGACCATGAAAAGTCTTTCACCCTAGTAAACTCTTTTCCTACAACATCTATCGCCACACTCTTCTTTGGAGGGTACGTTTGGTTTTGCACCTAATGCAACTCTTGTCTTATTTCTTTTATGTATTCCTCATCCACATCAATGTGGATGCTCCTCACATAAGTTCGGATTGCGCTGTTGATGATTTCGGCATTAGAGTAGAACTCCCACACCAAATCAACAACAACTTCCCCATTATTTCTCAAATACCAGACCCAATCCTTCTTCTCTATCTCCGCCAATATCCCAATCTCAGCAAAATCAGTAATCATTATGTCTCTCTCACATACTACAACATGCTTATGGTAAAAAATTTCATACCTCTTTGCCTTTAAGGCACTAGGAAACCTTGTTCGATCATATCTCTTTGCCACTGGCTTCCCTTCTCTCTCCTCTATCACTTCCTCTATAAATGTTGGCTCCTGACTTACTGGTTGACTACACTTGGCAGGAAGCTTTAACCTTGGCATGGCGTTCAAATGTTGTTGAGCTTGAGAGGGTACTAAAAAATTGGAGATCTTTGTGTGGGATTGAAGCTTTTGAGGTGGAGATGAGTTAGGGAGGGTCAATTCTGGGTGTTTTTTTTTTTGGGAAATGAGGGTAAATTGAGGTTTGTGGATTAAAAAAGGATCTCTAGAGTTTTGAAAATTTAGAGGGATTTGAGGATTTTGAACAGAAAAAAATGATGCAGGCTTTTATAGTCCGAGTGGCAACGTTCGAACGTGAATGTCGTTCGAACGTTAGCAAAAAGATTTTAAAATTATCATTCGAACGTGGTGGACTTCTAGTACTTTTAAGTTATGTCAGAGACCAAAGTACTATAAGATCTCTTCGTTCGAACAAGCTATTGGCGTTCGAACGTTAGGTCTTGTTCGAACAAGCTGAGGTCTCAATACTTTTTGGTTCCATCAGAGAGTTCATCACATGCAAAGTACTGTGAACAGTCAACATTCGAATGTCAGTTGGCGTTTGAACGTTTATCCAAAACAAAAAAAAAATTATACTATACTATCTACAATCAAAGAAGTTTATTTACAAAAACCAAAAAAATTGAACCAAATTTCAAGGCGTCTCAAGACAAATCCCTACCCACATTGTCGATTGGTATTTCGGGACGTTCCTTACTCGGCCCATATTTTCATTTCAGTCAACAGGATTTGTACCAAAAAAAAGAAAAGATTTTTACACTTTTAACAAAAATTCGGACCCTTGGCTTTCATCCCTACTCCCAAATTTTTTCTCAATTTGGAAAACAATCTAATCAGAGTCATCCTTTGTCTCCATGCCAGTTGAACAACCAGTGACTCTCCCAATTTCCTCTCTCACAAACTGGTTAAGCATAGTACCAAAATAGCATGGCATCTCAAGGTAATCCTTACTCAACCCATTCATTATTCAGTCTAATCGATTGAGTGCACGACTGAAAATTGGTTCAGAGCACTAATTATATCTTTTCTCATGAAAGACTCTACCACATTGTTTACAGGCATCAATTCTTTTGGCACGACGACATTTAGCAAAAGTGCTTCTGCCATAGAGGGGTTTCGCTTGTTCTTGTTGGATCTCATTTCTCCTTACTAGTCTTGTTTTTTTTCATGATCACCATATGCACATCAAATGGAAAAGTGCATAAAACTGCCAGACTAAACCAAAAAAGTTTGACATCCATGTTTCCTACATTTTAAGACTCACTATCTAGTTCTTTAACGTCTGTTAGTCACAAAAATGATCAAAGATGACTCGTAGACATCATAAATTTATACAAAATACAAGATGAGGTACACAGTATGATCAGAACAACAACAAGAACAACAGTAACGGAAATAACCACAAAAATTTTAAAAATTTACAAGCATAAATTACACAGACTATGAAATATAGTTCTGACCCCCGAAACTAAACTGAACATTGTCCCAAATATTTCAAATTTACTGGTATAAGGATCTTGGAGATGAGGCTAATGGGTACAGATCCGTTCATCCTCTAAAACCTACAAATGAAAATGCATGGCTTTAGTCATTTTTATGCAGATGTAGGTTTCAGGTAGGCTGGAAACTATTGATTGTGAGTGCATACAGAAGAACAACAACAATGTACAAATAGAGTAAGCAAATATAGAGCATGAGACAGAGGACTGGGTCTTCAGGTAATATGGACATGGGATTGTTGGGGTCTGGATCGTGTTACAGAAAATAGAAAGGAAAGGAGAAGGAGAAGGAGAAGAGTAGAAAAGGAAAGCAAAGAAAAAGAAGAGGGGCCCCAACAACGATGAACGGGGTGGAAGGAGAAAAAAAAGCATGCGGGCCTTATAAAGGTGTCCCCTCGGGTCGGGTAGGTTCATATATTTTCTGACTCGATCCGTTCGAGTGTCGGCAGGCGTGAATCTCAGAGGATTATTCTAGTTCCATTAAAAGAGTGGTCTCCACATTTTTCACAAAGTTTTCAAAAAATGCTTTCAACCGTTGACCATTAATAGTAAAAATATTACCGTTTGATGAGTTTTTCACTTCTACCGCTTCATGTTCAAACACCTTTTTGACAATATACGACTCAATCCATCTTGATTTCAACTTACCAGGGAAGAGACGAAGTCTTGAATTAAACAACATGACTTTTTGAGAAGGTTCAAAAGACTTCTACACAATGTTCTTGTCATGAAAATTTTTTATCCTAGTTTTAGCAATCTTAGCATTCTCATTTGCTTTATTTCTCAATTCCTCCAATTCGTTTATCTGAGGTTTTCTTGACTACCCAGCCTTGTTCACGTCAAAGTTCATTGTTTTAATGACCCAGTATGCCCTATGTTCCAATTCCAAAGGTAGGTGACATGGTTTGCCATAGACTGATCGATAAGGAGACATGCCCAAAATAGTTTTAAAAGTAGTACGATATGCCCATCAGAGTGCATCAGTTAGTCTTAACGACCAATCTTTGTGGTTCGGGTTTATCATTTTTTCTAAAATTAATTTGATCTCCCGATTAGATAATTCAGTCTGTCCACTAGTTTGTGGATGATAAGGGGTTGCAATTTTATAAAAAAATAGGTACTTTTTCATTAAATTTCAGAAAGGACTATTGTAAAAATGAGGACCCCATCATTTATGATTGATTTTGAAATTCCATATCGAGACAAAATATTTTCTTTTAAAAACTTGATCACCATTTGATGATCATTATTTTGACATGGAATTGCCTCAACTCATTTGGACGCATAGTCTACTGCTACTAAAATGTATAAATAGCCAAAAGAAGGGAAAATGGTCCCACAAAATCAATGTCCCAACAGTAAAAAATTTCAATCACCGGAATGGGATTTAAGAGGATCATGTCTCTTTTTGAAAATTTTCCTAATCATTGGCATTTATCACAAGTTAAACAAAAGACATGAATGTCTTTGAAAAGTGTATGCTAGTAAAATTCACACGGCAGAATTTTTGCAGCGATTTTTGTTGACGAAAAATGGCCACTACATGCTTCAAAATGACAAAATGTTATTACCTGTTCACTTTCATGAGCGGGGATACAACGCCTTATGATCTGATCCTTATAGTACTTAAATACGTACGGATCTTCCCAAAAGAAGTTACTAACCTCCCTCAGAAATTTCTTTTTGTCCATGGGAGCAAATAACGGAGGGAGAGTTCCATGGGGTCTCATCAATTATGAACAGTTGTTCATCAGGAAATTTCTCATTGATGGGCAGTCCATCTTCATGACACTCATAATTTAATCTGGACAGATGATCTACTACCACATTCTCAACACCCTTTTTTATCCTTGATGATCAGATAAAACTCTTGGAGCAAGTGTTTCCAGCTCAACAACCTTGGTTTGGCATCTTTCTTTGTGAGCAAAATTTTTAGGGCTGCATGGTCAGTGAATACAATAACAAAAGAACTAACAAGATAGGAACAAAATTCTTCCAAATCAAAAAACTACGGTAAGCAATTCTTTTTCAGTTATTGAATAATTTATTTGAGCATCATTCAAAGTTTTGCTTGCATAGTAAATTACATGAGGTTTCTTATCCTTTCTTTGTCCCAACACAACACCTACGTCATAGTCACTTGCACCACACATTATTTCAAAGGGTAAAGTGCAGCCAGGGGGTTGCATGATTGGAATAGAAATTAACATGTTTTTAAGCTTATCAAAAGACTTTTGACTTTTGACGTCCTAACTCAAGAGATTACACATGGGTTTGGCTATGGTACTGAAATCTTTTATGAATCTCCTGTAAAAACCTGCATGTCATAGGAATGATCAGACATCCTTTACAGTCTTGGGGGTTGGCAAATTTCCAATCAGATCAATTTCAGACACAAATCAAATGAGTCACCATAAATAGAGAAATCATCCATGAACATTTCTAAAAAATTTTCAACCATGTCACTGAACAAGCTTAGCATGTATCTTTGGAATGTTGCAAGAGCGTTACAAAGTCCAAATGACATCCTTTTAAATTTAAAGTTGCCAAAGGGGCATGTGAATGTGATTTTCTCCCGTTCATTTAAGGCTATCTCAATTTGATTGTACCCGAAATATCCATCTAAGAAACAATAGAATTCACGGTTTGTAATTCTTTCTAGAACCTGATCAAGAAATGGGAGGGAAAAATGGTCTTTTCTAGTCACCAAATTGAGTTTTCGGTAGTCAATACACATTCGTCATCCTTTGATGACTTGAGATGGAACTAGTTCATTTGCATAATTTTTTACCACTGTGACCCTAGAATTTTTGGGCACAATTTAGGTTGGACTAACCCATTTGCTATCAGAGATGGGAAAGATTATCCCTGCGTCCAAGAGCTTGAGCACCTCAGTTTTCACAACGTCCTTCATGTGAGGATTCAATCGTCGCTACATTTGGCGAGAGGGTTTTGAATCCTCTTCAAGGTATATAGCATGATTACAGATTAATGGGCTTATACATTTCAAATCAGCGATGGTACACCCAATGTTACTTTTATGGATTTTAAGAACTTCAATCAGTGTAGACTCTTTCAAGTCTGTAAGCTTGAATGAGATTACCACTGGGTATAACTCTTCCTCTCCTAAGAATGCATATTTGAGGTCAGATGAGAGATGTTTCAATTCAGGCTTTGGTGGTTTTTCACTTGAGGAGAGTGGCTTTGTACCACTTAGTGAAAGTTCCTCGAATTTAGGTGCCCATGCCTCAACAGTATGAGTAGGGTAACTTTGTGACTCAGATGAGATTGGTTCCGAAAGATATGACTCAGCAGATGGTTTAGAGAAGGTATTATTCACATGTTCGTGAACCAATGACTCAATGAAATTTATTTCTCTCACTTCTTGGTCCTCTCTAGAATGTTTGGAAATATTAAAAATATTCAGCTCAAGGGTCATATTCCCAAAAGTTAATTTCATGTCTCCATTCTTGCAATTGATTAGTGCATTGGAAGTTGCTAAGAATGGTCAACCAGGAATAATGAGAATTTGGCTCTCTAAATGTGTTGCTAGCTGAGTATATAGAACAATGAAGTGTATAGGGACGACAAAATTGTCCACTTGGACAAGTAAATCTTCAACAATGCCCCTCAATTTTTTTACAGATCTATCTGCCAACTGAAGTGTGTCACAAGTGGGCTTGAGTTCACCCAGAACCAACAGCTGGTAGACCGAGAAAGAAAACAAATTAACACTGACTCCAAGATCTAACAGTGCTTGTTCTATTTTAAAATTTTCAATGACACATGAGACTGTTGGACATCCAGGGTACTTGTATTTTGGAGGGCTATTGTGTTGAAGCAAGACACTAGCTTGTTCTGTTAGGAAGGCCCTCTTTTGGACATTTTGGCTTCTCTTGACTGTGCACAAATCTTTTAAAAACTTAGCATAGGACGGAACTTGTTTGATTGCATCCAAAAGTGGGATGTTGATCTTTATTTGCTTGAAAAGCTCGTAAATCTCAAGTTGGTTGCTCACTTTCTGGACTGTTTTGAGTCTATTAGGGAAAGGAGTTGGAGTAGGGCATGAATGGTCTTTTTATTTTGACGGTTTCGGCTCTTGTTTAATCACAGGCTTAGGTTCTTTTTCAATTCCAAGTTCAAGCTCAACTGGTTCAGGTTCAAATAGTGAATTGACGGGGATTAACTCAGGCTTTGGCCTTAAAATCAACAGGTTTCTGATGGTTTTTTGAATCACTTTGTACTTCTCAGTGTAGTGATAGCTTGTGCTTGGTCTTGTGGGTGTTCCATGATCAATAAATTTTTTCACATGGAATTGGCCTTGTG
>CM042186.1:14510474-14520474 GCA_023539305.1 Ilex asprella
CCAAGAAATATCTTAATGTGACACCAGAAAGAAATCTGATATACCATCGGAAAATAGTTTTTGAAAGGCCCTGTGAAGAAGATGTTGATCACCTAGCAGCCTTTGTAAAACAACTACTGAGTCCAAAGGAAGAAACCCTAGCAGATAAAACACCTCCTGCGCCAACAAACTCTGAACCCGCAACTTAGCATTGAAGGTCCACCAGAGACAACCTGAATGCACCAAGACCAGTTCTTCAAGCACACAGTCCACCCATCTCTTCACATACCACAGCCCTTTCCTATAAATTCCAATCCATGGCAGAATCACCAACACAAGGTCCCAGAAAACAAAGATGAAGAGGAAAGAATATGAAAGAGAGCTTAGGAAATTCATTCTTCTGCTGCACCAACTCTTCCTACTGTGACCTATCGCAAATTAAAATGATATATCATGCAGTTGCAAAAATGTTAATGATCGATCGAATTACTAATTCTGATCGATCCCTACATTTCAGAATGTGACCTATTTAATCCACCTAACCGATCGATCAAACTAATAATTGATCGATCCTTACCCTTCTGAAAAATACACGATCGTTCTTATTCAGTGATTGAAATATTTAATCGATCATGACATTTTGATCGATCGAATACAAGTATGATCGATCAGTATGTTGTTAGTTTTAGTGTAAAACAAAAAAAAAATTAAATTCATCTGATCGATCAAACGTTCCTCAAGATCGATCATGTTGTTGCAGGTCTGTTTTTTCAATCAGATGTAATAAATTTACTGGACATATCTGATCGAACATATAATAAACGGATAGATCAGTAAGTACTAAGTGCATTTGATCGATCACAAAATACATATTGATCTATTATATTGTTCCAGATTGCAAATGTGATTCACAACTACTAAAAGTACAGGGAAAAAATGATCGATCGTATAAATATTTGATCGATCTAAATAATATCACAAATTTCGTAATTTAACTGCCACAAATTTGGTAAATATTCCCTAAAATTTGGTAATTTTATTCACTATTGTTGTAAAATTATCACTAATGTAGTAATTTTCTTCACTAAAGTGATAAACTTCCCACTAATGTTGGAATTTTGCCTTCCTTATTGTCATGGTACTAGTCCTTGCTCGATCAAAGATATATTTGATCGATCATGGAGTACGAATGGATCCATTGAAGTTGTAAAGATTGTTCCACGAATTTGGTAAACATACCACTGAAGTTTTAAATATTCCCACAAATTTCGTAAATATTATCACAAATTTCGTAATCACACAATTGAAAAAATTCCAATTTTTTTAAAATTTAAAAAAATCCAATTTCTCTAATTTCTTCTCAAATGGATCGATTTGATCGATCAGTACATTTTTTTGATCATTCAAATTGTTGCAGATGTCCCCAGTATTCTACGCCTGCAACAATTTGATCGATCAATTATCCCTATGATCGATCAATGTATCCCCATGAAGTTGTAACTATTTCAAGCTTCCCTATGCTCGATCAAAGCTCCGAATGATCGATCAAAAGTTTCCCCATGATCGATCAATTCTATACATGATCGATCAATTCTCTCCAAGAAGTTGTACTTATTTGAATCCATTTAAGTTTTAAAGATTGCCACAAATTTGGTAAAAAAAACCACTGAAGTTGTAAATATTTTCACAAATTTGGCAAATATACCATTGAAGTTGTAAATATTGCCACAAATTTTGTAATTGATCCATTGAAATAGTAAATGTTCCCTCAAAGTCAATAATAACGGCATTTCATTACTCTCCTCTGACATGTATGTCTTGTCCTGTCTATAACCGGTACCAAACCGGTGACCGGTTACCATTTAAAAAAAAAATTTTTTGAAAGTTGCCACAAATCAACGGCTCACGTTTATCCGTACATAAATCTACGGTAGACATTGAATTTCGGTATCATACCGAAATATTGACTTCTGTACCGTAGCCAAATCCAGAAGAATAAAGAATAAAGAATAAAAAAAAAGTTATTAAATTTTCAAACTTCAAAAGTAAAGATCAAGCATGTGTACTGCCATTGAAGTACCAAGAAAATCACATATAAGATCGGTGTCAGTTTCTAGATGCCTTTGTTTCTACAACGGCCACATTGACGGCAACTGTACGAGTAGTTTGGTGCCACCAACGTTTCAAAATAAAACAGTTTTGCAGTCTTTAAATTATATAAATAAAATTATAAATAATTTTTATTGTGTTCTAAATTCATATACTATAGACTCTGATATCACATGAAAAAAATTTTAATGATTTGTATATAAAATTTAGAACACCTAAATTACAAGATTTAGATTCTAAATTCAAGATTTAGAACATACCTATATGAGTCATGATATTCGATTTTTAGGTTTCTTTCGCGGAAGGGCAAGACCTTCCTCTCCTTCTTCAAAGCAATATGCAGCTCTTAATTGGACAAGTCAATTTAGGATTATGGAGTGGAGAAGGGACCTAGTCTGCTATTTATAATGAAATCTAATGGGCTCTCTCATTACCGGCCACAATTAGATTAAAGCCTACACTTAACCACTTCAACCACATCAATTAAAAGATGTACATAAGCCCATCAAAATAGACCACTTAATAATATGAGACTCATTTTATTGGACCATAAATTCAACCTGTTTTTCACAAATTAAAAACTAACTATCAATTAATAAAAGTCCAATATTGAGAAAATTCCAACACATATTACTTGTGTCAACATCTTGTTATTTTGGATAGCTCGTGAATAAAGAAGCTTAATATATACTCCTGATCTGAGCTGAAAATATTAAATATCCTCGTGATGAGATATGAATGACCTAATTACTTTCATCTGAGGTTGTTCATGAACAACCTGTGTACGGTGCACCTTTATTAGAGGTCGTACGTGGATGACCTAGACTTTTTTACCTGAAGCTGGGCGTGCGACTTAAAATTTGGAGACTGACCTTGTTTTTGGACCTTACTGCAAGCGAGATACAGAGATATCATGTCACTTATTCTCAGTATTATTTCTAGTATTATCGAGAACCATTTGATAAACTTTTTTAAGTTTTTTTTTACTAAATTAAATACTTATTTAAATAGCTTTTGTGTTGTCTTTTTACCCTTACCCCTTTTCTTTATTCGAGTTTCTACCAGTCCTTCAAACTTAACTAGATGTATAACCATACATATATATGTGTTATCCATGTACACATAGATAGTTTTGCAAAATTGTAATAAAAATGTACCGCAAAAAAAAAAAAAAAAACGTTATCAAGCATCTCTTAAACTTTTAGGGATAACTCTATAAATGATCATATCGGTGGAATAGGAAAAAGATGAAATACCATTAAGCCTTTCCACAAAACCTAGAAATTTTATGATATTGATCACATTCTTTCTCTATCTGCTTATCCTTGTTTGAAAGTTACCATAAAAGTATATCAATAATCATTGATTTCTCCAAATGTTCCGTTTAATACAGTGCAATGTTTAAGTTGCTTTTCAATGATAAGCTTATGGATTCTTGTCCTATCATTGTCGTTTTGGTGTCTAACCAGAACAGAACACCATAATAACCCAAATATGGTTTGCCTAGGTTTTAGTTTGTTGCGTCCGATACTAAATTTGATCGTTTTCTTCTCAAGTGGGTAAACTAAAAATACATAAAACCAACGCATATTTTTCTGTTAGGTTCTTGTTTGTCGTTTTGGTGTCTAACCAGAACAGAACGCTATTAGAACACAAGTATGGTTTGCCTAGGTTGTAGAGTTTAGTGTTGGATACTAAATTTGATTATTTTCTTCTAAAGTGGATGAATTAAAAATGCATCAAACTAGAGTTTATTTTAGGGAGTGGTTGGTATTAGAACACAAGTGTGGGTGTGAGCCAAGTCTATGTTGTGCATTAGCGAGTTTGTGTCAAAAAATACTTTACTCATATCCGATTTGTTTATTAATTCGTGTCTAACGAATCGTGTTATATCGGGTTCGTGTCATTTATAACTACTATATAAATTAATTGTGTCGTGTATTTCTTTTAATTCATTTCACTCATATATAATTTGTTTATTAATCATGTCTTGTCATGTTCACTGGTTTATGGAACGAGTGACTTAAGAAAGACCAAAATATTTTAATTCTTTTTGGTGTTAAAGACGTGTTAACAGATCTTGTCATATTTTGATACCCTTAAGTGGTATGCTATTTGCAAGGTATGCTCGATAAACTATGATGGTATCAGTCAAGTAATATTATGTCAATTTTGGATGTTTCATTTTGGTTTGTGTCGACTATTACCCAATCACAATTGGATCCATTTAATAAATCATGTTAGATTACTCGATATTGGCCGGACTTATTTAGTAGAGTAATTATGTGTATTCTAACTGTCTAAGTTGATGTGCATAACTCGGGAATCAAAACCCAAGATTCCTCTATGGATTAAAAATTCTCTTGATATAGATATTGACAAAAGCAGATAAAAGCTCCTCTAATTTTGCAAGGATTCATAAAATATCAAACCAAGAAATTAAAAAAAAACATTATCTTAATATAGGTGGCATCAGAATTGAGTTATTTGAATTTGACAATAGGATTTAACTACGATACCAATAAAAAAAAGTCAGGCATTATACTTCCAAAATTTATTACTTTACAAAGTGTTTTTATCATTTTTGTAGGTTATTTTATAATCAAAAAATTTACCACTTTTGTGGGAGTTTTTACCACACTTGTGGTAACTATTTTTATCACATTATTTCATACAGAAAAAATTGTCATTTTTATATGGGTTTTATCACATTTGTGGGTGTTTTACCGCTGTTGTGGATTGTGAATATTTTTTCCACTATTATAATACCTATATTTACCAATTTTTGGGTACCACAATAATGACAAAAGTAACCACAATATATCGTAAATGGAGGTATGACACCGAAAAAAAAATGGTACTGTAGTGAACTCTATGACACTTAACCAATTTATTATTTTAATATATCATGTCATTTTTAGGTTGATATAGAGACCTAGCTAACCTTAACTCGGTAACTTTATATGGGGTTCCAATGATGTTGAGAATTGCCACTCCTAAATGGCATGTGTGGTATTTTTTCGATCTCCAAGAAATAAAAATGGAAAACAGAAGAAACAAGAACAGTTTGTTTGTCGAGCATTACACAATCTTAATCAGATAACTTGATGCTTGCCCAACCTATTTAATAATTACGTTGAGTCTAAGTTGATACTCATAATCCGTGAATCAAAATACAGGAATTGTAGGTTCTCTATGGATGAAAATTTCTTTTGATCATGATAAAACAAGTAAAAACTCCTCTAATTATACAAGATATCATACCATACCAAATCAAGAAATAGAGAGAAGAAAAAAGGAGACATTTTCTTCATATTTATGTGTCAAAATTGTGTTATTTGTATAAGACAATTACCTGATCAATTTATTGTGTTGGCAACTCATATAATTTTCAAGTTTGTATAGAGAACTAACTAGGTCTTTCTTATTCAGGTTCTGACGTGAAGTTCTAAATAACTTTACATTTAGATTATTTTCTAGAATTGACTGCATTTCATTGGACAAAAGTGGGATTCCTTTCGATGACTTTGTCGCCTGCTTTATAATGGCAATCAAACTTCCTTTTTTCAGACAACTAGTTATGCTTTGGGATATTGTAGGGCACAGATTTCTTCTCCCAGAAGGTGTTCCACAGTTGGAATCCAAGAAGACTATTGAACTTCTGGAGAGCATTGGCATCATGGAAATAGTCCTTTCAAAATTTTGTTGTGAAAATTGGGAACGATTTTTGGATAACTATAGTATAAATATATATGTTGCGCCTTTTTGTATGAGTTTAAGCTTTTAGAGAGAATGGTGGTTCAACATACATTACACCAAACCTTCTCCGTTATAACAAAAAATAATCAAGTGGACAAACCACACATGAGAGTGAATATTAGACAAATATACATGTTACGTTTCTTTCCATCAGCTTAAGTTTTTAGATTCTATTAAAAAAAATAGCGTTTACATGAGATGGTGGTTCAATAATAACTCTACTTGTCTTGAATTCCTAATTTGATTTTTTTTTTTGTTTTGCATGCATGTGCACAACATGATGTCGATGCATATGGAGTTATATTAGGTTGACAGTCCACAAAGCCACCAGGTACCCATTGAGGGCGCACATTGACGCATCAATAAGGTTGTTCCATTGTGAGCGAAGAGCGAGATATCACACCTTTGATTCACGAAAACAAACTCCTTGCATCTTGGGGAAAGATTGGATACATCTAACCCTCTGCAAATCTCGCACTGACGAAAATCTAGTGTGAAAAAATATCATTTTTAATGTTAATATTGAGCATACTAGTGAGTACAATTTAGACTGGGAAAGAAACAATGATGCTGTTAAAGTTTGCATCTAAGGCATCCAAATATGAATGCAGCTCATGCATGCAAAACTGATGGCTGATACAAATTAATGAAAGGGTTTTTCTAGCCAGAAGCATCATAAAGGTTGCTAGGTTGGACTAACACTAGAGTGGAATAAACAAATGGTATGAAATATTCGACCACTGAATGATGATGAGTGTTGGAGATGAATTAAAGCAGAATTGGGTCCAGTAAGGCACAAGTCTTTTCCTACCACTACTTTGTAACAAAGAAATGTGAAGGAAAATGTTAATGCTTGGCCTTTATTTTGGCTTAATTCATATATATATGTGGATGTGAAAAGATGTCTCAAAAATGAGTGACACCCTTAGGAAAAACCAAACCTTATCCTACTTCAAGTTTTCTTCAGACAATCATTACTTTAGGAAAGAAAGAACACAACAAAAGGAAGAAGGAAAAGTTAAAGAAAAAAGGTAGTGCCTCCTCATTGGTCTCAATAAGTGATAATTTTGTAAAACAGGCCAATATGAGCGGCATATGTTTGATATATGATATTTGTTAAGGGTGAAATAGGCTTAGGTTGAGGACAATTGTGTTGAGGTGTGGATGAATTAACACAGAACATTTCGTGTGCACCGGGTTGTAATATCAATGCTTTTGACACAATATTTAAGAAAAACAACCCTTCACATAATTTGATTGATTACACAAATATATAACATGTGAAACCCTTTTAACCCAAGGCTTTTTTTTTTCTTCTATATAGAATTTATAGTTTTGGTTAAGAAATTATAATATGGTTATTTAATTGTATCATGTTCGGATTGATATACTTATGGGAATACTAATATTTTTTACACTTTACAATTAGCACACCCCTCATATTGTCGTGTGCAAGAGATATTTTGTAGTGTTGAAAGAAGTATTGTTTATGATGACGATGGATTTAAGTTTGTGCCCCTGGAGTTCGTTTTAATTAATTAATATAGCTACTCAACCCATTTATTTATGAGCACATTAAAATGTGCTCAACATTGACTCTTGTGGAGGATACAAAGCGACGTCCAAGTAACTTAATCACATCATAAAGAAATGAGAGACTGAACACTTGTTTACTTAGACTTAATGAGACATCAAATGTATTCAATTTTTTATTTTTTTATTTGTTAAAATTGAGCAAATGGCATTGTCTGCACCAAGAATTATCAGAACTGATTTACCAAACAGATAAAAAATTTCCTTTTTTTGTATTTTCTACAATTATCCCGTTAAAAAAATGGACCCAATTTGAAGATTATTGTGCTGGCCCCCAAAACATTGATAATTGGACATTTATATACTATATCTTTTGTTCTTAATCTTACTTGGCCCGTCCAATTTAATTTTTTTTTTGGCTTTGCTACTAACAATATTGTATGAGAAATATTTGAACATTTTGTTTAGATCATTGAAAATGGTTTCACTGATAAAAAATTGGCTATATAATATAGTTTTATGATTCACACTATCAAAACAGTTGCTTAGAATTCAAACAAACCTATAGTCTAAATTTGACAATGTGAAAGATTAGGTAACTACTCCTTTCTTTGTGTTTGAGCCTTTGATGGGTAGTATTTCCACTCTAAACCTAGGTAGAAAAATGTCTTTATTTTTTATCTTCTAATTTTGTTTGGTTTACTTTTTCGAATTCCTCATCATGTCTAGATATCTGGCATGAAATCAACAGATCACCACAAAAGTAGGATTGCAAACATTTGCCTTTTAGTATTCTCAATTCTAGGATATATTATATAGAGTTTCAATATAGTAAAAACACTTATTGAGATTTCTGAATTATATCATGTAATTTTAAATTCAACTGATACCAAACAGTCAATTCTGGATTAAGAAATTTGAGTCCAAACATAGAAGAATGTGTCTAAATCATAAGCATACCTATACCAGAGTCCGGTCGCTCATAAAAGTGTGGTACCCCTTGGGGCTCAACTCAGATTAAACTTGATATATATATGCACAAGTAGAATTTATTCCTCAATCAATGTAAGATTTATGTCAAATCCCAAATTGCATAAACTCTATTTGACATTTCAATATGGTCACTTTAAAGTTTGTTTTCTCATTCATTTTTTATTCGATTTGAACAAGCGATTATATTACGTTATTTTCCTCACAGAATAAAACACAAATCCACACAAATCCACCGAAGTTTACTTGAAATTATGAGCAGGTCCCACTTCAATTGGACTCAAAGTCAACCAATAATCAAATTTTAATTATCAAAATCTGTTTTAGTCCAACAAAAAACCTCATAAATTATATGGCTGTAATATAAGAATACTAAGAACAGATAGCAAATATGATAAGAACTGAGAAGAAGATGACATAATTTTACTAAACAAATCTCACTTCTAAGGGAAAACCTTCAATGCACTAAGAAAATAGAGAAAGGGTAATTTGTTTGATGCCCCAAACATAAAATTACTCTACCTTTATAGGGCTAGAATAATAAATATAGAATTAAAGAAACTACTAAGTCTACACCCTTGAATTCAGCTGGCACGAGATTATTGGTTTGAGATTGTCATAAATCTTTCTTCCTTGAATATTGTCGGTGTGAGTTCCTTGGAGAGATTAACCAAATCCCTTAAGGTTGCACTGAATTTTAGGGTCTAACTCCATGGGCACACTTCAATACCTCCCTCCTTAAAATGACCTTGTCCTCAAGGTATGAAGTTGGGGAATTTTTCCAGTAACTTGCCACCCGGGTTACTGGTTGGTCTCTTTTTTTGACCAACTGGCGGTCCAGAATAGCCAATGGCTTAAGTTGGCTTGTCCCATCAGCTCCTGTTGGCTGTAATTCACCTATGTAGTAATAATTGTGCTAACTTTTTTCTTTAAGCATGATACATGGAAAACAGGGTAGATTTAAGAATTGGTTGGCAATTCTAATTTGTAGGCCACCTCGCGAATTCGTTTCAAAACCTTGAAGGGTCAAAAAATCGTGGAGCGAGTTTCTGATTTTTTTCTTACAACAATGGATGTTGAAAAAGGAGGATTATTTGGTTATTTATGTTGGGTGGATTTTTTGGAAGAGAAACAAACTAAGACAAGAGTGGGAAAGTACTTTATATTACACTTGAATACAAACTTTTGGTCTTGGTACAAAATGGCTTAGAACCCATCCATATTTATACATGGATGGTTCTAGATTTCTTTACAAGATAATATCTAAGTAGGTTCTAGATTTTTACATAGAATAAATATCTAGAATATTTCTCAAGATTTTCTTGACATCTTCTAGAATCTAAAGAGTCTAGAACTCTTCTAGAAGTTATATATATTTCCTTCCAAAATATCTAATATTTTGGGCCTTTTGTGTTGGGCTTCATCTATTGAACCAAATCAAGTTTATACTTCAATATCCCCCCTTAAACTTGATTTACTAACTCCAAGAAAACCTCTTAGCTTGAAAAAGACGTCATGCTTGAGCGGCTTGGTTAAGATATCAACAATTTGATCTTGTGACCTTGTGAATGTCATTCGGACCTTCTTGGTAGCCATGCACTCTCTTATGAAATGATACATTGTATCTATG
>CM042186.1:14525474-14598587 GCA_023539305.1 Ilex asprella
AAAATTTGAAGTTCAAAGGGACGTTCGAACGTGAGTCAATAAGTTGCACTATTAACGTTTGAACGCCAAACGAAGTTCGAACGTGACTTAAAAGTGTGGGTTCTAGATTCGCGATATGCGGACCATCTATTCCACTATAAATACTTAAGGCTGCCCCCTTAGTTCCATTTCAACACTTTTAACCCTAGGAAGCCTTAAAGAAGAGGAAAGAAAGGGAAAAATGCAAGATCAAATGAGGGTTTCATATTGGATTTTGATCAAAGCTCAAGTTCTTTAAGAATACTAAGGTAGAGGTTTGTTTCCATTCTCTTACATTAAGGTTAGGGTTATTATATATGTATTACCTTGACTTTAAATCATATCCATTTGCCATGAAATCATCATTCCTTGTCATTCTTTCATTTATTACCTTGTCTTAAACTATGTTATGCTTGGTAACCACTAAATCTCTTGTATGCCTTTAAAACCCTAATTTTCAAGGAGAATGTGGTTTCTATTGATTTCTCTTTTGCTCTTGATTTTCAACCTTAAATATTACTTGTTTTAAGCTATGTTATGAGTGAGTAACTGCCAAATCTTTTGTATGGCCTTCGTTCTTGATTTTCTCTTGATTTTCTCTTATGAGTGGGAACAAGGGAATTAATTTTCTCTTAATTTCTTATTTGTTCTTAATTCCAAACCTTGATATTCATTTGTTATTGGTTTCAAGACTTGATTGTTCCCTTGTTCTTAATTTCAAACTTTAGTGATTTATATTGGACAATAAAATTATATTTATGATGATCTCTTGCTCTTTTTCTTCAATTATTCTATGGTACATTACATGTGAAATTGGAGATTTTGTAATTATTTGAAATGGTTGGTGAATTGAGAATGTTTTGGTTTCCACATTTGTATGGTGGTTGTGATGGTCTTGAATTGCCTTCGAGATATGTTGTAGAGTGTAAATATTAGTCTATTCAAATGGGGGTGAGATGGTTGTTTACACTTGTAGTGGATTGTCATTTGGTAATGCAATCACTATCGTTCACTGAAGTTCGAACTAGGGACGGTATACCTTTCCTAGGAAGGATTCGTCAATGCAATGTGAGACGGTATACGCCCTTTTTTAAAGTGCTTGTGATTGTGATGGGTGGACTAGGTATACTCTTTGGGTAGATTTCTGAGAAGCAATCAATGTACATGACAATGGGGATTAACAAATGCCAGTTGTGGGTTTTTTTTCATTGTACCAGAAACGGTTTCCACAAGAATTTTGGGAAGTATGGGATTCCACAAGAACTTATTGAAAATGGTTTATGGTGGAATGAACTATGTTTGAAAATGGTTTGTTTAATTGTATATTGATTTAACTTATTCATTAAATTACGGTTGTTCCTTAAACTTGAGATTTGTATAAATGTCTCGATTTTTTTATTTCAAAAGCTCTATATGTTATTTGTGAAATAAGACCGACCTGTTTTATATGATTTCTAAACCTTGTTTGAGTATGTGAGTATTTTCCTGCAGAGCTTAGTACTCACCCTCTACATACAAACATTTTTCAGATTATGGTTTAGGAAATGAGCTCGGAGTCGAGGAACCGGCACATTGGGAGACTCCCATAGATGGGCATGTGGATTCCGAGACAGATGCTTAGAGCGATATTATCTTTTGTTCTAGATTAGGAAATTCATTTTGGAGATATTGTGAAGGCTAATTTTCTTTTGTATTCCATTGCATTTTAATAGTTAAATTTTTGGGATTTAAATGTCATGGTTTGACATACTCTTTTGGATAATGTTGTAAATATTTTATGGATGATGAATGACGTCTCTTTTATTTATAGATTTTATTGGTGCACTCATGGTATGAATGGTTATATATAGTAATGCCTTCTAGAGTGAATTTAGGGGCGTTACATTCTAGAACTCTTCTAGAAGTTACATACATTCCCTTCCAAAAATCTTATAATTTGGGCCTTTTGTGTTGGGCTTCATCTATTGAACCAAATCAAGTTTATACTTCAACAATGAAGGCCTGTCGAAATGGTCGAAGTCTCAAAAAGACCATGTCACCTTCTTGTCAGAACAGTTCTTTTCATTAGATTACTTCATACGATTATGCTTGGGTCAAGTTTTCCCATAGAAAATGATTCATTGCTTCACATTCTATTAGGCTGCAATAAATGGCTTCAACCACATAATCCTAGGGATATGAGAACTATAGGAACAAAGCAATTAACCATAAACAACCTCATATGATGTGATCTTAGTTAAGGAGTGGAAGGTTGTATTATTTCACCACTCACCTAAGGAAGCCACTTAACCCAATAAACGGGGTAGTCACCTCTCATATACCTCAGATAGTTCTCTAAACACCGATTCACTACTTCAATTTGGCCATCTGTTTGAGGATGATAGGCTAAGCTCATGGTTAGTTGGGTGCCCTGTAGTTTGAAGAGACCTGGCCAAAACTTGCTTGTAATGATTGGATCACGATCATTGACAATTATCAAAGGCATTCCATGCAGTTTGAACACCTGATCAAGAAAAACACGTGCTACATCCATTATAGTATAAGAGTGACTAATGGCAATGAAATGGACATACTTGCTCAATCGGTCCACTACTACTAGTGTTACCTCCTTACCCTTCAATCATGGCAAACCTGCTATAAAGTTGATTAGCCCTAAATATTTTATATTTATCCTATCTTTTGGGGGCTAATTATCATGCATTTGGACTTAATTGTATGAGATTAATGTTATATTTGATAAATTGTATGATCTAATTGGTGTTTGTCTACTTTACAGGTAAAATGGCAAGATTAGAAGGAAAATAGGCAAACATGGGAGTTGACTGCAAAAGGAAAAGGAAAATTTTAATATTGGAGTTCAGAAGTCCATGTTCAGACAAAATTTATCCATGTCCTAGCATGAGGTGTTGCATCAGAGGTAGAAAAAGACTAAAGCTCCCAGAAGGCCATGCCCGGACCTCATTATGTGTTGAACTGCATGTCACGTCTGAATGTCTCTTATTTCATGTTTGGACGCATGTCTTTGCTCCCAACTAATCAGAAAGCCCGATGACGCGAGAAGAGATAATTTTCCTGCTTTGGAAAAAAAGTATTCTACACTTTTTAGAGAGTTTTACCATATGAGGAAATTTCCTATTTCACTTTTCTTTCTTAAGTTTGTGATTAGCACTTCATTTATGGATGGCTAAGCATTTATACTGAGTCTAGACGAGATTTCATTTCAATTGGGTACGTAAGTTAATCATATGTTCCTCATTCGATGACTACGTTATTAATTCAATTCATCCTATTTTAGCAAAGCTTTCTCTTTATATAATTTCTTGAATTATTATGCTAATTGTGATGAGTATTTGAGATTCCCTATGAGTTGAATAGCTAGATGTACATGTTTGGATTGAATTGTTAGAGTTTTCATCTAATTAATTGATTTTTTGGTTTTTATGAATTTGGATGTTTGATTAGTTAATTGTTTTTATCATTGACTCTGGGCATGTTAAACGCTTGTAATTAACAATTGAATATTTGGATTCATTTAGATTAACTCATTGAGTATCCTTTAAGAGAATTTCCTAAGCAATTATTATCAAATCCTCCAATTGCATTCACTTCCTAGTTGATTCTCAATGGAAATTGAAAATTATGATTAATTTGATACACAAGTGTTATTGAAATAGTACTCGATGCCTTAGTATTTCTCCATATTACTTTTCCTAAACAATTTTAGTTTATTTGTTTTAAATTTCAATTATCAAATCATTCTCTCAAAAACACAACATATTTTCTTTTATTAATCATGTTTCACTCCAAAATACCCATCTCCCTATGGATTGACCCTGGACTCTACCAAGAATTACTACTTGCTTTATATTCTATAATTGGGTTTATAACTTCCGAGGCGAAGCAATTTTTTGCACCGTTTATGGGGAGCAGGCGTGATTGAGGAATTTTTCATCATCATTCGTGGTTTGCTCAATTTTTGCATAAGCGAAGATTGGGTAAATTCTTTCCACTTTTAACACTTGTTATTTAATTTTCTTACATTTTATTTTAATTTTTCTACTTGTGTTGGTCATTGTTGCATGAATTCTTGGCATGGAAAGAATGGTGGAAGATTGATTAGGGAGGATTTTGACACACTATTTGGAGATTTATTTGACACACCACCACGAGCACATACTCATCCTAGGATAACACAAAATCACCCAATAGGTCAAAATTCTTTTCTACCACAAAACCCACAAGGGATTCACAATCCTTTCATGCCACAGGCAGACCCACCGGAGGATGATGCTAGAAGTAATCATGGTGACAATGAGGATTATGAGGTAGTGAACAATGGGCGTACTAATATAAATGCTAATAATACTTGAACATTGAGAGAGTAGTTACATCCCGCTCGTCGCACAACACCTTCTTGCATTATTTTTCCCATGCAAGTTCATCATTTTATCTTTAAACTGAGTGTGATTGAATTGTTGCCTAAATTTCATGGTTTAGATTCCAAAAATCCCTAGCTTCATATCCGTGATTTTAAGGATGTTTGTGCCACATTCCAAGACTTGACGACTACGGAGGGTATAATCCGTTTGAAGCTTTTCCCTTCTCTCTAAAGGATAAAGCTAAAATGTGGTTAAACTCCCTTAGCCCAAGGTCTATTGGAACATGGAGGAAAATGCAAAAAGAGTTTCTTAAAAAGTTTTTTCTAACTCAGAAAACAATTACTTTGAAGCGAAAAATAACGAATTTTTCTAAAAGAGATAATGAAATGTTTTACCAATGTTGGGAGAGGTTCACAGAACTACTTGCATCATGCCCTGACCATGGATATGAAATTTGGTAGATTATAAGTTTTTAATATGAGATTTTATCTTCACAAATAAGGCAATTTGTAGAAATGATGTGTAAAAAGGAGTTTATGTCTAAAAAATAAGATGAGGATTTTGATTACTTTAATTTATTAGCAGAGAGTGCCCAAACTTGGGACACTCAATCCTCCGATTCTAAGTCTAAGATGTCAAATACATCATTAGGAGGAGGAAAGTATCAATTGAAGGAGGAGAATGACTTGAATGCAAGGATTGAAATTTTGGCTAGGAAAATTGAGGCAATGGAGATGAAAAAAGTGAATGAGGTTCAAACCGTGCCTCAAGAGGAGTTGTACTCAATTTGTGGGATCAAAGGGTTCAACTAATGCGTGTCACTTGATCTCTGCTTTAGAGGAGGTGTTGGGTGACCAAGTCAATGTGGTGAATGCCTTTTCTAAGCCATGCAACAACCCCTACTCAAACACTTACAATCCGATGTGAAAGACATACCCCAACTTAAGTTGGAGAAATGACAATATCGAACAACAATCTTCTTTACAATCATCTCCTTAAGGGTCATCCAATATTTTTCTTTATACACCACCACCCAAGAGATCTTTGGAAGACACCTTACGACAATTCATCACAATGAATGACCCAAACTACTCAAGGTCCTAGCCAATTGACCCAAAATTATTCAACAACAACAAGCCATCAATGATATCCATAATACACTTACCAAGTTGACTACAACTGCTTGACCCCAAGAAAAATGAAAGTTTCGAACACAGCTTCAACAAAATCCATAAGGCCAACTCCAAGTGGGAGTCTCTTCTTCTACATCGGATGTCACCCAAGAGCAAGTAAAGGCTATCAGGACCCTTAAAAGTGAAACAGTTGTAGATAAGACTATATCCATGAAGACTCAAGAGCCTAATAAGAGTGAAAAACCACTATGTCAGATGAAGGTGACGACCATGTTGAGCCTAGCATAGAAGATGTGCCTAGTGAGCCACAGAGATGTCCTATACCCGCACCTTTTCCTCAAAAGGTTAGTCTCACCATCAAAGGCCAATGTGAATTCTGAAATTTTGGAAGTGTTCAAACTAGTCAAGATTAACATTCCATTACTAGATGTCATCAAACAAATTCCTTCATATGCTAAATTTTTGAAAGACTTCGTACCACTAAGAGCAAGCTTAATGTTCAAAAGCAACCTTTTTTGATTGAACAAGTGTTTTCCATCATCCAACATAATACCCCTTACAAATACAAGGATCCATGTTACCCCACCATTTCATGTGTCATAGGGAAGTTCAAAATTGAACAAGCATTATTTGACTTAGGAGCTAGTGTAAATTTGTTTCCCTAATCGGTCTATGAACAATTGGGACTTGGGGAGTTGAAACCTAAGTCTATCAATTAAAATTCCTAGAGGAATAATTGAGGATATACCTGTTCAGGTAGGCAAGTTTTATTTCCCTATTGACTTCATCGTTTTGGACACCCAACCAGTTGCACGTTCATGGAGTCAAATTCATGTCATACTTGGTAGACCCTTCCTTGTAACTTCTAATGCTTTAATAAATTATAGGAATGAGGTTATTAACTTTATTTTGGTAATATGACAATTGAATTGAATATTTTTAATGTTGACAAACAACATGGAGAGGATTCTGATTTTCATAAAATAGATATCATTGATTCTGTTGTGAACAATAAATTGAATGTATCTCATTGCCTAGATCCCTCTCAAGTTTGTTTGACTAATTTTTTTTATGATGGAGGTACTGGTGGATGTTTTATTTCCTCATACATTAATTTTTTTTTCAAATTTTTTTAATGACTATGGAATGGAGCAAGAGCTAGTGGCAAGTAAGAAAGAGTGTTACCACCTGAAAAGGTGAAACATGTATTGAAAGGTGGTAGGGTGAACAATTCGGATAGAAATCTAGATTGAATTTAACAAATGATTGTGAACTTTTTTTGTATTATGTTGTATAATAGAGTTTTAAAGGTCATAGGTATTTCTTTCTCTTTTAGTATTATATTGTATACTTGACTTAGGAGCTTTTGTTTTTATTTATTTTTTTTGAGTAAATTTGTTTTTCCCAGTAGTAATAGCTTTGTTGCTGATTTTAAAGGTCACATGTATTTCTCTTACTCTCCCTAGATTAATCTTTATGATCTTTCTCTCTTTTATTATGCAATGAGGACAATGTCATGTTTAGGTTGGGGGTGAGATTACATTTCATGTAATGTTGTGTCTGTCTTAGTTTATATATTAATTTTGTGCCAATCTTGTTCCATGTTTTTTGTGTTTGAGTGACGTTTTTGTTCTTGAAGTAAGAAAATAAAAAAATTGGCTAAGTGTGAAGTTTTGAGTTTTTTGGAGATCAATTTTTGTTCTAATTATTGGGATGTGTTTTATTGATGATCAAATTTTTTCTAAGTTTTATTAGTGTTAAAAAAATGCTACTAGAACCTCAAGTCCGGACTTAAAAGGTCAAGTTCACACAACATTTCATAAGAAAAAAATAACGCACTCTCAGAATTATATGTCCGGACGCAATTAAGTCGACATCCAGATGAAGCTTAAAAGCATCAATGTGTCTGGACATCACTTATTCCACGTACGGACGTGTATCTCTTTAATGCCAACACCCAACTGCTGAATTTTTAATGACGTCTGCGCATCAACGAAGTTACGTCCAGACGCAGTTCCTGATTTGTGCTTATAAATAGTGGGTGTCCCAACTTCATTTTCAAATGTGAAAATCTCTTCCATCCCTCCTTCTCTCCTCCCCTTCACATCTTAGCCTTTCTTTTTAGTTTTCTTAGTTTTATTATTATTATATCTTAATAATAATTTTATGAGCAAATGGATATCAATTAAAGAATAATGAGTAAGCTTGAGATTTGCAAGTGTTGAAGCACTAGAAAAAACTAATTTCTATATGTTTGTATCTCATGCTATGATGCTTTGAAAACTTAATCTTTGTGCACATTTCTACTATACTAGATTGATAGTTCATTAGGTGTTTTGCTCCGAATACTAGAGACAAATAGTGGAGATGAAAAGGCCTGAGAGAGTTTTGAGCTTATCATTTTTCGAGTGTTTATGACATTTACTCATTGATTAATTATTTTTTCCGTTATTTCCTTGAATGGTCTCTTTATTTTTGAATTAATCAAGCATTCATGTGTTAAATGACTTCTTGATCTTTAATTACATGCATGGAAAGTGTGTTGCTAAGAATATCATTTGGCCATTTTTGTTATCATTTGGCCATTTTTGTTATCATTTGAGTCTTAGCCCAAATCTTTTCATATCATTATCCCTAGAAGCCGTGATTGAGCCAAATAATATATTCATTTCTTAAACCACAACATGTAACTAAGCTTAGCATAAGTTGGATATCCCTTACCCTTGGTTATACCAAGTTGGGGCATATATTTTCTATGTATTGTGGGAAAGATGTTGGATAAGAAAGTTTGTGAAAAAAGAAAAGAAAAAAATGATGAAATTGTGCATGTTGGTGATATTAACATGTGGAAACCATTTTTTTTAAAAGTAGAAAAAAGAGACAAAACTTCTATCTTTGAATATCAAAAATGTGTCTAGGAGTGAAGGGGTGAATGGTTATGAGTTACATGAAAATGGTTGTGCAATGTAATGTTTTATCTTAGGATAGCTCTTTGAATCCTTGTATATACTTCATTTCGTTAAACCAAATTCCAAGGCCCCATTACAAACCTTGTAAATTCCTATTTGATCTGAAGAGTATATTAGTGATACATGACTTGTGTGAGTAAGGATAGCGACAAGAGCTGTTGCATATTGATGGTTGATTTCCTTTCATGGGACCATGCTAAAGTCTATTTTTCAATTACCATTGATTGTATCTAACATGTGAGCATCACTTTATTTTCAATTAAATATCTTCTACTCACATGTGAACTATGAGTGATGAATAACTATAATCTAAGAGATTCTTTTAGAAAAGTATACTTTGTGAGAATTGGAATTGAAGCAAACGGATTGATAATTGTACGGTTGAGCACTTGGTGGATTGTTGATTTGGTAGAGTTATTTCACACTACACATGAGTTTTCATGGTAATTTAACAGGTGTATACTTTCATATAGTGATGTATTCCATATCTTGCTTTGCAAATACTTATTGATTGAATATGATTCTAAGTTCTTGGATAATGATGTTCATTTGTACTATGAAATTATTATTTTAATATTCATTGACATTTGATATTTATGCGTAGGATCACTGTAAATCATCATGAGAATACACTCGTCCTTTAATAATTAACTAGAAGTTTAAAGGATTGTTGCATGAGCTAAATGCAATTGTGAGTCCTACAAAAATGGATGTTCATATAGGTTTAGTTTATTTTCTTACTTTGCTTCTTCATAGGGACTAAAAGTGGATGTACATATAGATTTAGTTTATTTTCTTACTTTGCTTCTTCCTAAGGACTAGTAAAAGCCACATTGGGGGGGGGTATGATTAACCCTAAATATTGCATATTTATCCTTCTTTTTGTGGGCTAATTGTCACGGGTTTAACTAATTGTATGAGATTAAAGTCATATTTAATTTTATCATGACTTAATTGGTGTTTGTCTAGTTTGCAGGTGAAATGACAAGATTAGGAGGCAAATAGGCAAACATTGGAGTGGACTACACAAATGAAAAGGGAAAATTTAAGATTGAAGTTCAAAATTCCATGTCCGGTGTAACACCCCAAATACCACCTTGGACGACATTACATTCTAAACACCATTCAACGCATGAGAGCACTAATATAATCCATAAATAAATGAGACTTCATTCATTCTCTATAAAATACTTACAACATTTTTCAAAAGAATATGCCATATAATGACATTTACATCCCAAAAATCAACTAAGGTAATGTAGCGAAAATAAAAAATAAAACTAGACTCCACAATATCTCCCAAATAAATTTCCTAGTCTAGCATCAAAAGGAAATAGAGCTCTAAGCATTTACATCGGGATCCACTTGCTCATCTATTGGAGCTTCCAAATGCTCCGGCGCATCAACTCCAAGCTCCTCCTCTATAGTATAATCTGAAAAATATTTGTTTTAGGGGGAGAGCATGAAGCTCTGTAGGAAAATTCTTCCAAACTCGAACAAGGTTTATAAGAGCATATAAAAGCGGTCGGTCTCATTTTACAAATAACATATATAATCTTTGAAGTAAAACATGAACATTTTAAAGTAGATCTCAAGTTTAACAATAGCAATAAATGTAACAAAAACAATAACAGACAGATCGCAACAATAAATCGTATTTTTCTATATATTGGTTCATCCCCATGCCATGTACGTTGATTGCTTTTCAGGAATCTACCTAATGATTATACGTAGTCCACCCATCACAACCAACAAGACACAATCACTTCGGGAAAGGGTGTCTATCATCCCAATGGTAGTGATGAGTCCCTTCCCAGGAAAGGTATACCACCCTTAGTTCGAACTCCAGTGAACGATAGTGGTTGCATTACCAAATGACAACCGACTACAAGTGTTAGACAACCATCTCACCCCCACTGAGATAGACTAACCTCTAACAATCTACGACATCTCTTGAGGGCAATCCAAGCCGTCACAACAACCATACTATGACACCCCAAAATTCAGGGAACCATTGATCACCCATCAACCCGTGAAAATACCTACGAATATGGTGTAACTCGATATCACATCGTTATTTCCCATTTATCGGGATCCATAATTTAACAAAATCGGGCAGAATCTCTTTTGTATGGAGAGCTCTATCCAAAACCCAACATATACAATATACATTAACATGACCCATCTGAGGCCCAATATAACACAATGGCCACACCGGGTCCATTTATCCATACTCATTTAAAAACATGTAGGGTTAGATTAAAACAGTCCATAGGAGTTCGATTACATATCTCTTACATACATTACATGCCAAAACTATATTACAAGTCTAGTTTTACAAAAGGAGTTATAAAAGCCACAAGACGGCTTTCCTCACCCTTACGGCCCCGAATGGGAGCCATCCATTGGCATAAATTCCGCACTTGTAATATTTTTTCGTATAGGGTGAGCCACGCCCAGTAGAGAATTCCTACATAGGCTACTCCCCACCTAGATGTTTATGGAATGCACACATGTAACATTTAACAATCCATAACATTTCAAGCAAGAATATGCATTCAATGTTGGAATTTATCATGTTATGCCATAAATTAGATAAGACTTACTCATGCAATTCAACCCTAGCCCTTCCCAGCTCCTCAACACATGCAAGTGCCAATGTGTATGAATTCGTCATCCATGTTGCACATCGAATGACATTTACAATTTTAGGGTCTTTCTTGGGGGTGGATATTCATGGTCTTACACCACGGCACCCAACCGACACGAAATTCATGGACTTCTACCAACTTTAGGGGCTCTTATACAAACGAAGTGCGTATCTAATCACCGGGTCTCTCACATGATGGATCTTCTAGTCCCTTCTTGCTAAACCCAACCCAACTTATCATGCAACCACGTGACTTCGCTAGGCCGTCGGCCCAATTTTCCCAAGCTAACAAGATTCAAGCCTAAAGCCTTGATTTTCTCCAAAATTCCCCCTTTGGATTTTGGTGAAATCTTCAATTTTTAATATGTTCTTGTAGCCCTCGTCGAGGAGAACACTTTTTGTTCTTGGCCCAAGTTGATTCGACCAAAACTTGGCCCTAGATCGCATGAAGAAAACTTAAGAACCCTTGTTTTTCTCTCTTTTCTCTCTATTCAACTTCAACGTCCAGAACCAGCAAACCCAGCAGAATCTCCATCCATAAAATCAGCTTTTTAGTCCATATTTATGCATTTTAATGCTTGGCCCAAGTCACGCCACACACCCCCTTTTTCCCCAGGTCCGTTTTTGCCCCGAAACGATTAAATTTCACTCTGGTTCAAGATTAAATATTTTTATATGAAATTTCTTTAAATTATTGTTTAACTTTCAAAATTTTAATAAAAATCATTTTGGGGGGTCACCGGACGCTCGTCGGCTCGAAAAACGTGAAAAATCCGACTATCTCAGAATTCGACGAAATTCGATAGGGTGACTAGATTTCGTGATACGAATCCAACGGCGAAGTTCGTTGTGTCATCCAAGCTTTAGAACATGAGTATTTTAAATACGCATTGTAGTGGTAAATTACCATTGTCATTTTTTTTTAAAAAAGGTTTAAATTTACTCGGATTTTCCATTCTTCCCCCCTTAAAAGAATTTAATCCCCGAAATTCACACACATATACATACAATCACATGCATATGCAACAATTATTTAATATTAAATGACTATAGAAATGTACCTCCATTCTCAAATAAGAAAGGATAATTGGTACGTATAGTGTCCTCAAGCTCCCATGTTGCCTCTTCCACTCCTCGGTGCTGCCACAGCACCTTCACTAGCCTCACGGTCGTGCCTCGCAAAACTTGATTTCGGCTATCCATGATACGTACTGGTCCCTTCTCGAAGGTCCCATCCGCATCAACAACAAGCTCACCCAATCCACCACATGAGTTGGATCTAGGGTGTATTTCCGGAGCATGGAGACATGGAATACCACATTAACACCTGATAGGTTTGGCGGTAATTCCAACCGATAAGAAACTGTACCTACCCTCTCAAGTACCTCGAAGGGCGTGTTATACCTCGGCGAAAGCTTTCCTCGCTTATAAAACCTGACCACTCCTCTTTTAGGCATTATCTTTAAGAAGACATGATCTCCCACCTCAAACTCTAGAGATCGCTGCCGTCTTACGGCGTAGCACTTTTGTTGGCTCTGAGCCATAAGAAGACGCTTCCGTATCAAATCCACCTTCTCAGAGGTGTCCCTAACCAAATTCGGACCCGTAGATGGTGTCTCTCCTACCTCCGTCCAACAAACCGTAGATCAACAAGGCCTCCCATATAGTGCCTCATAGGGTGTCATTTTTGTACGCTCGCCTGATAACTATTGTTGTAGGCGAACTCCATTAAGAGTAAGTGTTCTTCCCAGCTACCTTTGAGGTCTAGGACGCATGCCAGTAGCATGTCCTATAAAGTCTGGATGGTCCTCTCTGACTGACTGTCCATCTGCGGATGAAAAGTGGTGCTCATCATCAACTGTGTTCCCATGGCTCGCTGGAAACTCTCTCAAAAATGAGCCGTAAACCTGGGATTCCAATTTGATACTATAGATACGGGCACCCCATGCAACCGGACAATCTCCCATATATACAACTTGCAGAATTCCTCTAATGTGAAGGTCATCCACACTGCCAAAAAGTGTGTCAACTTAGTAAGCCGGGTCCATTATCACCCATACTGCATCATAACCCCGCGATGTCCATGGCAAGTGAGTCACAAAATCCATCATGACATGCTCGCACTTCCACTCAGCTACCTCTAAAGGCTGGAGTAATCCTGCTGATATCTGGTGCTCAGCCTTCACTTGCTAACACGTGAGACATCTACTAACAAAATTCTTAACGTGTTTCTTCATCCCACTCTAGTAGTACTGGCAACGAAGATCTTGATACATCTTCGTGCCACTTGGATGTATAATAAAACGGGAGCAATGGAACTCTCTAAGGATCTCCTCTCTTACTCCGCAGACTGGGGAACCACAATCCTTCCCCTATATCGAACACTACCATCTGAGTGAATGGTCCAACCCTCATCACCTGTCCTCGAGCGTACTTGGTCCTTGATGGACAATATCTCCGGGTCTTATCCCTAGGACTCAATCACTCTGCTAAGTAGGGAAGGCGTAGCCATCAAACTCCCCAAAGTGCCCTGAGCCTGACCCATGTAGTGTAGCCCGAACTATCCCACAGTCTCGAGCATCTGCCATTCCCGAGAAGCTATACTAGCAAAGACTCCCTGTGACTTCTAGCTGAGTGCATCAGCCACCACATTTGTCTTACCTAGATGATAATGCAAAATAAAGTCATAGTCTTCCAGATATTCCATCCACCTGCGTTGGCTCAGGTTGAGATCCCGCTGTGTAAAAATATACTTCAAACTTTTGTGGTCCGAAAACACCTCGAATTGCTCACCATATAGATAGTGGCGCCAAGCCTTCACGGCAAAGATAATGGCCGCCAACTCCATGTCGTGCGTAGGGTAGTTCTGCTAGTGGTTCTTTAATTGTCGAGAAGCATAAGCTACCACTCTCCCGTACTGCATCAAAACGCAACCAAGTCTATCTTTGGAGGCATCATAATATACTATGTACCTCTGTCCGCTTTTCGAGACAATCAAAATAGGAGCTGAAGTAAGTCTTCTCTTCAACTCCTGGAATGTCTTCTCACATGAATCATCTCACTGAAACTTGACCTCCTTCCGATTCAATCTCGTCATAGGTGCAGCTAGTCAGGAGAAGTCCTCAATGAACCTCCTATAATACCCTGTCAATCCCAAAAAACTACGTATCTCGAAGACTGACTTCGGCCTCTCCCAATTCATAACTGTCTCAACCTTCTCTGGGTTCACAGATATACCCGAATTTGACACCAAATGTCCTAGGAATTTCTCCTCAGTCATCCAAAATTCACACTTGCTGAACTTGGCGTGCAATTGATGGTCTCTCAGGGTCTAGAGAACACCCCTCAACTGACCCTCATGCTCCTCCTCAGACTTGGAGTAGATCAAGATCTCATTAACAAAGATTACAACAAATTGATCTGAGTAAGGTTGGAACACCCTATGCATGAGATTCATGAATGTCGCTGGAGCATTCGTCAATTCGAATGGCATCACTGTGAACTCAAAATGCCCATATCGCATCCTAAACGTCGTCTTAGGGATATCAGCCTCCCTAACCCTTAACTGATGGTAACCGGTGCGGAGATCTATCTTGGAGTAGACCCGCGCCCCTCTTAGTTGATCAAACAAATCGTCAATCCTCGACAAATGGTATCTATTCTTGATAGTAACCCTATTCAACTGCTGGTAGTCTATGCATAGCTGAAAGGTCTTGTCCTTTTTCTTGGCAAACAGCACCGGAGCACCCTAAGGTGAGGTGCTCGGCCTAATAAAGCCCCTATCCAGCAATTCCTGTAATTGAACCTTGAGTTCTTGCAACTCAGCAGACACCATTCTATGCGGAGTAATAGAAATAGGAGATGTACTAGGGTGCAACTCAATGGTGAAGTCTACATTCCTATGTGGAGGTAATCTCGATAGTTCATCTGAAAAAATATCCTCATACCCACAAACCACCCGAGGTAGACCCAACTCCTGTCTTTCCTCATCCTCTAGGGTAAGGCTTGCTAGCCAATCCATCAACTGCCCGTGCCATCTAGAGTCATACACAGCTTGGGGTAAAGCATTGTGCTTATCCCCTGAAACATGAAACAAATATCGTCTGGTATGTAGGCAGTGACCCTCTTACGATCGCAATCAATGACGACTTGGTGTACCGTCAATTAGTCCATCCCAACGATGACATCAAAATCTGACATGTTCATGACCCTAAGGTCCACAGTGAGTAGAATCTCCAAGATCTCTAGTTCACAACCCCGACATATCTGATCAATCCATACCCTAACTCCTAGGGGACAACTTACATGCAACGACTCTTTCAAGGTTTCAACCTCTAAGCCCAAGCCTTTCACACAAGATGCTGAATTGAATGAATGCAATGCACCAGAGTCAAATAGTACTCTTGCCCATAAACGAGAAAGTATAAATGCACTCTGGATAATCGACTGATTTACTAGCTCAGTGTGAGGTGTAATGGCCTAGAAACGCCCTTGGGTCCTCGAAGTCCCTGCCTGGGAGCCTTGTCCTTAGCCTCGACCCATGCCTTGGCCCATCTGGCCTATCTGCGGAGTCTTTGCTTGGAAAGTGGTAGGGGTCTGTGCAGTGCCCTGGTGCTGGTACTGGCTCCTTTGACCCATGGTGGGGTAAGGAGGAATAAACTGGGTCTGTGGCTGCCCCACCAAAGACTAGGACTGGGATGTCCCATAGCTCTGGGATCCTTGCTGTTGAGCACAATCCTTCCTCACATGACCCAGCTGATGGCAAAAATAACTAGTCTTCCAACCTGCCTAATAAGTGGTCTTGAAGTTTTTGCCTCCTTGGGAGAATCGACCTTGGCCTTGGCCTTGATAGTCTTGGCCCTGCCCTTGCTGTCCCTGCGAAGCAGAAGTCCTCTGTCTCTTCCTTGCATTACAAGAAAAGGATTGTCCCTTATTCTTTCTGTCCTTAACACCCGTTTCCCAGATGTTAGGTGCATCCTCCACTTCTCTCTTGATGGCCATGGCGGTCTTGACCATCAAATCAAAGTCTTATAGGAGAAGTCCCACAATCTTGCCTCGAATGGACAGCTTTAGCCCATCCTCAAACTTTCGCACCTTGGCAATATCCGTGGCCACGTAGTCATCAGCAAAATGGGAGCCACATATTCTAGCACGGTCATAGTTCCCTATTTCAGATTCAGGAACTCCTGAGCTTTGGCTTGTCGGACAGACGCCAAAAAATACTTGCCCATAAAGAGCTCTCAGAATTCTCCCCAAGTCATGGCCTCCAAGTTCCTGTAGTCCTTTACCCAATCCCACCATAACTGTGATTCTCCTTCCTGCTGAAAAGTCGCAAGAGTTATCTTGGTGGCATCGGAGATAATCTCCATAGACCTCAAGACCTTATCCACTTGCCAGAACCAATAGTCAGCCACCATCGGATCCGCCCCTCCCAGAAAGACTGGAGGATTGTGTGCTTTGAACTTCTGGAGGTTACTAGATCCTCCTTGACCCACATTTACACTAGTCTGTGCAATAATAGTAGTTGTAGCACAAGCTTGTGCTATGGTAGTAGCCGCTTCACTGATAACCTCCACAAAGGCTTGGTGATCAAAGACCGATGGTAGTTGGTTGTTGTTCCACCCACCGCCTCAACGTCCTCGATCACGTCCTCTTCCCCTTCCTCTATTTCCCATCTACGCACATGTAAAATAATAATAGAGTCTCACATTATATCCCCAGATAGGGATCAAGTACAAACATTGAGAATTTTCTCATTGTCCCCGTAGTAGAACGTGTGTCACATACTAGGAAACATTTACACCTTGAACTATCCCACTCATTCTTTTTTTTTTTCGAACCCCCAAGGTTATGTTTTCTAACTCTAGTGTTCCTTTTTTCAATATAAATTTCTATCATGCATTTAAATCACATAACACATAGCATATAACATGTGGCAATTAAAACACATAACAATAAATGCACAATGAATGCCATGGTCTAGACCCATGCCCATCAAGCCCTAAGTTTGTCGTAGACCTAGGCTCTGATACCAAGCTGTGACACCCTAAAATTCAGGGATCCGTTGATCACCCATCAACCCGCGGACGTACCTATGAATATCGTGTAACTCGATATTACATCGTTGTTTTTCATTTATCGGGATCCATAATTTAACAAAATCGGGCAGAGTCTCCTTTGTATAGGGAGCTCTACCCCAAAACCCAACCTATAGAATATACATTAACATTACCCATCCGAGGCCCAATATAACACAATGGCCACACCGGATCCATTTATGAGTAAAAAGTGACCACATCGGGTCCATTTATCCACACTCATTTAAGAACATGCAAGGTTAGATTAAAACAGTCCATAGGAGTTCGATTACATATCTCTTACATATATTCCATGCTAAAACTGTATTGCAAGTCTAGTTTTACAAAAGGAGTTATAAAAGTCACATGTCGGCTTTCCTCACCCTTATGGCCCCGATTGAGAGCCATCCACCGGCATAAATGCTGCACCTGAAATGTTTTCCCGTATAGAGTGAGCCACGTCCAGTAGAGTAATTCCTACAGAGGCTACTCCCCACCTAGATGCTTATGGAATGCACACATGCAACATTTTACTATCCATAACATTCTAAGCAAGAATATGCATTCAACGTTAAAATTTATCATGTCATGCCATGAAATGAGATGAGAATTATTCATGCAATTCAACCCGAGCTCTTCCCAGCTCCTCAACACATGCAAGTGCCAATGTGTATGAATGTGTCATCCATGTTGCACATCGAATGACATTTACAATTTTAGGGTCTTTCTTGGGGGTGGATATTCATGGACTTACACGAACGGCACCCAACCGACGCGAAATTCATGGACTTCCAGCAACGGTTCCATGTACACCGACACACTTTTTGGGCTCTTATACCAACATAGTGCGTATCCAATCACTGGGTGTCTCACCCGAGAGATCTTCTAGTCTCTTCTTGCTAACCCTAACCCAACTTATCATGCAAACATGCGACTTCGCTAGGCCGTCAGCCCAACTTTTTCAAGCCACCCATCAATCACCAAGTGCGTTATTGATGACAACTATGCACACACCCATGTAATGAGATGTTCCGTGCAATTACAATGTAATGAACCATTGCTATCTATGTCATGTTCCATATGTAATGAATGTCATATGTACAACATTAATCACTTATCATCATATTCCATGAAAATTTATATCATATGCATATAACTTCCACAAATCATCATTATGCTCAATATATCAATAAACATATGTCCATATTTCTCAACAAACTCAAATATGTTATTTTAATTACATCAAAATAACAACTTTAATCCATACAAGGCATTTTATCAAACACCTTCAAGGCAAACACATCATGTTATCACACAAATTTGCCCACATAATATCAAGTATCACAAAATTATTTAAATAACTTCCACATATCAAATTCAAGATATAATTTGGTTTAAGTCATTTCTAGACTCATTTTCCCTATTTTCATAACCATATATATACACATAGGCCAATATATATGTGTATACACCCAACCATTCCTCATAAGCATTCTAGGTTAGAAATCAACCCAAGTAGGAGAAACTCTACCTCTTGAAGAGTAAAATACCCGTAGGAAACTTCAAGAACAAAATTCAAGCCTAAAGCCTTGATTTTCTCCAAAATCCACCCTTTGGATCTTCGGTGAAATCTTTGATTTTTGGTATGGTCTTGTTAGCCCCGTCAAGGAGAACACTTTTTGTTCTTGGCCAAAGTTGATTCGACCAAAGTTTGGCCCTATATTGCATGAAGAAAACTTAAGAACCTTGTCTTTCTCTCTTTTCTCTCTATTCAGCTTCAACGTTCAGAATCAGAAAACCCATTCGAATCCCAATCCATAAAATCAGTTTTTTAGTCCATATTTATGCATTTTAATGCTTGGCCCAAGTCGTGTCACACGCCCCCCTTTCCCTGGGTCTGTTTTCGCCCCAAAACGATTAAATTTCGCTCTGGTTCAAGCTTAAATATTTTTATATGAACTTTGTTTGAATTATTTTTTAACTTTCAAAATTTTAATAAAAATCATTTTTGGGGGTCACTGGACACCCATCGACTCGAAAAACGTGAAAATTTTAAATATCTCAGAATTTGACGAAATTCGACTAGATGACTAGATTTTGCGATACAAATTCAACGGCAAAATCCGTTGTGTCATCCGAGCTCTAGAACATGAGTATTTTAAATACGCATTATAGTGATAAATTACCATTTTGTCATTTAAAAAAAAATTTACCTGGGTTTTACACATACGAATGAGGAAACTAACATATTTTCAATGAACCAACAATTCTCAATTATTACCAAATTAAGCATGTGGCGTTTTCAATAACCAACTACAAAAAATGCAAGAAATTACAACAATATCATTTTATTGCTCAACATAAAACACTACGGCGTTGAAATCAAGAATAAAGGGAGAGTTCAAGAGAAAAATCCATCACTCTTGAAAACAAGGGTTTTTCAAACAAAAAAAAGGATTTCATAGGTATACAACCCTAACTTTGTGTAAAACATGTTAATAATCGAAAGTGAACCAAGAAACAAAGAACTCATAGCAAATATATATAGTTAGGAGTCAAAACATATATATATATATATATATATAATAACCCTAACATCAATGAACAAGAATGGAAGAAAACCCCAACCTCACCCTAAAAATTTTGAAGTTCAAATCAAAAGTCCAAGCCCTAGAGACCTCGTTTCTCCTCTTTCTTTTGTTCCTTTATCTTCTCCTAGGGTTCTAAAATGTTTAGGGTGAGAGTGGAATGTAAGAATGGGATAAAATGTAGTGAAAATGGGTGTTTTAAATGGCCAAATCCTGACTTTTACTATGCAGAATTCGAGTTTCTTATCGGCATACCAGTAGGCTGTTTCGGTAGGGTTTAGCTACTGATGTCAGCTATTCCGGTAGGGTTCCCTTCCAGCAGGCTGTTCCGGTAGGGTTTGACTGATGAATTTTTACTGCAACTTCTAGTGTAGTTTTGACCCATTTAGAGGTCGAATTGAAAAATTTTCGTGAAATATATTGTTATAGCCCTAGATGTCTATTATCTACTGTCTAAATTTCAGATCAATTAAAGATTATAATAAAAAGTTATGTCCTAAATACTAGACAATGTCTAAACTCCTTTTTACCTGAATTAACTCTAAAGTGTGTTTTAACTCCGAAAAACTTTTTAATTTCTAATATACCCCATATTACCTCTCCCAATGTTAATCGACCTTCTGGATTCAATGGATGCATTATTTTGACCTACAAACATTTAAAAACTTATCTAATCACCCTTTTCAAGTTTAAACGTCTTCGAAACTTAAACTTTCCAATTAAATTGCCTCCCTAGTAGTTATTCCTACAGTTACAATCCATATGGTTTATTCTTACATCAGTACAAATATGAGAATTACTAAATAAGTACATTACTATATTAATATAAACATGTGGGAGTTTACATCTGGACATGAAGGGATGCATCAGAGGCATAAATAGGCTAAAGCTCCTAGAAGGCCACATTTGGATGTCATTGATTCATGTCCAATAGCGTGTTGAACCGCATGTCACGTCCAAACGTCACTTTTTTCACGTCTGGACGCGTGTTTTTGCTCCTAACCAATTTCAAAGTCTGATGACACGAGAAGAGATCAACTTCCTCCTTTAATAACTTGTAAGGCATAAAAACCCCCAAGTGCCTTAAGGGTTATGGGTTTGGGTTGTTTGTTACCCCTTCATTGTAAATTAGGTGTCCCAAATATTCTAGTCATTCCTTGCTGAAATTGCACTTGGATTGTTTTACATATGACTAATTCTTTCTTAAAGCATCCAAATTAATGGTCAAGTGTGTCACATAGTCCTCCCAGTTGCGACTATAAACAAGGATATCGTCAAAAAACACATGGATAAATTGATGAACATAAGGTTTGAATACCTTATTCATAAGAGACTGGAACGATGTTGATGCATTGGTTAACCAAAACGACATAACTAGTAACTCATAGTGACCCTCATGGGCTTGAAAAGCTATTTTTTTCACATCACTTCTAAAAAAACCGGGTAAATTTAAACTTTTATAAATAAAGGGAAAAACGGTAAAATTGACACCTTGGTTCGGGTTGTAAACCAAAAATTTTTTAGAGCTCAGAAGACGAAACGGACCTCACCGTTGGATTCGTCTCACGAAATCTAGTGACCATGTCAAATTTTATCGAATTTTGATATAGTCGAGTTTTTTACGTTTTACGAGGCGGTCGGGCCCCTAGTGACCCAAATACGAAATTTGTGGGAAAACTATGAGATTTTTGAAATAAATGAAATCAAGACAAATTAAAAATATTTTGAGCTTGAACCGTAGCGAAATTTAATCGTTTCGGGATGAAAACAGACCCCGATTAAAAAGGGACGTGTGGCGCGTTGTGGGCCAAGTATCCTAAACATATAAATAGGGAGAAAATCAGATTTTTTCCCATTATTTCAGCCCATGTTCAGCCGATTGAAAAAGGGATATAGAAGAGAGGGAAAAGAGAGAAAAAAACTCAACTTCTCTCTACGATCTACAGAGCTGAAGAGCTCAAATCCGTTCGGGCAAAGAAGAAAAGTTGATCTCCTCGATGAGGGCTATGCATACACACCAAAAAGAAGGGCTTTCACCGAAGGTTGGAAAACTGAATTTTCTGGGAAAAGCTTGGAATTGAGTTGGGTTGGTCCATAGGAGCTTCTACAACTTCTTTCAAGCTACAAGAGGTAAGGTTTTTCTCCTACTTAGGTGTATTCACAACCTAAAATGTTATATTGAAATGGATATGTTGATAGATGTGTATATCACTTGCCTATTTAAAGGAAATTTAATGAAATGGGTATGAAAATAAGAGTAGAAATAGATTACGGTAAATTCCTAGCTCGGAATTGAAATGTAGTAATTTATTTGGGAAAATTCCATGGGAATTGGTGTCATATGGGCATGTTGTGTGCTTAAATTGTGTCTTGGTGAAATGGGTATCGAAATTAGGTAGAATATATTCTATCTTGAAATGGGTATGCAGAAATTGCTTAATGTAATTTCTTGAAATATATGAAAGGTGGGCATGTTATGTGTTTACATAATGTCTTAATTTTTTTTTGAAGTGTGTTATTGCTTGATATGAGATAACATGCTTAGACTTGAGTTTTGGATAAAATGTTGATAAATGCATATTAGTTTATTGACATTTTGTGTTATGAAAATTAAATGCTTTTGATATAATTTTTCATGGTTTACATGAATTAGGTTTGAAATGGTTCATATGACACACATTGCATTTTGAACATTATTGTAGAGTAGCAATTTGGCATTACATTGCATATGCATGAGAACATTAAATAAAATGGGTGGTTGTGCAAGGAAGTAGTCAACACCACATGGGTGGATGACGAGTGGGCTCGAGTGAGCTAAGACGATGACTTGGCCGAGTCGCATGGTGTTGAGGGTTGGGGTTAGCACGAAGGGCTAGAAGATCCCTCGAGTGTAAGGCCCGGTGATTTGGATACGCACTTCCGTTGGTATTAGTCCATAAAGTGTGTCGGTGTACGCGAGACCGTTGGTGGAAGTCCATAAATCCCGTGTCGGTTGGGTGTCGTTAGTGTAAGTCCATAAATACTCACCCCATACAAGAGCCTGGATTGATAATGTCATTCGATGTATAACATAAATGACGGAATTGTACACATGAAAAATTACATGCGTTGTCGAGCCGAGTAGGGCTCAGGATCATGGATGACTGGTGGTTGCACATTAGCAATTGCATGTGTCGAAGAGCTGAGAAGGGCTCGAGTTGGTTGCTGAGGGTGAGTCTCATCTCATTCCATAGCGTTGCATTATAAATTACCAACATTGATAACATATTCATTCTTGGAATGTGTGCACGGTGAATTGGTTACATGTGAGCATTTCATGTACATTTGAGTTGGGGAGTAGCCTATTTAGGGAATACTCTATTGAGCTTGGCTCACCCTTTATGGGAAAATATTTCAGGTGCAGGGTTCATGCCAGTGGATGGTTCTCACTTTCAGCCTCATGGATGAAGAAGCCGAAATGTGACTTTTATTTTGAGTAAATTATAAAGACATTACAATGAATATTTATTTTGGCATATAATTAAATGAATTCGCATGGAAATGTTGTAATAGATCTTATATAAACCACGTTGGTTGCCCAAACACATGTTAAGTAAGTGTTGGGTTGGTTTTAGTAAGGTTTGAATTGAATTGGAAATGAAAAACAAGAGAAACGAGAAAAATCTGGGAAGACTATACCGGTACGTTTTGGTCTAGAGGGTTCGACATACCGATACTGCGTACCAGTACTGTCTGTAAATTTTTGAAATTTTAATATTGTTCTACTATGCTTTTGGACTTCATTTTCTTTGGTTCAGAGGATACAAATGGATTCTAAATGAACTATTTTGAGGCATGTTGGACCTCAGGAGAATTAGATGATAAAAAGAACATGGCGTATATACGTGAGTTAAAATCCCAATTAAGGGAATTTGTATGGACATAAGGTCTGGAATTGAGGCAAGAAAGGTTATTTCCACATGTTGACGGTTGGTCAAAGGTTTAAAAAAGACCCCGATTTTAGGGGCATCACAACTTGGTATCAGAACATAGGTATACGAATTACCTAGGGCTTGATAGGCATTGGGTTTAGACCTTTGCATGCTATGTGCATTTCATGTTATGTGCTTTAAATTGCTACATGTTATGTGATATTTGTTATGTGAATTATATACATGATAAAATATGTATGGAGATGGACACACTAGGGTTAGAAAACATAACCTTGGGAGTGGAAAAAGGTTAACGGGATAGATCAAGGATTTAAATGTTAGCTAGCATAAAACATACGTTCTACTAGGGGGACAATGAGAAAATTCTCAAAGTTTGCACTTGATCCCTAGTTTGGGATACTAAGTTAGTGTGTTGTTGCCATTTGACATGTGTGTAGATGGCAAGTAGAGGAAGGGGACGCCAGGGCGGTGGGCGGAACAATAATAAACCACCACTACCTTTGACTAACAAGCATTTAACGAAACTATGGGCATGATGGCAGCTACCATTGCACAGGCTAGCGCCAATGCGAGTCACGGAGGTACAAGTAACCTCCAACACTTCAAGGCACACAGGCCTCCAGTTTTTAAGGGAGGGGCGGATCCGATGGTGGTCGACCATTGGGTCCGACAAGTCAATAAAATCTTAAGGGCAATAGAAATTACCTCGAATGCCACTAAGATAAGACTAGCTGCATTCTAGGTAGAATGAGAAGCCCAAGTATGGTGGGATTGGATAACGGATTCCAAGAACTTGGAGACCATGACATGGGGATAGTTCCAGGAGCTCTTCATGGGTAAGTACTTCCCAATGGCCACTCGATATGCAAAGGCCCAGGAATTCCTAGAATTGAAACAAGGGACAATGACGGTGATAGAGTACGTGGCCAAGTTCACCGAACTAGCGCGTTTTTCCGATGATTACATGGCCAATAACATTGTAAAAGTGAGAAAATTTGAAGATGGTTTGAAATTATCCATATGAGAAAAGATTGTGGGCCTCCGCCTGAAAGACTTGGATGCAATGGTCGAAACAGCTATGGCCATTAAGAGAGAGGTTGAAGACGCACGAAGCATCCGTGAGGCGGGTGCTAAGGACAAGAAAAAAGAGGGTCAATCCTCTTCTTCTAACTCGGGGAAGAAGTAGAGGACTTTTACCCCACAAGAAGAAGAGGACTTCTACCCCCACAAGGGTCTCAGGGACAGGGCCATGGCCATCAGGGCTAAGGCCAATGTCTAACCTCCCCAGGTGGGGGAAGCTTCAGGACTACCCACCAGGCAGGCCAGAAGACTTATTTTTATTGCCACCTGTCGGGTCACATGAAGCGGGATTGCCCTCAAAGGCAAGGATCCCGGGATTTTGGGACATCTCAGTCCTAATCTTTAATGGGGCAACCATAGACACTCTATATTCCTCCCTACTCCATCACGGGCCAAGGAAGTCAGTATCAATTCTAGGGTGCTACTCAGGCCCCTATCACTTTTCGAGCAAGGACGCCCCAGTCAGGCCAGATGGACCAGGGCATGGGTCAAAGCCAAGGGCAAGGAATGCAGGCTAGAACTTCGGGGACCCAGGGGCGTGTCTATGCCATGGTGCCACAAACTGAACTGGCGGATGAGTCGGTGATACAGGGTATATTTCTACTCTCACGCTTATGGGCTAGGGTGTTATTTGACTTTGGAGCTTCACATTCATTCATTTCTGCATCATGTGTAAAATATTTAAGCTTATAGGTTGAAACCTTGGAAGAGTCGTAGCATGTAAGTTCTCCCCTAGGAGCTAGGGTGAGGGTTGATCAGTTATGTTGGGGGTGTGAGTTAGAGATCTCAGGAGTCCTACTCACCGTGGACCTTAGGGTCATGGACATGTCAGAGTTCGATGTCATCCTTAGGATGGATTGGTTGGCGGTACATCGGGTCATCATTGATTGTGACCGGAAGAGAGTCACTGCTTATACGCTTAAAGGTGTTTGTTTCAAGTTTCAGGGGGAAAAATATGACACTTTGCCCTAAGCCGTGTACAACCCTCGATGGCACGAGTAGTTGATGGGTTGGCATGTGAGCCTTACTCGGGAGGACGAGGTAAGACAGAAGTTGGGCCTACCTCGGGTTGTTTGTAAGTATGCAGATATTTTTTTGAGTTGCACCAGCTGAGTTGCAAGAGCTCAAGGCCTAATTACAAGAATTATTGGACAAAAGTTTTATTAGGCCGAGCACTTCGCCAAGGGGCGCTCCGGTATTGTTTGCCAAGAAGAAAGACAAGACATTTCGACTATGTATAGACTACCGATAGTTAAATCGGGTAACTATCAAGAATAGGTACCCTTTGCCGATGATTAAAGATTTGTTTGATCAACTAAAGGGAACACGAGCCTACTCCAAGATAGATCTCCGCACGAGCTACCACCAGTTGAGGATTAGGGAGGCGGACATCCCTAAGACAGCGTTCAGAACGGGATATGGGCATTTCGATTTCACGGTGATGCCATTTGGGTTGACGAATGCCCCAGCGGCATTCATGGATCTCATGCATAGGGTGTTCCAACCCTACTTAGATCAGTTCGTTGTGGTATTTGTTGACGACATCCTGATCTATTCCAAGTCTGAGGAGGTGCATGAGGGTCACTTGAGAATTGTTCTCTAGACCTTAAGAGATCATCAGTTGTATGCCAAGTTCTGCAAGTGTGAATTATGGCTAACTGAGGTAAAATTTCTAGGACATGTAGTGTCAGCTTCGGGTGTATCTGTGGACCCGAAAAAGGTCGAGGCAGTTATGAATTGGGAGAGACCGAAGTCAGTCTTCGAGATATGTAGTTTCTTGGGATTGGCAGGATACTATCGGAGGTTCATTTAGGACTTCTCTCGACTGGCTGGACTTATGACGAGATTGACCCAGAAGGAGGTCAAGTTTGAGTGGAATGATTCTTGTGAGAAGGCATTCCAAGAGTTAAAGAGGAGGTTGATTTCATCTCTTATTTTGATAGTCCCGAAGAGGGGACACATGTATACAGTGTACTGTGATACCTCCAAAGACGGACTCAGTTGTGTTTTCATACAATCCGGGAGGGTGGTGGCTTATGGTTCTCAACAGTTAAAGAACCACAAGTAGAACTACCCCACACACGATATGGAGTTGGCGGCCATTATCTTTGCCTTGAAGGCTTGGCGCCATTATTTGTATGGCGAGAAGTTTGAAGTGTTTTTAAACCACAAAAGTCTAAAATATATTTTTACACAATGGGACCTCAACATGAGGTAACGTAGGTAGATGGAGTACTTGGAAGATTACGACTTCATTTTGCATTATCATCCCGGTAAGGCAAATGTGGCGGTGGATACACTCAGTCGAAAGTCACAGGGAGTCTTGACTAGTGTGGCTTCTCGGGAGTGGCTTATGCTCGAGACTGTGGGATAGTTCGGGCTACATTATATGGGTCAGGCTCAGGGTAATTTGGGTATTTTGGTAGCTATGCCTTCCATACTGAGCAGGGTGATTGAGTCCAAGAGTCGGGACACGAAGCTATTGTCCATCCAGGGCCATGTACAGGCAGGTACAGGTGAGGAGGGCTGGGCCATTCACTCGGATGGTAGTCTTCGGTATCGAGGAAGGGTTATGGTTCCTTAGTTGGTGGGTCTGAGAGAGGAAATCCTTAGGGAGTTTCAATGCTCCCATTTTGCAGTGCATCCATGTGGCACGAAGATGTACCATGATCTTTGTCGCCAGTATTATTGGAGTGGGATGAAGAAGCACATTGGAGACTTTGTCAATAGATGTCTCACGTATCAACAAGTCAAGGTTGAATACCAGAGACCATTAGGGTTACTCCAGCCATTGGAGATAGCTGAGTGGAAGTGGGAACATATCACGATGGATTTTGTGACCCACTTGCCACGGACATCGCGGGGGCATGACGCAGTATGGGTGATAGTGGACCAACTTACCAAGTCGGCACACTTTTTGGCGGTGCAAATGACCTTTAGATTGGAAGAATTCTGCAAGTTATATATACGGGAGATAGTCCGGCTGCATGGGGTGCCCTTATCTGTAGTATCGGATCGGGACTTCAGGTTTACTGCTCACTTTTAGGAGAGTTTTTAGCGAGCCATGGGGATGTAGTTGACAATGAGTACAACTTTTTATCCCCAGATGGACGGTCATTCTGAGAAGACCATCCATATTTTAGAGGACATGTTGCGGGCATGCGTCCTAGATCTTAAGGGTAGCTGGGAAGAGCATTTACCCTTAGTGGAGTTCACCTACAACAATAGTTATCAGGCGAGCATAGAGATGGCACCCTATGAGGCTCTATTTGGGAGGCCTTGCCATTCTCCGGCTTGTTGGAAAGAGGTTGGCGAGAGACCCTCTACGGGTCCAGACTTGATTAGGGACATTTCAGCAAAGGTAGACTTGATAAGGAAGCGTCTTCTTACGACTCAAAGCCGACAGACGACAATGACCTCTGGAATTTGAGGTGGGAGATCTCGTCTTCTTAAATGTGACACCTAAGAGAGGAGTGGTCTGATTCGGGAAGTAAGGGAAGCTGTTACCTAGGTTTATCGGGCCTTTCGAGGTACTCGAGAGGGTGGGTACAGTGGCTTACAGGATGGCATTACCGTCAAATTTATCGGGTGCTCACACGGTATTCCATGTCTCTATGCTCCGGAAGTATACTCCAGATCCGACACATGTGGTGGATTGGGGTGAGTTAATGGTTGATGTGGATAGGACCTTCGAGGAGGGACCGGTGCGTATCATGGATAGCCGAAAACAAGTTTTAGGAGGCAAGACTGTGATGTTAGTGAAGGTGCTATGGCAGCACCGGGGAGTGGAGGAGGCGACATGGGAGCGTGAGGACATCATTCGTGCCAATTATCTGTTCTTGTTCGAAGATGGAGGTACAGGTTCATGGTTTTAAGTATAAAGTTACTTGTGTCATCTGCATGTAGTTATGTGTGCATGAATTTCAGAGACGAAATTTTTTTAAGGGAGAAGAATGTAAAAATTCGGGTAAATTTAAACTTTTATAAATAAAGGGTAAAACGGTAAAATTGCCACCTTGGTTTAGGGTTGTAAACCTAAAATTTTCTAGAGCTCGGATGAAGAAACGGGCCTCACCATTGGATTCTTCTCGCGAAATCTAGTGACCATGTCAAATTTTATCGAATTCCAAGATAGTCCAGTTTTTTGCGTTTTACGAGGCAGTTGGGCCTCAGGAGACCCAAATACAAAATTTCAGGAAAAATTATGAGATTTTTCAAATAAATAAAGTCAAGACAAATTAAAAATATTTAATTTTGAACCGAAGCGAAATCTAATCGTTTCGGGATGAAAACGGACCTGGATTAAAAAGGGACGTGTGTGGCATTGTAGGCCAAGTATCCTAAAAATATAAATAGGGGAAAATCAGATTTTCCCCCATTAATTCAGCCCATGTTTAGCCAATAGAAAGATGGAGAGAGAAGAGAGGGACAAGAGAAAAAAAAATCAACTTCTCTCTACTATCTACGGAGCTAGAGCGCTCAAATTCGTTCAGGCCAAGAAGGAAAGTTGATCTCCTCGACGAGGGCTACGCATACACACCAAAATGAAGGGCTTTCACCGAAGGTGGAAAAACCAAATTTTCCTGAAAGAGCTTGGAATTGAGTTGGGTTGGTCCCTAAGAGCTTCTACAACTTCTTTCACGCTACAAGAGGTAGGTTTTTCTCCTATTTAGGTGTATTCACAACCTAAAATGTTATATTGAAATGGGTAGGTTGATAGATGTGTATATCACTTGCCTATTGGAAGGAAATTTAATGAAATGGGCATGAAAATGATAGTAGAAATAGATTACGGTAAATTTCTAGCTCAGAATTGAAATGTGATAATTTATTTTGGGAAATTCCATGGGAATTAGTATCATATGGGCATGTTGTGTGCTTAAATTATGCCTTGGTGAAATTGGAATTGAAATTAGGTAGAATATATTCTATCTTGAAATTGCTTAATGTAATTTTTTAAATTATGTGAAATGTGGGCATGTTATGTATTTACATAATGTCATGATTTTTTTGAAGTGTGTTATTGCTTGATATGAGATAACATGCTTGGACTTGAGTTTTGGATAAAATGTTGATAAATGCATATTGGTTTATTGACATTTTGAGTTATGAAATTTATATGCTTTTGATATAATTTGTTATGGTGTATATGAATTGGGTTTGAAATGGTTCATATGACACACATTGCATATTGAACATTACTATAGAGTAGCAATTAGGCATTACATTGCATATGCACGAGAACATTGCATAAAATAGGTGGTTGTGCATGGCAGTAGTCAACACCACATGGGTGGATGACGAGTGGGCTCGAGTGAGCTAAGTTGATGACTTGACCGAGTCGTACGGTTGGCATGGTGTTGAGGGTTGGGGTTAGCAAGAAGGGCTAGAAGATCCCTAAGGTGTAAGGCCCGGTGATTTGGATACGCACTTCCGTTAGTATTAGTCCATAAAGTGTGTCGGTGTACGCGGGACCGTTGGTGAAGGTCTATAAATCCTATGCCGGTTGGGTGTCGTTGGTGTAAGTCTATAAATACTCACCCTATACAAGAGCCTGGATTGATAATGTCATTTGATGTATAACATAAATGACGGAATTGTACACATGGAAAAATTGCATGTGTTGGCGAGTCGGGGAGGGCTCAGGATCATGCATGACGGGTGGTTGCACATTAGCAACTGCATATGTCGAAGAGCCGAGAAGGGCTCAAGTTAGTTGCTGAGAGTGAGTCTCATCTCATTCCATAGCATTGCTTTGTAAATTTCCAACATTGATAACATATTTATGCTTAGAATGTGTGCATGGTGAATTAGTTGCATGTAAGCATTTCAGGTGCATTTGGGTTGGGGAGTAGCCTACTTAGGGGCTACTCTATTGAGCTTGGCTCACCCTTTATGAGAAAACATTTCAGTTGTGGGGTTCGTGCCGGTGGATGGCTCTCACTTTGAGTCTCATGGATGAAGAAGCCGAAATGTGGCTTTTATTTTGAGTAAATTGTAAAAACATTACAGTGAATATTTATTTTGGCATGTAATTAAATGAATTCGCATGTAAATGTTGTAATAGATCTTATATAAACTACGTTGGATGCCCAAATACATGTTAAGTAAGTGTTGGGTTGGTTTTAGTAATGTTTGAATTGAATTGGAACTGAAAAATAGGCGAAACAAGAAAAATCTCGGAAGACTGTACCAGTACTGTGTACCGGTAAGGTTCAGTACCGGTACAGTGTACCGGTATGTTTTGGTCTAGAGGGTTCGACGTACCGGTACTGTCTGCAAATTTCTGAAATTTTAATATTGTTCTCCTATGCTTTTGGACTTCGTTTTCTTTGGTTCAAAGGATACAAATGGATTCTAAATGAACTATTTTGAGGCATGTTGGACCTCGGGAGAATTAGATGATAAGAAGAACACGGGGTATATACGTAAGTTAAAATCCCGATTAAGGGAATTTGTATGGACATAAGGTCTGGAATTGAGGCAAGAAAGGTTATTTCTGCGGGTTGACGGTTGATCAACGGTTTAAAAAGGACCCCCGATTTTAGTGGCTTCACAACTTGAGTGCACCCGAGTCTGGTGATAACCAAACCTTAGATCCAATTTAGAAAAAACATGGCTCCATGTAAAATTCATCTATAAGTTAATCAACAGCAGGAATGGGAAACTTATCCTTGATATATAGTGTCGCGGTTCAAGGCAAGATAATCAATGCACATATGAAAAGAGTTATCTTTTTTCCTTACCAACACTTGGACTGATGGAACCAATTGCAAGCATCTCCTTCACAATACTTTCAATTTCATTGTTTTTTTAAGGATATCCATATAGCCTAAAGATTTGCTAGATTGTTGTCTGGTTTGAGTTGTATGCGGTGTTCTTGATTACGTTGATGAGGCAATCCCACTGGTTCTAAAAATATATCAAAGCAATTTTTTGTTAAGCTCAAAATAACTAGTTTAATGGTTACCTCATTTGCCTCACCCTGTGTAACAAATATTTGACCAAAATTCTTTTGCTTGCGATGCTTGCCTTCCAAAGGGGTTATATTTTCAGAAGTGCTCCAAGCGTCAGAGAATAGTATCATGTAGTAACTCGAACCAAAATCCAAGGTCGTCTCCTCAAGGAAAGATTTGGAATAAAAGGTAATGGGAAATAAATGGGAAAAATCCTTTGAAGGTTGAGATTTAAAAATTAACTACTAATGAAAACGAAATTCAATAATTGGTAAGACTAGATAATCGACAGAATTCATCCAGCCTATGAACAAGAATTTCTACCATAAACTCATTTGTGTTCGTATTCAAACTAGAACAGACGGATGATTTTTGACTAAAATCTTTGGAAATGAACAAATGTAGCAATTGGAAGACAGTTTATGATGAAAGAATCAATAAGGTTGCAGAAAACCCCACTAACTATATATATCAAAACCAATTGTATATAGATAATCAAGAAGTATGCAAACCAATTAGGTTTTCAAAAGCATAACTTCTTCAAACAATTACATAAACGCTAAAACCCTAGTTTAAGGCATAAACCCTAATTCATAGGTTGGGACTCCTTCTTCAGATTATCCAAAGAAAAATTACTCACTCATGATAATGTAAACAACACGAAACATTAAAGAAGACATAATTAAATTCTAAAAAGTAAAGATTGACTTGAAAGTAATTGCATGTATTGAAAGAATAAATTTAAATGACAGCTTGAAATGTTGAAGACAATGAATGCAAGATTGCAAGAATAATTGAAAGAAAAAAAGTTCAAAGAAAGAATAATAGCAAAACCCTAACACTCTCTAACGTAAAAAAATAGAGAAACATAAAGAAAAAGCTCTAGTAGAAAGCTCCAAAACGTAATGTTTGTATTCCCCATAGTGCCTTCTATTTATTCTACTAGGAAGGAGATTCTTCAAAACTTTGACATATCTATCCCAAAATTATTTTGTCCTTCGATTGGTTAAGAATCCCCAAAAAATTTAGCAAAATCTGATCTTTAATTGAGCTTTCCATAAAAATCTTCCTAGACCTACCCGTAGCAACTCCTTTTGTAGCATGACTTACCAGTAGAACAGTGAAACCTATAAGAAGAACTTTGTTCTGATAAAAGTAATGAAAGTTTTTCTACCAGTAGAACATGTACTAACTACCAATAGAACTTCTCTGATGAAAAAGGTGTAAACTTCTATAAGTTTTTCTACCAGAAGAACATGTACTAACTACCAGTAGAACTTCTCTGATGAAAATGGTGTAAACTTTTTTAAGTTCTTCTATCGGTAGAACATCTACTAACTACCAGTAGAACCTCTCTAATGAAAATGGTGTGAACTTCTGTAAGTTCTTCTACCAGTAGAACATGTACTAATTCTTGGTAGAGCTTCTACACTATTCTTCTGTAGCTATACTGTTATGCTACTGGTATAACCTTCATTTTTCTGCCTTCGTACTAGTATAACACCTGCTAGTAGAACTTTTCTTTTCTTCCAAAATAATTTCCAAGGCTCCCGGGTTCATCTTATTCTGAGCAAACTCAATCGCAACTTGTCCCTTGCCATCCTATCAATTCTTAATCTCCACTTTTACACCCAAACTACCTACAAACATAGAAATCAAAGCATAAGATGCAATACACACAAAGTGAAGCAATTTTGTTAGTTAGCAAGTCTTAAGCAAATGTGTTAAGCTATAAAATAATGCACTATTGAGCGCTCAACACACCCCTCCAACTTAGGCTTTGCTAGTCCCTAGAAAACGTCAAAACTAAGAACAAATAAACAAAAATTCAAACATCCAAGGCAATAATAACATAACCAAGTAATCAAATCATAAGGCACAAAATTCAAAAGATGTGTTCCATTGATGTTAAGTCAATTACTTTACTTACATCAACCTAAAGAAATTGTAGCCTAGTCCTAGAGGTTCTTCTACCAAGGCTATACAAAATTCCTAACACTTAAACTCTAAAACTAAAAAAAAAAAACTATCAAGCCCCAACTTGATCACTCCCATTAGCTGCATCCTCTTCCTCATCTCCATAATCACTCTCCTTAACTTCGATGTTGCTCCCTTCTACATCAAGCACCACATACTCTTGAGCAGAAGATGTTTGGGGTCTAGAAGATGGAAATGGTGAAATGGGCTCAGTAGGAAAATTATGCTCTAACTGTCCCTACATACCAGTCGTAAGCCAGTCCATCCTTCTCTCACATCACTCTACTACCTGCCTTGTCTCAAGGGTATGTCTCTCCAGAGCATCCATCCTCTCCTCTATCCTAATAACCCTCTTAGTTGGTGTCACTCCAGAGGTGGTTGGTGGTGGTACAATAGTAAGGGCAGTAGAAGTAGTAGCAGGTAGATCTGAAGTGGTAGTATTAGTAGTTGCAATGGAAGTGGTAGTCTCTCAGACTCCGGTCCCCCTTTACATTGTGGCACTCTTGCTCTTGCTCTGGCAGTCAATGGGTCCCATCTCAATAGGCCACAATACATCCTCCGTTGTCTGCTTCACCCTAGTCTTCACACATATCCTAGTCACCATGTATGTGAAAGGCATATTCGCCTTTGGCTTTACAGTGGCAATAAACTCTTGAATAATCTGCCAAATCATGAATATTATGTCAATAAGAGAGCCTGTCATGAACTCATAAACGAAGGCTAGCTTATCCACACCTGGCTCATTCTCCGATCCTTTTTGGTACACATTATAGTATAAAAACTTATTGGCTAAATGGTACTCCCCACTTAGACTTCCTACCGCTACCTTCGTAGTGACAGGCTTACCCTCCTCATACATCAAGGTTGCATACTGCTCTAAGGTCTTGGGTTGGAAATTGGGTGTTGTAAATCAATCTTATCAAGCACAAGTCGATCATAGTTCAACATCTCTGCCACAATCACAAGCGTCATATCCATGATCTTCCCCCGCACTGTGGTCTTCAGTAGCTATAAATCACTATAAAAAATATTGAGTCCCTTATAGAACTGCAGAGACAATGCCATGCCAAACCTTTTTACTCTTGGAACCACACCTCTAAACCTTGCTTAGGGATCTACTGGACAACACCAAAGAAGACCAACCCATGCTTATCCACTTGCCTCTTCTAAGACACATTCCTGGCATCTATATAGGTTGATTGGTCCACCTTTTACTTCTTCTTCTGAGGCTCCATTGAAGTTTTAGGTATTGGCCTCCCCATTTCTTCTTTCTTCTTATCAGTGACAGAGGGAATCTTTGTGCAAGCCATTTCCCACAAAATAGCCCCCACAACAAAATCCAAGAAATCATGGTAAAAGAAGGAGAACTCATCAAACCTTCTGAAGCCATAAGTCACTAATAACGCAAAAATCTCAGCAATAGGAGTTGCAAATCGATGCCCAAACTTAGGAAAAAGTTTCTAAGGTTTCTAGAGAGAATGGGAGCTTTTAGAGAGAGGAAATTTTTGATTTGAAGAAAACCCCTCATTTTAACTCCTTAGATTCTAAACTTACTGGTAGGTGATGCACATTGGATTCATCTCGCAAAATCTAGCTTCCTAGTAAAATTTTGAGACAATAGAATTTTTGACGTATTACGAAGCGATCAGGACTAAAATAATTGCAACCAATTTTATTCGCGGGACACAGAAAATAATTTAAAGTTAGTTCAATAAAAAATATACTAAACTTAACATGAAACAAGATTTAATAGATTCGGAACAAAATAGGACCCGTTAAAATTGAACGTGTGACATGATGTGGGCCAAATATTTAAAACTATATAAATTGGAAAACAAAAGTCTTCCAATTATTCAGTACTCCAATGTTTAGCAAGATAAATAGATAGAAAAATAGATAAAGAGAAAAAGAAAAGGAAAAAAAAAAGTAAACATGTTGATCTTCTTCCTCAGATCTATTAAGATTAAACAGTTTAATTGCTTCGGGCCAAGAATTAAAGTTGTTCTACGCAACGAGAGCTACGCAAACATACAAAAGATCGTATTTTTCTCCAAAAATCTCAACGATGAAATTCTAGGACTGAGGCTTGGGAAGCTAAATTCGGGCTTTCCTTGAAGTTCTACTATGTGGGCTCACACTACGAGGGGTAGAGTTTCCCTTATTTAGATAAAATTTCAACCTAAAAGATGGCATATGAAATGGGTAGGTTAGGGGTGTCTATCACATGTTAAGTCTTGACTACTATAACTAGGTTGTCAAATATAGGATTTATAATTAACCTTGTAATTAGTAAAATACTATTATGATTAACTTGGTGTAAGTTAATGTTAGTGGTCTAAAGCATGTTAATTGTACATTAGCATGGCTTAATGTTTTAATGGCATAGCAACTTTAATAAAATTATGAGCTTGTTATATGATTATGAAATAATATGTATGTTAAATGATTATTTAGCATATGATTAGTGTGGTGGACTTGTGCTTATGTTTATAGAATTAATAAACATGTTGCCATGTTGGAAGTAGTAAGCATGCTAGTTGTACAAATTGATGTTCCCACTAGGTATTTATTTAAATGCCTAGGTGAATACAAGTATGTTTGTTGAGTTGATTATCTTACATAACATGCTTGAGATTGTGTTGAAAATATCATTATATTGCATTCATTATGTAATGAACATTGTAAATAGCACCAAAGGCAATTGCACATTGTATTACATTATGCATGAGTTGCACGACATTCATCAGCATTGACATGGGTGAGAGTGTGTGAATGGTATGAAATCAATCACCACATAGGTGGTTGATCGTGGGCTCGAGAAAGTCACACCAAGGTCTGGCTGAGTCACACGAAATATTAAATGGATAAATGTGTCAGGGTATAGCAAGAAGGGCTAGATTCTCCCTCGGGTGCAAGACTCGTTTACTTGGTTTATACACTTTTCGGTAGTGCTATTCCAGAAAAGTGTAACGGCGAAAGCGGAGTCGCAAGTGGAATTTCTTGAAAATTCGTTGATGGTGTGGTGTCCCATTGGCGTAATACCATAAATCATCTCCCCACAAAGACATAAGAAAATAAATTAATTAATTGTTGAGTGTACATAACACCAATAATGGGGGATTGGAATGTTTTGATACATACGTATGACATTGCATGTGTTGTGGGAACCCGAGATGGGGCTTGGTGTTGGTTTAATTTGTGTGTGTCTCATCTCATGGCATGACATGATTTATGACATTTGTTCATGATAGATATATTAGAATGAATGCATAAAATTATTGTTGCATGTGACATTTCATATGCATTTGGGTTGAGAGGTATTCTCTATAGGACTTACCCTATTAAGCGTTGACTCTCCCTTTATGGGAACAACTTTTAGGTACACCACAGGCTTTCACCTAAGGCCCTCCTACTGGTCCCCTTTGATGACAGAGCTGGACTATGGCTCATAGTTAGATGTTGTGGTCCCTTATATGTGTTTACTTTTGACCTTGTATAATTTTGCATAACAAAAACTTGTTTATATTTAAAAGGCATGTATATGAGACTCTTTTGAGACATTTATTATTTTATGAATGAATGTACGTAGTGATAATGATTATGGTAGTATCTGCTACCATGCAATTGAGTAGGGATGAATGGACTCGGTGTGGTCAATGTTGTGGATCCCGATAAATAGGGCATAATGGCATGGTATCAAGTTGCACAGTATCCACGGGTATTCTGCAGGTTGATGGGTGATCAACGGGGTAATTATGGAGACCCAAATTTTAGGGTGTCACAAAACTGCTAATTGAAAACCATTTTTGTAGGCAATTACGATTACATTTACCTATGCAATAAGCCATTAAACCCCTAGGTGATTCGTAGTGGATGAGTTTTGTCTCGTGATGATTTTTAGAAAAGATACCTACAAACTTCTCTATTTTAGTTATTTCCAATGCATCACTTTCATCAAATTCAACAAAAACCACAATATGCCAATATAATTTAAAGCATTCGCACATAGCTATTCCCCAGCTTAAACGATGTGCAAAAGTATTCACACTTATTATCATTAGAAACTCGTGTGTGGGTGTGTGTCACATCGACTAATTCAAGAAATTTATCAAACAAAATTCTCATCTTTTGTAGCTATCTAAAACTAGCCTTGGTAGCAATTCTCCCAAATTTCACGTAAAATAGATCTCTCTAACTATCATAACTATTTCACTCCAACTATTAACAGCAAAATTTATGTTAACAAAACAAGTATATCCCACATATTTCCAACAATGAAAGACTTAATGAAACGAATCAAAATTGGCATAATCTCATGAAATAATGTTAAAATAATATGAATAATGCCATTGATGTACTTCTCTATATCATTCTCATATTCAATAAAGACTTCATTAAGAATGTAATAGGGCTAAGGGTAAAATAAAAGAAACGAAGGATTAAGGAATTCAAAAAGAGTTATCACAAAATATATTTCTCTTTGTAACACTTGGCTCTTTCTTTTGCACTTTTTTCTCTTTCACTTCATTCTCTTTTTGCTTTTTTTTTCAACCCATTTTCTTCCCTTTGGCTTCTTTTTTCTTTCAATTCACACATTTTGTTGATTCTTCAATTTTTTCAGCTCATTCCCTTACATTGCCCATGTTTGAGCTTTCACATAAATCTCCCAACTTTTTTGAATTCATGAGATAACCAAGTTAAGGGTATATATAATATTTTACTTGGCATGGTTAAATTTATGTCTAAGAATTGAATATTCAAATAGGCTCAATTATGGCTTAGAGGGAAATTTTTTTAAAAAAATAGACTAAGGCTCAAAATTATCCAAAAAAGAGCATAAAATCCTTTTCCAGGAACAATGGAAAATACTAATTGATAGAGATACAATCAACTAATCATTCCTCATACTTTACCAAAAAAAATATCATATATATGTCTCCATTATACATGTCAAGTTTTAAAAGATAAAAATCCATTTCAATAAATTACAAGAACTAGATGATCATGGAGGATAAATTTGAGTTTTCAATGATAATATAAGCATAATACTCAAGCATATAATAAATTTCATCCAATAATTCATATACAATTAACTTAAATTACTATCAACATATCAAAGTTCTCAAATAATTTAGCTCAAACATCATACATTCAAAATAGCTAAAGTAAAAAAAAAAATCGTTTTTCCTCTTTTTTTTAAGCACCAAACAGAATTGCTCCCAAAGAAATTGAACTGCAAAACTAAAAGAAAACTTATATAAAAAAACAACTAACTAATATACAACAAATCATGTAGAAAAAAAATCATTTAGTTGGAGGATCCTGATAAACAGGATCAATAAGCTCCTCTATAGGATCCTCTAACGGAAAACCCTCAAAGAATGACTTCACATGCTGACCATTGACTTTAAATGTATGCCCATTCTTCGGGTTCTCTTCAAGTTTATTCACCTCCAATTTCCTATTACTACAAACAAGTTTCAAATTGAAGTTCAAAGTTTTTATGGCCCAATAAGCTCTGTGTTTCATCTTTACCGGCAGATGTCAAGCTTTTCCATAAACTAGCCTATTGGTAGACATACCTAGTGGTGTCTTAAAAGCAGTCCTATAAGCCCATAGAGCATCGGTCAACCTAAGTGACCAATCCTTTCTATCAAAATTGATTGTATTTTATTAAATGCGCTCAATCTCCCTATTAGCCAGTTTAACTTGGCCATTAGTCTGTGGGTGGTAACTTGTGGACACTTTGTGTGTAATACCATATTTATGCATGAGGTTAACAAATAAACTATTACAAAAGTGTAAACCACCATCACTGATTATTGCTCTAGGGATCCCAAACGTAGATAAAATTTGTTCTTTTTTTTAATTTGATCACAACCTTGTGATCATTGGTTATAGTAAGGATAACCACTACCCACTTATACTATTAAAAGAATGTAAGCATATCCAAAAGACATAGGAAAAGGGACCTATAAAGTCAAAATACAAACAGTAAAATTTCTATCACATAAATGGAGGCAAGAAACATCATATTACTATGGGTCATACCTCCTAATTGTTGACATCTATCGCAATGCTTACAGAATATAAAACAATCTTTGAATAAAGTAGTCCATTGAATAAATTATGCATTATCCTCATTGTAAGATCTTAGCTGATGTCTTATTGGATGGGAAGTGGCCTCCACAAGCTTCTGAATGTGAAAATACAATCATGTCCTTTTGCTCTTCATCGAGCACACATCTCCTCGTTACATGGTCAAGGTAGTATTTAAACAGATATGGATTGTCCAAATAGAACTACTTCACCTCGACCACGAATATCTTCTTGTCCTTTGGATTCCAATGACTTGGTAGCTGCCATGTAACAAGATAATTCACAATGTCAGCATACCATGGCGTAGTTTTATTCAAAACAAATAAATGCTCATCATGAAAAAAGGTCAAGGATAGGGATGTGATCATCTGTGTCTTCAATCATAAGCCTTGATAAATGATTGGTCACCACGCTATTCACTCCTTTGTTGTCTTTGATAATTACATGAAAATCTTGAATGACAAAGATCCACTTAATCAATCATGGTTTTGCATCATGCTTAGTCATCAAATAATTCAAACCAGTATAGTCAATATAAACAAGAATAGGTGATCCTATGATATATGACCTAAATTTATCAAGTGTAAAAACTACTGCCAGCAATTGCTTTTTAGTAGCAGTGTAGTTCATATGTGCTTCATTTAAGTCTTGCTAGTGTCGTAGAGGACATGAGGTTTCTTGTCTTACCACTGGCCTATCATTGCGTCAACTGTGTAATAACACGCATCATGCATGAGCTTGAAAGGAAAGGTTCCTATTAGGTGGTTACATGATTTGAGACGAATAAAGCATATTCTTAAGATTTTTGAAAGCTACCTCACAATCAGCTTACCACTCAAAAGGAACATCCTTGATTAATAGATTATATAAAGGTTGTGCCAAGGCACTAAATCCTTAATAAATCGCCTAAAAAATCTGGCATGACCAAGAAATGATTGGACATCTTTAACAGTCTTGGGCATAGGGGATGTTAAAAATAAACTCAACCTTATCCTTATCCACCTATATCCCCTTGTTTGACACAATGTGACCAAAAACTATCCACCGGGTTATCATAAAATGACATTTTTTTCAATTAAGCATCAATCCTTTATCTTCACACCTCTAAAGCACCAATTCCAAATTTTCTACAAAAACCCTCAAAAGTATCCCCAAAAAAAGAAAATCGTCCATAAAAACCTCGAAGATTTTCTCTACCATGTCACTAAAAATCTCCACCGTGCACATCCAAAACATTCCCAGGGCATTGCAAAGCCCAAATGACATCTTTCTGTAGGCAAACTTTCCAAAGGGACACATGAGGGTTGTCTTTTCTTGATCTTCAAGGGCTATCTCAATCTAGTTATAGCACCTCCACCCAAAAAATAGTAGAACCCATGTCACGCAACGCCTTCTAAGACTTGGTCAAGGAATGGCAATGGAAAATGGTCCTTTCTGGTACATGAATTCATCTTTTTGTAATCGATGCAAACACTCCACCCGGTCACTGTCATTGTTGGAATTACTTTATTCCTCTCATTGGCAACCACGGTGACTCTCGACTTCTTAGCAACTACATGTGTAGGACTCAACCACTTGCTATCAACAGTGGAGAAGATAATTCCTACATCAAGCAGCTTCAAAACTTCAGCTCTAACTACATCCTTCATTATATGATTCAATCACCACTATGGTTAATAAGAAGGTTTTGCATCTTCTTCAAGGTAGATCCTCTAGGTGCATATTAGAGGGTTGATCCTCTTTAAATCTACTATAGTCCACCCAATGGCTCCCTTGTGGGCCTTTAGTAATTGTAGTAGCCTTGTTTCTTGCTCTGGTAGTAAGGATGAATTGATCACCACTAGAAAAGTACCATGACTCCACAGATAAGCATATTTCAAAGTAGATGAGAGTGGCTCCAAATCAAGTATGGGTGGTTGAACAATCGATTATAGAACATGCATCTTCATGGGTGGTAATTCTTCAAACTAGGCTCCCACGAGCCTAGAACAAAAGCTTTTTCTTCCCACGAGCCTAGAACAAAAGCTTTTTCTTCTTGTACAATCATTTCCTCAGATAAGATCTCTAAGTATCTTTCAATTGAATCTTCTTCCTATTGCTTCATGATGGTGTGAATGAGATTTATCTAATGCACCTCTCCATTATCTCTAGGTTACCTTCCAATGTTGAACACGTTCAGGTCTAAGGTCATATTCTCGAAGGTTAGCTTCATAAATTCATTCTTGCAATTAATTAAGGCATTAGGGGTTGCAAGGAATGGTCGTCCCAAAATAACAGGGATCTGAACAGACATGTTAGCCATAAGACAAGTATAAAGAATAATAAAATCAACAAGGAAGTAATATTTCTCCACTTGAACTAGAACTTTCTCCATTATTCCTCGTGATATTTTTACACTTTTGTCGGCAAGCTGGAGTGTGATAAATGTCAATTTCAATTCTCCTAATCCATGCAACACATATATGGAATAGGGAAGGAGGTTCACACTTGCACCCAAATCTAGTAGTGTTTGCTCTATATGACAGTCCCCAATGGTTGATTGAGATAGTGGGATAGTCAGGGTCTTTGTATTTGGGCAGAGTGTTTATCCTTTAAGATGGAGCTTATCTGCTTTGTGAGGAAAGCTTCCTTTTAAATATTAATTTTTTTCTTCATTGTGCATATTTCCTTTAAGAACTAGGCATAAGATGGCATATGTTTAATTTCATCAAAAATATGAATATTAAATTTTTACCTGCTTAAAAATCTCAAGAATTTCAGATATATCAGATAACTTAGCATATATACGCAGTTTATGAAGGTAAGGAGTAAGTATAGACAACTATTATCAGTAATACCAGACAACTTAGTCTCCTCAAGATCACCTGAGGTCTCTTTTTTTGTAGGCTTAGTAGCCTTAGGTGGGATAGTCTTATCTACTCCTTTACCACTCCTATGAGTTATAATAGACTTCAGATATTCTACATTCTCGAAGGTTTCAATCATGTGTTGACCCTTGGGGTTCTCTTGGGTTTGAGCAAAGAATTTCCCTATCTCTGTTGCATTGCCCCTGAGGTCATGTTAATCTTTGTGATTTGTGATCTAATTTTGTTCAGAGCTTGAGAATTCTAATTATTGATGTTATTCTATTTCTGAATGAATTGTTATAACAAGTCGTCAATGCTCCTTTTATGGGGTGGTTGGTAAGGAGGTACTATAGATTGACCTTGATGGCCAAACATTGGAGCTTAAGGTTATGGTGATGGTGTTGGATTCTAAACAAACCCTTGTTGTGGAGGTCTTTGCAAAGGGACCTAATGAGTATTAGAAGGACCGGCATAATTTGGAGATAGTTGATGTGTGGCAGAAGGGTATTGTTGAGGTTGGACAATGTTGTTAGATCTCCAGCTAAAGTTGGGATGATATCGCTATCCCAGATTATAGGTATTGGAGTATGGAGAAAACAACTACTTTGGTTGATTAAATACATGAACCTACTCATGCAGTTCCCTACACTTTGGATTAGTTGGGCACTCATTATAGGGTGCTCAATGGACTCACAAATCGAGCAAGGGTCATCAACCTTAGGCGCACTGGTCACCTTATTGACCTTTTGAAACTCTAAACTCTCCGCTTTCCTTGAAAGTTTAGAAATCCTGGGTAGGAGACCATCTTGATTTCTCAACAAATACTTTCCTCCACCAAACGATTGATGGACTGTTGATGATGTTGATCATTCAGCAGGGTCTGAGATATCCCGTGAATTGGCACTCTCTGCCAAACAATCAAAATAATCAAGACCCTTCTTGGGCTCTTTATTCATAAATTCTCCATTTCACAAAATGTCGATGAACTAACAATGTGCAGGGGTAATTTCTTCATAGAAGAAAATTACCAAATGTCACAATTCAAAGCCATGATGTGGAACAAAGTTTAAGAGCTCTTTAAATCTTTCCCAATATTCATAAAACTTCTCATTTGATTTTTCAACAAAATTTTGAATCTATTTTTTCGTAGTAGTAGTTTTATGAACAGGAAAAAATTTAGTCAAAAATTCTTTTTGCATTTGATCCCAAGTAGAGATTGACCATGGCTTCAAGGAATTTAGCCCAGTCTTTGCTTATCTTTGAGTGAGAAAGGAAAAAGTTTCATTCTAGCCATTTCTTCCCACACCTTCAGTTCTAAGAATGTACTAACTACTTCATCGAATTCCTTGAGATGGAGATATCAATTTTCACTTGCAATTCCATGGAATTGAAGGATCAATTGGAGCATCCCTAATTTAACAATAAATTGGTGTGCCTACAACGGGAGTGCAATGTAAGATGGCGAGGAAGAGCAGGTAGGTTGAAGATAATCCTTCATAGTTCGACCAGGTGGAACTATAATTGGATTATTCCCAACATTACCCCATGTTGGCACAATATTGGGCTGAATAATATCATCGTTGTTATTTTGAGCAGACATAACTAAATCTAGTGGTAAGTCTTATCTAAGTCTAACAAGTTAGTCTGCTTGGTCTCTACCCCACATGCAAATCTACTAAACCTAAATATTTGAAATTGTAATTACAACAGAGATACGCACATGGGCTCATGATGAAAATCACAAGACCCACCTAAATACCTCAGTATCGCCATAGATTTTCTTTAACTGTCCCTGATAATGGCGCCAAAAATGCTTGCCTTCCAAAAGGGTTGTGTTTTCACATATGTTCCCAAGTGTAAGAGGATAGTGTTTAATAATAACTCAAACCGAAGTCCAAGATCGTCTCCTCAAGGAAAGATTTCGAATACAAGGTGATGGAAAACAAAAGGGAAAAATTCTTTGAAGGTTGAAATGAGAAAATTAGCTACTAATGAAAACAAAATTCAATAAGTGGAAAGACTAGATAATCTTCAAAATTCATCCCACCTATGAACTAGAATTTCTACCCTAAATTTATAACTTATCTGTTGTCATATTCAAATTAGTACCGACAAATGACTTTCAACTAAAATCTTTGGAAATGATCAAATGTAGCAATTGGAATTTATGATGAAAGAATCAATATCATAAATGTTGTAAAAAAAACACTACTAACTATTTATATCAATACCAATTGTATATAGATAATCAGGAAGTATGCAAACCAGTTAGGTTTTCAAAAGCATAAATTTTCAAACAATCATATAAACGTTAAAACCCTAGTTTAAGGCATAAACCCTAATTCATAGGTTAGAACTCCTTCTTCAAATTATCCAAAAAATGACTACTCACTCATAATAATGTAAACAACACGAAACAAGAAGATATAATTAAATTCAAAAGAGTAAGGATTGACTTGAAAGTAATTGCTTGTATTGAAAAACTAAATTTAAATGGCAAAGCTTGAACTGTTGAAGACAATGAATATAAGATTGCTAGAGCAATTGAAAGAACAAAAATTCATATAAAGAACAACAGCAAAACTGTAACACCCCAAAACACACCCTGGAGGGCATTACATTCTAAAAACATTCATATCATGAGAGCACTAATAAAATCCCTTAAGAAACAATACTTCATTTGTCATCCACAAATAATTACAACCTTATCCAAAAGAATAAGCCCAAGTCATGGTTATTACAGCTCAAAAATTAATTAAAGAAACGCAGCGGAATACACAAAAGAAGTTAGACTACACAATGTTCCAAAAGAATGTCCTAGTCTAGTACAAAAGGAAAGGAGTTCGCGCTATGCGTCTACCTCGGGATCCACACTCCCATCAAGTGAAGCCTCCCAAGTAGCGGGCTCCTCGACCCTTACGTCCTCCTCTAGCGGGTAATCTGAAAAATATTAGCGGTAGGGGGTGAGCACGAAGCTCTGTAAAAAAATTCTCCTAATCTTATATAAGATTTATAAAAGCATTGAAAACAGTTAGTCTCATTTTTAACATAACATAGATACATAATTTGAAATAAAGCAGTGACATTGAAAAAGGATCTCAAGTTTATGTAAAAGCATTACTTAAATGAATAAACGAGCACCATATACAAATAATAGTCATTAATGGTCATAAACAATTTCCAACACTTCTTTTGGTAGGTGGCATACTTTAGGGTAACCTCCATCCCCTTTTTAAGTCACCTTTGATTCTCAAGCATCCTTACTGGGAACCTCTTGAGAATGGGTGAGCATCCTTACAAGGAACCTCTCACCCTCAAAGTTTGGTTTCTCAAGCATCCTTACAAGGAACCTCTTGAGAATGGGTGAGCATCCTTACAAGAAACCTCTCACTAATCACTATATTGTTTTCCAAGCATCCTTACCGGGAACCTTTTGGGGATGGGTGAGCATCTTTACATGGAACCTCTCACTCATGTGCATTACAAACAATCCAACCAAGCATACAATTTCCATATTTATCTCAATTCACAAGCTTCTATCCAAATCCCCAAAATATATCATGCAACAATTCCACAACCAACTAAGTAAAGTACATGAGATCACAATAACATCATTTGATGGTTCAATATGAAACACTAAGGTTTGGAAATCAAGGATAAAGTAAAATTTAGAGAAAAGTTCATCTCTTTTGAAATCTATGATTTTTAGCCAAAAACAAGGATTTAATGGTCAACTCACCATTAATATTATTTAAAGCATGGTAATATTATCAAGAATCAATGATCTATAGCATACATATAAGATTTAGAGTGGAAAGAGTGCATATAAAAAAACTCTAGCCTCAATGCAAGTGAATAAGAGAAAACCCCTACCTTTTGTTCTTGAAGAGTTAGGTTTGATGGACCCAAGGTATAAATTCCTTCAAATAACGTTTTTCTCTCTTCCTTTCTTCTTCTCTTTTTCTCCTTTCTTTCTCTCTTAGGGTTTTTAAGGTTGGAGGGGCCGAAATAGAGCCAAAAGAGGCAAAATAATGTATTTATAGGGCGAAAATCGGACCAAGATCGCGACATTAAAGTTTCAGAAATCTTTCGGCCATACCGGTACGCTGTACCGGTACGTCGAACTCTCGGGACTAGTTTGCTCCGATACGCAGTACCAGTAAGGTGCAGTATAGGTACGCAATACCGGTACAGTTTAGCCCAATTTTTTGCCTTTTTCTTCATTTTTCATTTCCAATTCCTCCTAACCCTTCCAAATCCATCTCAAACCTCTCTAACATATATTTCTACACCAAACCTATTTAATACAAGTTCTAGGACATAAAATTTCATATTTTCACTTCTTAAAACTAAAATTCGAATTTTATTTCAAATCTACCAAATTTAAACAGACATCACTACTCATATCCACATTTGTACAACAATTATTTATTCTATATCTATATACATGTATAAAAGAACATGCGGGATGTTACAAAAACCCTAACACTGTCTAAGGTAAAAAAAATAGAGAAACCTAAATAAAAAGCTCTAGCATAAGGCTTTAAAACGTAATGTCTGTATTCCCCCTAGGCCCTTCTATTTATTCTAATATGAAGGAGAATATTCAGATCTTTGATATATTCATTCCAAAATCATCTTCTCTTCTAATTGGTTGAGAATTCCCAAAAGATTTACCAAAATCTGATCTTTAATTGAACTTCTCGTGAAAATCTCCCTTAACCTACCGGTAGCAACTTGTTATGTAGCACGACCTACCTGTAGAATAGGAAAGTCTACTAGTAGAACTTTGTTCTACTAAAATCTTTGAAGCTTATGTGTCTTTTCCTACCAATAGTACATCCTTTACCTAACCGTAGGTCTTCCTCTAACAATGTACGGTAAGTTTTTTTACCGCTAGAATACGTATTAACTACCGATAGAACTTCTACACTATTCTTCTGTAGCTCAAGCTACCAATAAAACTGACTTACTACTAGTAGAACCTTCTTTTTTCTATCTTCCTGCTGGTAGAACTTCTCTTTTCTTCTAAAATAACTTCCAAGGATCCCCGCTTCATCTTCTTCCGAACAAAATCAATCCCAACTTGTTTCTTTTCATCCTATCAATGCTTAATCTCCACTTTTACACCTAAACTACCTGCAAACATAGAATTCAAAGCATAAGATGCAATACACACTGAGTGAAGCAAGTTAGTTAGTTAGCAAGACTAAAGTAAATGTGTTAAGCTATAAAATAATGTACTACTATACCATTTTTCCTCAATGATCTTAATTTCCCTAGTAGTAGTGCCGTGAAAAACATGTTTTTTGGCATTGTAGTGAAACTCCATTCATAAATTTTGAAAATCCCATACTATGGGTTCAAGGGTGGTTAACCACGGGACACCCAATTTCATATCACAACCACCCAATGGTAAGAGCCGAAAATCAGTTTAAAAAGATGGTCTATGCATGAACCAACCCAACTATCGACATATAATTGTACTTGATATTGTTGAACTAGGAGTGGTTTGCTTTGATGGATCGAACAGCCTGTTTGAGTGGCCACACTCAAGTCAAGGAAAGTATGAGTAGTCCCTGTGTCAATCAAAATGGTCACTGGTATGCACTTTATAAACCCACGAACCCTCACAGTCTGATACAAAACATAACCAACTAGAGAATGTATAGATATTAGAGGCTTTTCCTACTGCTGATGTTCATCAACTAGTGTATCTTCCTCCAACATTCTCGATCTCCTCTTCAATATCTTCTCATTCCATCAAATAAATTTGTCATATTTTACAGAGATAGACAAACATATATTTTTCATCATAATCCTTTAGATTGTCGTTCTTCCATTTCAGTTGCCTTGATCTTCCTTATAGGAGGTAATGAATCGCTAGGTGAAAATTTGGAGGGGTGATATTTGATTGCCCACCGAGTTTAAGCAGAATTATGCCTATTGTAAGACGTATGTCATGGTCTCTTTTTGTAATTTGGCTATGCTAAATGTTTGGGTGAGGCTGGCTATTGAGAACATCATTACCCCATTTTTAATTTCATCTTGCACCCTACTAACAAAACATTCCACAAAGAATTTCTCACTAAACCCTTTAGTGCATACCATTATTGATTTACATTCTTCTTCAAATGTTGTATGCTGCTGCAATAGTTGTTTGTCTTTGCTTCGTCAAATGCCCCATGGCATGATCATATGTGATAAGCGTGGACCGTTTAATCACATTTGCAATTGATGATACCTGGAAAAAATCTCAAGTACGAGCTCAACTAGACCAGGAGGTAAGCTCGGACATGCTGAGCTCAGAGCTCAGATCTCGAGCTCTCCTCCTAGCTCATTACCAAGGAAGTGAGAAACAAACAGTCGGATAACAGAAGGTACCCCTGAAACAAGGGCTAAGCTACATTCAAGGCACAAAACACTCAACCAACCAAGATACTCTCCTAAAATCAAGGAGGACTCCACACATAAAAGGCAAAGATCTCGGTAAGAGATCCCAAAAAAAAAGGAATAGCTCTATAAATGTTGTGTAGCGCCTCCACTATAGAGGAAAAACCCTAATTTTCTCTATAGTGCATTGTAAAGCATCCTAATAATCAATAAAGAATAAGGGAGCAAGAGCCTCCATTGAAGAGTGGACTAGTCGAGCTCTCATACCAGTGAACCACTATATTTTCACTGTGTTTATCCTTTCTTCCCTGAATTCCCTAGGTATCTCTTAGCAATCAACACGAGCCTTGTAGCTCAATTTCATATCGCCTCACACCATCCACACTTTTTACTCATCCACATCAATTTACACCATCAGTTTTGCGGCGTCTATGGGAACGACTGTTCCTGTTACCAATACGCTGAACTTTCAAAGACTAATGGTCTCGACTCGCAACATGAGTAAAAGCCAAACAAATCCACCATGAATGTATGATCAACCAGAAGATGCCAACGGCAGACAACCCGAGAATGACCTAGAGCCTAATCTACCCATAAGTAATACCCCCATAAACAATGAGTTAGAGGCCCTACGCCTAGTTAATCAATGCCTAATACAGCAGAACGAAGAGCTCATGAAACTTTTGAAACACCCATAAGAGGCACGACCGGCCCATGAAAGCCAAAATAACCCACTTTACAAAGAGCAACCGCACCTTGACTCCCTCCGGGAAGTTAATAAAATGGGAGAAAACAACCAGTCTATGGGGCAAACCCCCCATTTATCCCCTAGGAATGACCACAACGAAAAAGTACAAAGCCAAAATGAGGGGGAAGAGAGGAATAATTTCTTCCCTTATCCGCAAGAAAGGAGAGAACAATACTGGGAGCAGCGCTTTAAGGACAGCAAGCAAGAGCTCAGCCATATGAAGGAAGCTGTGAGAAGTAAAGCCCCAGTCAGAATGGATGCTTTGGTACAACAAACTGAATTCTCATTCACCACTGGCGTGCTACACTTTTTCCTTCCTCCAAAATTCAGAATGCCGCAAACTGAGGCATTGGATGGGATAAAAGACCCCGTAGATCACCTTAATACTTACAAGAACCAAATGGAGCTACATGGATACCAGGAACTAGTGCGTTGTCGCGTCTTTGCCATTACACTGAAGAGGTCAACCTTAGCTTGGCTCAACAGGCTCTCCCCAACTTTAATCTCCTCCTTTAAGGAACTTTCTGTATCCTTCGTGTCTCATTTCATAGGAGCTCGAACATACAAAAAGCAAAGCTATCACCTATTGAATGTGAAGCAAGGACCCCTAGAGAACCTCAAGTTCTATGTCCAAAGGTTCAATTTAGAGTCGTTAAAGGTTGATGTCCCAGTTGAAAAGTTTGCTATTATGGCCTTTATAGCTGGTTTGGGAGTACAATCCAAGGATTTGATGTTCTTAATATCAAAGAATCCTTAGGAAAACATGGTCGAGGTGTTGGCTAAGGCAGAAAAATACATCAACGTTGAGGAAGCCCTTCTCTCAAAGGGAAAGGGGAAAGAAGAGAAAAAAAGGGACTGAAGTTCCAAAAGAAAACGAGGACGAGACAAGTCTCCAAGAAGAGACAAAGACCGTTCCCCCAATAGGAGAGGAGACGTCAGAGATCGTTTAGGCCCACCACAGCCAGAGTTACAACTGAGGTACGCACCTTGGTAGCTACCTCCACCCACTGCAGCAATATCACAGATCCTATATGAGGTGCAAAATGAAAAGATCCTAAGACGGCCTCCTCGGATGAAAGCAGATCTAGCGAAAAGAGATCCCACCAAGTATTGTGAAAACCATAGAGATCATGGGTCACCACACTAATGATTGCGTCCAGTTAAAGAAAGAGATTGAGTTTCTGATTCAACGAGGGCATTTGCGTCGCTACGTAGCTCGTGAAGATCAGAATTGAGCTCCATTGTCATCGCCACCACCTCAACAGCAAGCTTCTGCGCAGCATCAACAACCTCTAGGGGAAATCAAAATGATATCTAGAGGATTCGTAGGAGGTGGGGATTCTAGCGTGGCAAGAAAGGCACATTTGTGAAGAATCAGAGCCAGTGAGACACTGGAAGAATACGCTGTGTCCAAGACACCTCGGTTGAGCACATCCATCACTTTCTCAAACTCAGACCTGGAAGGTTGTCACTATCCCCATGATGACCTATTGGTGATAAGGGTTGTCGTGGCTTATAGGACAGTTCATCGAGTCTTGATTGACAATGGGAGTTCAGCAAACATCATTTTTGCTTCTGCATTTGACAAAATGGGCATATGTAAAGAAAAGTTAGAGCCAGTAAGTGCTCACTTATTGGGTTTCTCAGGGGAGAGAGTGTTACCCTTAGGATCAATTCAACTTGTGCTTACTATGGGGGATCCACCCTGCCAAGCTACTTCAACTGTGAGATTTGTAGTGGTTAATGCCCCCTCTGCTTGGAAGTCCCTCCCTCAATGCAATAAAGGCTATCCCTTCTACCTATCACTTAGTTATGAAGTTCCCTATGAAAAATAGAGTTAGAGTAGTCCGAGGAGACCAACGCGTAGCAAGGAAATGCTACATGGCGTCCTTGAAGCATAAAGAATTTGAAAGCATCGAATTGGATGAACTCGACATGAGAAACGAGCTAGACACGAGACCAATGTCATTGGACGAGTTAGAGCCTATATAGCTCGACGAGGAGCCTGAGCATCTTGTTTACGTCAGGTCTAGGCTGAGCAGGGAGATTAAGGACCTTCTAATCCATTTTCTGAAGCAGAACATGGGAGTATTTGCCTGGAAGTAAGAAGATATGGAAGGTATTGACCCCTCGGTTATCACACACAAGCTAAGTGTGAGTCCAACTTGCAAGCCTGTTAAACAGAAACGGAGAAATTTTACCCCCGAACGCCGAAAGGCAATGAATGAAGAGGTCAATAAACTTCTCCATGCCAAAACTATCAAGGAAGTAGATTGCCCTACTTGGTTAGCAAATGTGGTCCTTATCAAGAAAATCAATGGCAAGTGGCGACTCTACATTGATTTCACTGACCTCAATCGAGTATGCCCGAAAAATAGTTCTTTTTTACCTCGGATTGATTTAATAGTGGATGCTACGGCTGGGCATAAGCTCCTTAGCTTCATGGACGCCTTCTTAGGCTATAATCAGATCAGAATGAACCATAGCGACTAGGCGAAGACCTCTTTTGTGACTGAATAGGGAATATACTGCTACCAAGTCATGCCTTTTGGGTTGAAAAATGCTAGAGCCACCTACCGAAAACTGGTGAATAGGATGTTCCAAAAGCAAATTAGGACATCCATGAAAGTCTACATTGATGATATGTTGGTAAAGTCACTAAAGGCAAAGCACCACATCCAACATCTAGCAAAATCGTTACAAGTCCTTAAAGAATACAAGGAAAAACTCAATCCAACAAAATGCGCCTTTGGAGTATCAGCAGGAAAATTCCTAGGCTTTATAGTCAACAGTAGAAGAATTGAAGCCCAACCAGAAAAGGTTAAAGCAATACTCGATATGCAACCACCATTCAACACAAGAGAGATTCAATGTCTGACAGGGAGAACAGCTACCTTGAGTCGCTTTGTGTCTAGATCAAGTGACAAATGTCAACCCTTTTTCAAGTCTTAAAAAGATATTCCAATGAGATGCATAGTGTGAAGAAGCGTTCAAAGCATTGAAGGACTATCTGAGCTCACCTCTTATTTTAGTAAGTCCCTTGGAGGGAGAGGTACTTACTCTCTACTGAGCTATGTCAGACTTCTCAACCAACGCAGCACTAGTGAAGGAGCAAGACAGAGCTCAACAACTAGTTTACTACTATAACAAGCTCTAAGAGAGCAAATGAGAGATACCCTAAGATGGAGAACCTTGTTTTAGCTCTTGTTATAACTACTAGGAGACTTAGGCTCTATTTTCAGGCTCATACTATTAAGGTTCCAACAAATCAGCCGATGAAGCAAGTGTTACATAAACCAGAGTCTGCTGGAAGGCTAGTTAAGTGGGCTATAGAACTCTGTGAGTTCGATATTAGATGTAAGCCAAGGACTACCATCAAAGGGTAGATTTTGGCAAATTTTATCGCAAAATTTACAACAACAGCACCCATGGGGACTGAGGCAACATAGCTAGTACCTAATCTCCCCACGTGAAAACTTTTGGTAGATGGAGCTTCCAATGCTCAAGGAAGCAGGACAGGCTGAATTCTAACTTCCCTAGATGGGATAGACATCGAATACGCCCTCAAGTTGGGGTTTAAGGCTTCAAACAACGAGGCAGAATATGAGGCTATCATTGCGGGACTCAATCTCGCTCACTCGATGGAGGCAGAATAGCTGGAGGTCTGCAGTAATTCCCAGCTCGTAGTAAAGCAGATAGAAGAGACCTATGAAGCTAAAGGCGAGAAAATGGCCTTTTACCTTAGGAAGGTGCATGAATTATTCAAGAAGTTTGTGCAATTTAAGATTAGACAGGTTCCCAGATCCGAGAACTCATGAGAAGATGCTTTGGCAAGGTTGGCAACTGCTTCTCAAGAGAATTTGAATAGGCAGATACCAGTTGAGCATCTAGCAGAGCCATCAGTAAGTGTGAAGGAAGAAGAAGTGCTGGATGGACCCCATCCTAGGGTACCTACGGGACAGTGCCTTACCAAGAAATCCCAAGAAAGCTGCAAAGCTGAGAGCCAGGTCAGCTATATTTTCTATTTTTGCAGAAAAATCTATACAAACAAGGTTTCTTAGCACCTCCCTTTAAATGCGTAGGAGGCAAATACGCTAACTACTTGCTCATAGAAATTCATGAAGGAGTTTGCAGTAATCACATCAAAGCTCGAGCTTTTGCAAGAAAGGCACTAAAGCAGTGATACTATTGGCTCACCATGCTAAAAGATGTCGCGGATCTAGTTAAGAAGTGCAAGGTCTGCCAAGTTCATGGCAGCATTCCCCATTTTTCACCAAAGCTCTTAACTTCAATGGTGAGTCCTTAGCCCTTCCAGCAATGGGGTCTGGACATACTTGGACCCCTTGTTACTGGCAATGGACATTACAAGTTTGTCATCATTAGAGTTGACTACTTCACCAAATGGGCAGAGGTGGAGCCCTTGGCAATGATCACAGAACAAAAGATTCAGAACTTCACATGGAAGTCGATAATTTACAAGTTTGGGATCCCCAGAGCAATTGTCTCTGACAACGAGAAGCAATTTGATAACTCCAAATTCAAAAGATTTTGTGCTGAGCTTGAGATAAAAAATTACTTTTCAGCTCCAACTCATCCACAGTCTAACGGAAAAGTAGAGATCACTATCATAACCATCAAGGCAGCCCTAAAGACCAAGCTTGAAGCTTTGAAAGAAAACTAGGTAGAGCATATCCCAGAAATATTATGGGCTTACAGGACAACAGCCAAATCGACAACCCAAGAAACGCCATTTGCCTTAGCATTCGGAACTGAGGCGTTGGCGCCAGTGAAAATTGGAATCCCTTCTCCCATGGCTGAATTCACAAAACCTGAGCACAACGTCGAATCACTTCTACTGAACCTCAATCTCCTAGATGAAAAGAGGGACTGAGCTCTTTAGCCCATCCAAAGTTACAAGAGGAAGAAAACAAGGTACTATGACCGAAGGGTCAGGCACAGGAGTTTTAAGGTTGGCGATCTAGTACTCAGGAAGCTCCTGCTCGCAAGAAAAGACCCCTCTCATAGAAAATTAGGTCCCAATTGGGAAGGCTCTTTCATCATCTCCAGGGTGATAAGACCTGAAAATTACGAGTTACGGACCGAAGAAGGAAAAATCTTACCTCATTCTTAGAATGCAGAGCATCTCAAAAGATGTTTTCAATGAGTTTTCTTTTGTAAGAAAATTATTATAGAATAGTGAGTTTTTCATTTATTTCACAAAGATTCTTCTAAGTAGCCATGTAACTACCAACGAGCTCTGTAACTCAGAAAGAACTCTCAAGCTCATAAAATGAGTAGTAGCTATGAAGCTCAGGATGAACTTATGAGCCATGAAGCTCGAGATGGACTCACGAGCCATGAAGCTCAGGGTGAACTTTTGAGCCATGAAACTCGGGATGAACTCACGAGCCATGAAGCTCAGGATGAACTTAGGAGCCATGAAGCTCAGGACGAACTCACGAGCCATGTAGCTCGAGATGAACTCATGAGCCATGCAGCTCAGGAGGCACTCCTAAGTTCATAAAATAAATATGAGCCATGTAGCTCGAGATGAACTCCTAAGTCCACAAAAACGAGCCCTGTAGCTCATGTCGAACTTTACATTCCACACAAATGAACCTTTCAGCTCACGATGAACACCTCGGTTTGCAAAAATCAAAGCAAACACTTGGGCGCAAGATGAGCTCTAGTAGGGCTAAGATAAGTCACGCAGCTTATAGAAAAACAGCGAGGCAAAGAGGAATATGTTAAAATCCAATGTTCATAAGCACAGTGAAGCATCCAAAAGAGAAAGATCTAAAGTCCATTACGGCAAAATTGTTAAAAAAGAAAAGCTTCTAGTTTCCCTCAAGTTGCCTCTTCAATCCAAGGACTTCCTCCTTCAGACGTGCGTTCTCCTCTCGCAGATCATCTCTTTCTTCCTTCGTCTTTTCAAGCATATTCAAGAGTTTACTCCCAGTAGAGGAAAGTGAAATTGCCCCAAATGAAGAATCAGGCGATGAAGAACGAGTGTTGTCCCTCTTACGCCTGCTGGAGGGGACTCTGGCGCCCTCATCCTCGTCTGATTCAAAAGAAAAGGAAATAGAAGAATCTGGCATGAATGCAAATTCAGGAGCAATAGCACCAACACTAAATAAAAAGAGGTCCTCAGAGGTCACCAATTCTGAAAAGGGCATTGATTTGGTGTCGATCACTCGCTCAATCCTTAGCATCTCCACCAGATCTAGGTCAACCATACCTGAGTAAAGAAAAAAAAGTAAAGACAAGTTATCACAACTAGGTCAGGAAACTCAATACACACCTACCTCTAAGGGGTGAACTACTCCAAGAGCGAGGAACCTTATTCCCTACGTAACTCCCCCCGATGGATCTCCATGAATCCCCGAAGGCAAAAAAGAAGCGTTGATCCCACTCTTTAGGAGGGGAGGGCAGATCAGAGACCAAGGGATGCATGAGAGAATGCCTCCACCGAAAGCAACCGAAGTAGGGAATCTCATCCTCTTCAAGATAGTAAAAATAAAGGAACTCAACGATTGAGGGGAATTAGTTGGCATGCAAGCGCCAGAAAATGAAGAAGCTAATTATGATAGCCCATCCCTTATGAGTCAAACGAGAAGGGCACAAGTCGTGGTAAGCTAGAACCCTTCCGATGGAAGGATGGACGGGAAGATTAAGGCTCATCTCCAAGGCACCTTCAAAGAAACAAACTTCCCCTCGAGGAAGAAAATTGCAGGGCTTTTTGAAAGTTGGGATTCTTAAGAATAAGCATGTAGGAAGGCAAAATCGTCTTTGGATCTCTTCCAAACCTGGCACAGTCATCATAGAACGAGCCAAGTAACGAGACTTTCACTTAAAATCAATCCCAATAAAAGATCGTTGCTGGAACAAAGAAAGATATGAGGGGGCCATCGCAGATGAAGAAGAGATAAACTCAATTATAACAAAAGAATCGCAATTTCAAGATTCAAAAGGAAGCCTCAAGAAAAAAAAATTTAAAAATTATAGGAAGCCTAAAGAAACCCTGGGTTTTAAAAAGTCAAGAAGCACATGGAAAGTAAAGTCGGTGACCCCTTATAATTTCTAAATTAGGATGTCGATGACATCTTTTGAAAGTAAAAGGCGTGATTAGTAAAGGTCACCATCCAATGCTCCCTTAAGAACACTGAAAACACAGTTGCCAGTGATTCTTTGTATAAGACCAGCACCTAGGAGAACTTGGAAAGGACCTTCTTCTTTTAAGTTTACCCAACAAAGAAAACTTCCCCAGTAGCCTCAACATTTCCCCGATACTCCTCATCCATCTCAAGCCTTTTCAGCACTTAGTATGCCAAGAGAAGCCTAATACAATAAGCTATGACGTAACTTGGGAGCATAACCTTAAGGCCATAACAAGAAAGACCATAACTGAGCTCTGTCGATCAGACTTAACTAGCTCGGGAAGGCAAGATTATTCAGGAGGAAGACCTCCGTCGATCTTTGTCCCAACTATCATCCCTGAAAGTGGGGACCTCCCGGGCTATATTCTCAAGGAAACTTCTTAGACTTCGTTAGTTTGAGGTCATCTCAAGGGATGTATAGACCTTTTATTCTCATGATATGTGTGGAAAAGACCTCATCGTCGAATTGCTCACTCATAATACAACACTTTGATTCACTATGAGGAATGTTAAAGCACCTAATACCCCTACAAGGGGACCAAAACAGCAAGAAAAAGCTCAAGAGGAGGCTTCAACACTTTGAATGGCACCTTAGCCACCCTAGGATAAGCAATTTTGCTCTAAGGTGAGCTTAACACTCCTCAAATCAAGGGGAAAGGAAGGAGAACATAAAGCAAGGGAAAGCAAGATTACATTTCAAATCAAAGTTACATTGTAAAAACAAAAGTTGCATTTTAGAATACGTTCGGAGCCAATGCACATTAAATTTTAAGTCAGAATTACAAAAAAAATAGAAAAAAGGCCCTAAGTTTCTAATGAAGGTGTAAGTGATGGATTCTGCAACTCAGTAGATGAGCCTTCAGCGACAAGAGGCAAAAGAAGAGAGCTCTTAGGGGTAGCCGTTATAAGGACCTCCACCCCAATTGTTGGTAAACTCTGAGCAAGGGCCTCATTCACAAGGTCAGCCGAGGGAGAAACAATAGCAGGAATAACGAAAAGAGCAGCTGGAAGCTCGGTAGTTGCAGGAACAAAAATTATCCCAAAAGGGAGAGTAGTAGAAGCATCTTGGGCTAAGACCCCAGCAGTAGGAATAGACATCTCAGCACCTTCTAGAATCACACCAGAAATAAAGAGATCTAAGGTGCCTTCCTCACCCTCTATATCGGACTCCTCCAATTCCTCCTCAGCTGGGATAGCAAAGTCAAAGTTGAGGTCTGGATAAGTCTTCTCAGCTTTACGTTGAAAAGCAAGTCACCCAGTTGCCCACTTGGTGAGGACGTCATCTTTAAGCTCGGTAATTATACCATCTTTCTGCTTGATGGTAGCTTTCTGTGCCTCGAACTCACTACAAAGGGTACCATTCACCTCGGATAGAGTGACGTATTCCCTTTTCAAACTCTTAAGGGAGCTCTGGACAACAAAAGCTTCCTAGCTGGCCTTGACCCAGGCCTCGGTCTTAAGCTTGAGCTCCTCCCTGGCCATTTGAGCTCATCTCTGGCTTCTTTTCTCCCTCTTCAACTTTATCTCTTGCTACCTTTAAGCTCTTGGAGGTAGAAACTTGTCTCTCTATTTTTTCTTGGAGATCTTGCATTTAAGCTCAAAGGTCGTCATTGTCAAAGGATAGTTCAGCAACCTTAAGATCGTACGCCTTCAGAGCCTTGGCAAAGCTCTCTATAAATTAGGCCCTGCCTATCAAGCTCTTCACAGGGATAGCCAGCTGGGGAAAGGAGGAAAGCAAAGGAGGATTAGCATGAAACTACAGCGTAAGGATGAGGGGGCGTACAAAAATATGAGGACTGACAGCGGCTGCTTATTGGAGAGTTGAGCTTAAGGACTCCTAGAGAGACAAAAAGGAGGCCTTTTGAACTTCAAAGTCGGGGAGGACAAAAGAAATTATCCCGATAGCAAGCTCAGTGTTCTCGAAGAAGGAGCCCTCACACTTCTCCACCTTCAAAATTTTCTCTTTCTCAGTCTCAGGTCTCATTAGAGATGACTCTAGAGTCTTTCCAGAAAGACTATAGAAAATAGTGGCAGGTTGAAGGTGAGGGATCAACCCAAAAAAATTCTCAACCTCAGATGAGGAAAGGGAAGACTGGGCCTGCTCAGGAGCTCGCTCGGAAGTAGGCTAAACCCCTGGGGGAAATGAGGTCACCCTAACCTGCGAAGCACTTGATGATAAGGCCAGGATTTTGATAGTCAAAATCGGAGCGGTGGAGGGCACCCCCAACTTTTGAACCTTAGCTCGGGTAACGGGGCTACTCCCAGAGCCGACCTCAGCTTTTCGTTTGTTGCCTTTCCCACTTTTCTTTATCTGATCAATTTTCGCTTGGAGCTCTTCTGGGGTGAGCTTCATTGAGGAAAAGCCTGAAAATTTAAAAGGGATAAGTCAAGAAATGAGAAAAGTAAAAAGCCAAAACACCATAAAGAATGGATTAAAAAAAGAGAAAATTAAAATAGGGTATTACCCGTCATATCCTCAGGGCCAACAACAGAGATCGGGACAGGAGATTCGATCCTCACATTAGGGGGGATAAATCGCTGATTTACAAGAACCCAAGGCCTAATGAGTTCAGAATATTTCTCAAAATTACACTTCCCCAACTTTAGCCACGCCCACTCGTCCTCAGCACTAAGCTCAAGTCGAACACCTAAAAAATAGCGCAAGAAGAGCAAAATTAATAAGGCAACTCACATATTTGATCTCAGTTAGCTCAAGCAGGGACTTACCCATATTGTCAGGGACAGACCAAGCTTTAGGGATGGGGAGAGTGTCAGTCTTATCTGTAGGGTTACATTCCCATTGTGAACCACCCACATAGAAGAAATACTTTTTCAGCCCTCATGAGAGCTCGAGAGGTCAGATATTACTACTCGAGCCTTTGTTCGCTTAGAAATGTACAAAAACCTTCAGAAGCAGTGTACTTAACGTTGAAAAGTTTCGTAAGTAAGGAGTTTATGGGAACTCCAAGCTGGTGTTTCTTGAAGAAAACGAGAAAACCAACAAGAACACCCTAAAAGTTGGGGGAGAGTTGGGCTGGACAAACATTGAAATGCTACAAAACACCCTTGATGAAAGGGTGTAAAGGAAAGCGTAGACCATTCTCAAAGGCTGGTAGAAAGAAGCAAACCTTCTTATGAACTTGGAAAACATACAGGGTGAATACGTCTGGACTCTAGTACTGAACCCCAGGGGAAAAATCGAAACGGGCACTAAGGACCTTCAGGTCAGAAGGAGTGAGGTCACTAGAACCCACACGTTCCACAGCTCTGAAGGCGGGCCCCTGTACCCTCAACGCTGCCTGAGATTCCTACACTAACAACCTTAGTTTTACCTTTGTTGGGCTTGAGGGGCATTGGAGAGGAGGTTGAGGGAGGCTCCTCAACATTTGCCTCAGCATCGATAGTGTCGACACCTGAAAAATTATCAATTTCATCTCTCACCTCTCCTAAGTCTACACCCTCCTCGACAGACCTATCTCCAAAGAGGAAAACAGAGGAAGGAGTGGGCCCAGAGGAGGCAAACATGATTGAACAAGAGAAAAGGAGATTGAAAGAATGATAGAGAGGAGGAACACTAATTAAGCACTCTCTAATAACTCTAGGGTCAGAACAGTAGCTTCCAACACCAAGAATTCGCACGATAGAACGCTAGTCCACGAAGAAAGGAAGAGGAGACAAACAATAGTCTCGATTCTAGAAATAAAAGAACCGAAAAGCCCAGAAATGCAGTAACCACCTCGAACTCAAGGGATCTAGAATGAGAAAAGAACAAAAGGGGCAAAAAATGTACATAGCTTAGGATGAACAACGAACCACAACCTAGAGTGGAATCAATGTAAAGGAGCGGCGCGAATCCTAGAACTGAACCACGAAAACTTGATTTTGAGTAAAAAATATGAAAACTTCGAACCAGGAAGCTAGAATTCAAGGAGAAAGGAACAGAGATGGAAGTTGAACAATGAAAAAAAGTAGTTCTTGTAGCCGTTTGGGCATTTATAACTTGAGAGACGTGGGTCTGAGCATGCGCGAGAATCAAGGAAACTATGATTATTGAAAATCATCCAAGGACAACCCTCACGTGCAAGCCAAGGTTTACCATGTGCTGATCTAGCTCATTTTTAGACAGCTCAGCCCCTGTCCAAGCTCGGTTAGGCCAAGGGTTGGGGCAACCGATGATACCTGAAAAAATTCTAAGTACGAGCTCAACTAGACCAGGAGGTCAGCTTGTACATGCTAAGCTCAGAGCTCAAATCTCGAGCTCTCCTCCTAGCTCATAACCAAGGAAGTGAAAAACAAACAGTCAGATAACAGAAGGCACCCCTAAAACAAGGGCTAAGCTACATTCAAGGCACAAAACTCTTAAACAACCAAGATCATCTCCTAAAATCAAGGAGGACTCCACGCATGAAAGACAAGGATCTTGGCAAGAGATCCCAAAAAAGAATGAATAGCTCTATAAATGTTGTGTAGTGCCTCCACTGTAGAGGCAAAACCCTAATTTCCTCCACAATGCATTGTAAAGCATCCCAATAATCAATAAAGAACAAGGAAGCAAGAGCCTCTATTAAAGAGTGGATTAGCCGAGCTCTCATGCCGGTGAACCACTATATTTTCACTGTGTTTATCCTTTCTTCCTTGAATTCTCTAGGTATCTCTTAGCAATCAACACGAGCCTTGTAGCTCAATTTCATATCGCCTCACACCATCTACACCTTCTACTCATCCATGTTAATTTACATCATCAGCAATGAACCCATGTCAATGGATAATCTTATTGGTAGTTTCATAGCCTTCAAACCAATTGAGTACCTTCCCCTCCAAATGAATAGAGGTCACAGAGACCTTATCCTCCTCAGCGACGTTGTTGTACTCAAAGAATCGTTCACAACGGTATATCCATACATGGAGATTTTTCATGTCACGTCTTAGGAATTTAAGCTGTATATATTGAGTCTTAATCGAATCTCGACCCAACGGCCATCGTTGTCCTCCAATTCGCAATGTTTCTTCTTGACTATATTTTTTGTCAACTAGCTGTGAGGGCTAACTGATCATACTTCAAACTCATTCTTGCCATCCATTCCCTAATAGGCTTGAGTGTTTCAAATTTCTCCTTCAAGGCTTCGGATTTTTTGTCCAAATTCTCACAGAGAGTTTGGATACTCTCTTCCTTATGCTTAGCATCCTGTATCTAGTTCCATCCACATTATCACTCGTCACAAGGCAAGATTGTGCTCTGATACCAAATGAAAAGAAGATGACGGAATTTACTTAGGAAATCCCACTTCTAGGGGAAAACCTTCAATACACTAAGAAAATAGAGAAAGGGTAATTTGTTTGATGTCCTAAAGATAAAATTCCGATACCTTTATAGTGCTAGAATAATAAAAATAGAATTAAAGAAACTACTAAATCTACTCCCTTGTATGCAGTTGATGCGAGATTGTTGGAGCAAGATTGTCGTGAATTTTTCTTCCATGAATGCAGCTGGTGCGAGTTCCTCAACAAAGATGAACCAAATCCATAAAGGTTGGGCAAAATTTCGGGGTCTAACTCCATGGGCACAAAAGTGAGCGTTATTCTGATCCAAAGAATATTATGCGAAACTTCACTGAAAGTGAGCATTTCGTGTCAATGAATCAAATGCATCACACATAGAGATAGTTGAACTTCAAGCACTCGTGTCACACTGACGATCACTAATGATGCCAAGTAGGAACAAAGAAGACTACAAATCAGCCATAAAAAAAGTTCGAGCTAAGAACAATAAAATATTACTCTGTACATGTCGATACTATATGCTCAAATAGCTACCACCATGACATCAACTACATAAAAACAAAAGATACCACACCAATTAAAAAAAAATGTTTTGACTACTACTATGTTTTGTTCAATGGTTTGTAGATTGTAATCTTAATTTCTAACTTCTGTATTTTATCATGAAATTGTCAAAGGGATAGATTGTTATATCACATTTTATAATTGACTAATTTGATGGAGTTATTTGTAAATCTCTACATTTTTCATGGTTATGATTCTATCAAGTTGAAGATCCGAAAATGTCTTTAAAGGGAGGAGATCAAGCGTCAAAACAACATCATTCACCCTCCATATGCACCATCATGCTTAGTACAATGTAATGACCTAGACATCTAAAATGAACTCGTAGTTACTTTTAACTTAGGTTGATTAGGATAAAAATAGAATTGAAAGCAATCCGAATATGAATCATAAGTGATTTCAAAAAAAAAAGATTTTTTAAACCATTTGAGTTTTAAAAATATAGATTGAGTCATTATCATGCCATTCGTGTGCTCAATAAGACTAGTTTTTATGTGGTTTTAGGCTTTAAAAATCAACAAGGACCCAACTATATTCACCAATCTTGGTTAGAGCGGTCTCTTCATGACTTAAAAAATTATATGAAAAAATGCAACTGGGGAGTTCCATAGAGCTCAACTTATGGTTGATCGAGCAGTGCTATTCCTAGACAGGATAGAAATGTGATTTTTGTTCCAATGTCAACCGCCATCTCACAGATCAAACGGTCGTTCGTAGATTTAAGTTTTCTTATTTATTAAGACTACTTTTTTTATTGTCAATTCCAAATTTAGTCATCAATGTCAATGCTGAATTTAGCTATCAATGTGTAAGTCAATGTTGGAGTTTAGTCATCAATATATATTCTTGCATGTTAGTTTCATGTCACTTAAGCATGATGCTCTTACTTTGTATTTTTATTTTAGATAATAAAACAATTATTACCTTATTAGAAGTTGAGTTAAAGTTGATGGTGAAAATGAATTAAATAAATTTTGCATTTGTACAATTGCAATAAATTTACTTAGGTCATCAGTTTTTTGTAATCCATAAAAATTAAGATAAAAATGTCATTAGTTGTTAGTAAAAATATCTTAAAAAAGACAAAATGCTAAAAATAATTTGGACCAAGAAAATAAAAGAAAAAAATATTGATGTTTTCAAAACGTCATTTAAATTGATATTTTTTAATGTCACTCTAACTATCGTTTGTAAAGAGTCAGTCAAAATGACGTTTTTAAGATAACAAATAAGATGGGTAGACATTTTTAATATTTATAGACTTTTACATTTTGAACAAATTCGTCAGTCTAGCTAATATTTTTACCAAAAGACATTAATTGAACTAACGTTTTAAAAATTACCTAATTTTTAAAAATTGTTAGAATATGTGTGGCTCATGTTTGTTGTATGCACAATGGCAAGGAGGCAGATGCCGGAGCGGAGCGGAGCGAAGTGGAGTAAAGTGGAACGTAGCGGTATAGGGGTATTTTTGTAAATACATCCGTATTAGGGTTATATAAATACTTAAGATGTAACCCTACTTTGATATAATGAATAAAACCGCCGCTCGCTCCTCGTGGATGTAGGCACATTGTCGAACCACGTAAATTTGTGTGTTATATTTCTCTTGTTCTCTTGATTGATTGTTTCATTATTATTCACTATAATTGTTGCACGATCACAACAACTGATATCAGAGCGCAGACTACGATGTCTGGAATTTCTTCTGTAAAATTTAACATGGTGAAGTTCGACAAGACTGGGAATTTCGGATTATGGCAGAAGAAGGTGAAGGACCTGTTAGTGCAGCAGGGTATTGTGAAGGCTTTATACAGAAAACAACCGACAGGAATGGACAACATGGAAAGAATTGGAAGCGAAAGCTGTAGCGACTATTAGGCTTTGTCTGGCTGATGATGTGATGTATCACGTCATGGATAAGGAATCACCGACAGAAGTTTGGTTGAAACTGGAAAGTCGGTATATGGCCAAGTCGTTGACGAACAAGCTTTATCTTAAGCAGAAGCTATATGGTCTTAAGATGTCAGAGGGCTCGGATCTGAGCCAACACATCAACGTGTTCAATCAGATCATCAGCGTTCTGAAGTGAGTTGATGTGAAGTTCGAAGACGAAGACAAGGCATTGATGTTGCTGAATTCCCTACCGGCGTCTCTTACGTTCGAGAATTTGGTTACGACTCTGATGTGTAGGAAAGAAACCTTAGAGTTGGAGGATGTCACAGGTGCTCTGTTAGGTTTTTATCAGCGGAAGAAAATCAGTGATGAGGCTTCACAAGGTGAAGGGCTTGTGGTGAAAGGTAACCAGGAAAGTGGAAAAAGCAAATCTCAGAATGGATCGGGTAACAATAAAGTCCGGTCTAAGTCAAGAAAGAAGAAGGACGTCTCCGACTCGTGTTACAAGTGCGGAAAAAATGGGCAATTTAAACATGACTGTCCAGAGAAAAAGAAAGGGAATTCAGATGACAAAGAGGATTCATCAAAGTCTGCAAACGTAGTGGAAGAAGAAGGTTCAGAGAGGGGTGACGGGGATATGCTTTTTGTTTCATCCAGTTCAGATCATCTCACAGATTCTTGAATTTTGGATTCAGCATGCTTTTATCACACGAAACCCAATAAAGATTGGTTTCACACCTATAGGTTAGTAAATTTTGGTTCTGTTCTAATGGGTAACGATGCTTCATGCAAAGTTGTTGGAATAGGGAGTATCAAAATTAAAATGTTTGATAGTGTGATTAGAGCATTGTGTGATGTTAAACATGTACCTGATCTAAGAAAGAATCTGATTTCATTGGGCACTTTAGATTTTAATGGGTATAGTTACAAGTCTACAAGTGAAGTAATGAAAGTGAGTAAAGGTGTTTTAACAGTGATGAAAGGACAGAAACTATCTGAAAATATTTATACACTGCAAGGTACCACAGTTGTAGGTGGAGTTGCAGCTGTAGAGTCTGAGTCAAATTGTACAGTCTTGTGGCATATGCGGTTAGGACACATGGGTGAGCGTGGGATGATATAGCTTCATAAGAGAAATCTATTAAAGGGTGTCAATATATGCAAGCTTGATTTCTGCAAGTTTTGTGTTTTTGGAAAACAGAATAAGGTGCAGTTCAAGGCAGCCACACACAGGACACAGGGAGTTCTTGACTATGTTCATACAGATGTTTAGGGGCCAGTAAGAGTAGCATCACGTAGAGGACACATGTATTTCGTGACTTTTATTGATGACTACTCACGAAAGGTTTGGGTGTAATTCATGTAGCACAAGTCAGAAACGTTTGCCAAGTTCAAGTTGTGGAAAACTGAAGTAAAAAATCAGACAGGGAGGAAGATTAAATGTCTCAGGTCAGACAATGGTACTGAGTACATAGATTCAAAGTTTAGGGAGTTGTGTGAGCAGCATGGGATTAAGAGACACTTCACAGTACGCAGGACACCACAACAGAACAGTGTGGTGGAAAGGATGAACAGACCTATAGCTGAAAGAGATCGATGTCTCAGGTTGAATACAGGGCTTACAAAGAAATTCTGGGCAGAAGCAGTGAATATGACATGTTTCTTGATTAACAGGTCACCTAGAGCAACACTAGGTGGGAAACTATCAGAGGAGGTGTGGACAGGCAATGAGGTAGACTACTCTAGTTTGAGAGTGTTTGGATGTCGAGCCTATGTACATGTTCCTAGTGAGAAGAGGTCAAAGCTTGATGCGAAATCTAGACAGTGTATTTTTCTGGGATATCAGAAAGGGGTGAAAGGTTTCAAGCTCTGGGATCCGAAGGTAAACAAGATGGTGATCAGTAGACATGTGATTTTTGATGAAAAATTCATGTTGCAATGTACTCAGGAAGAAGAGAAACAAGTGCCAGAAAATTATTGCAAAAGTGATGATGTGGCACAGGTGGAGCCAGAGAACCATGGTAGAAAAGAGAATTCTCAACATGTAGAGAGTTCTATTTCAGGTGATCAGCAGCATCACAGTATAATCACAGACATACCCAAACGTAATATCAAGCCACCTACTAGGTATGGTTTTGAAGATTTAGTTTCTTATGCGTTTATTACTAGTAGCGGGGATCTTACAACTTTTCAGGAGGCAATACAAAGCCAGGAGAAAAGTAGATAGATGGGTGCTATGGTGGAGGAGATGGAGTCTTTGCATAAGAACCAGACATGGGAGTTGGTGGAGCTTCCCGAGGGAAGAGAGCGATAGGGTGTAAATGGGTGTATAAGAAAAAAGAAGCAGTATCAGAAAAATAGGGGCAAAAATTCAAGGCTCGTCTAGTAGCAAAGGGTTACTCACAGAAAAAAGGAGTTGACTATGATGAGTTCTTCTCCCCTATTGTCAGACACACTTCCATTAGGACAGTGTTGGCATTAGTAGCACATTTAGATATGCAGTTGGAGCAGATGGATGTAAAGACAGCTTTCCTTCATGGTGACTTGGAGGAACAGATTTATATGGTGCAACTAGAAGAGTTCAGTCTCCCTGGAAAGGAACATTTGGTCTGTAATTTGAAGAAATTACTTTATGGGCTGAAGTAGTCTCCAAGGCAGTGGTACAAGCGATTTGATTCTTACATGATCTAAATTAGCTACAAAAGGTGTGAGTATGATTGTTGTGTTTATGTGAAAAGCCTTGATGATAATTCATTTATTTTTATGTTACTTTATGTGAATGATATGTTGATTGATGCCAAGAGTATGAGTGAGGTCAACAAGTTGAAGACTTTGTTGAGCAGAGAATTTGATATGAAGGATTTGAGTGCGGCCAAAAAGATTCTTGGGATGGAAATTCACAGGGACAAAACTTCTAAGAAATTATGGCTATCTCAGCATAGCTATGTTGAGAAGGTGTTAGACAGGTTCAGCATCAGTGATGCAAAATCAGTAAGTACACCTTTGACAAATCATTTCAGATTGTCAACCGCTCAGTGCCCAAAGACAGATGATAAAGTTCATAACATGTCAAAGGTCCAATATGCTAGTGCAATGGGGTATTTAATGTATGCTATGGTTTGTACAAGACCAGATTTACCACAAGCTGTTAGCGTGGTTAGTAAGTTTCTTTCAAATCTGGGTCGACAGCATTGGGATGCAGTCAAGTGAATTTTTAGATATTTGAGGGGCACTATAGACTATGACATCATGTTTAGCAGACAACAAAGTGACCCTTCAGTTGTAGAATATGTAGATGTAGATTATGCAGGGGACTTGGATGACAGGAGGTCTACCACAGGTTATGTGTTTACTCTTGTGGGATGACCTATTTGTTAGAAGTCGATGGTACAGCCTGCAATTGCACTATCTGCTACTGAGTCAGAGTATATGACAGTAGCTGAGGCTGCCAAGAAGGCTTTATGGCTTACAGGCTTGGTCAAAGAGCTGGGTGTCCAGCAAGGTAGAGTTCAGTTGCATTGTGACAGTCAGAGTACTATTTATTTGACAAAAAACTAGGTGTATTATGCGAGGACCAAACACATAGATGTGAGGTTTCATAAGATCAGGAAACTGGTTTCTTTTGGTGAACTATTACTTGAGAAAGTTCACACTTCTGAGAATGCAGCAGACATGTTGACAAAGTCGGTTATTATAGACAAGTTCAAGCACTGCTTGGACTTGATTAATATCTCCAGTTGCTAGATGGGAGATGCCCCAACTTAGCATCCTGGGTGGAGTTCCTAGATACATGTTTTTCTCCTAAGGGGTGGATATTCATCAAGGTGGAGATTGTTAGAATATGTGTGGTTCATGTTTGTTGTGTGCACAATGACAAAGAGGCAAATGCCGGAGCGGGCGGAGCGCAGCGTAGCGAAGTGGAGAGAAGCGGAACGTACCGGAGAGGAGCGAAACCCGCGACAATAAGTTCTGGTTACATCCATATTAGGGTTATATAAATACTTAAGATGTAACCCTACTTTGATATAATAAATAAAATTGTCGCTCGCTCCTCGTGGATGTAGGCACATTGTCAAACCACGTAAATCTGTGTGTTATCTTTTTTTTGTTCCCTTGATTAATTGTTTTATTATTATTCACTATAATTGTTGCACAATCGCAACAAAAATATTTTAAAAACCACCCAAATTTGAGAAAAAATTTGCCAAATAACCCGGGTTTAATAAAAACTTCGTGATAAAATACTCCCAACCAATGCTCTTCCTATATTGTTTATTTTTTATGCTTCTTATCAGATCTGCTATAAACTCATTACCAATATGTTAGGACACTCTCAATTTATTCTCTTACGTGCAACATCCCAACAAAATCGGAGGACACCAAGACATAAAAATCACTACTTTTTGGCATCAGTAAGAGTCTCAAGTTTCCAATAATGTTGTAATTGACAGGAGACAATGGACAATATATATCATTCTATATCTCTATATAAAATTGTATAGATGAGCATATTCCATGTTTTTTTCTCATAATGAGGCCCTTTTTAATGCATAAAATCAACAAGATTTGTGCAAATAAGGATGAAAGGAAATATTGGTAGATCCCCCAAAAGAAGACATCAAACTTCAAAGTACCCTTTCATTACCAATACACACATAAACGACGAGAAATCAAAACAAGAAATTAAAATATTGCTATCATAAAAACTAGCTTCATGTCAAGTACCACATCCAACCCTAATTCAGCACAAAGAGAGGAATAATGGACCTTCGAGCATCAGCTGAAGCCGCCATGACCAGAGCTTCACTGGGTTCAAAGGACTGATCATTAACACCATTTTGAACATTATTATCATCCTCCAGCCTCTTTGTCGGATTCACTTGTGATCCTGTTTGCTGTGGCTTCTTTCTTTTCTTCTTCTCATAAGCTATTCCTCTAGCTTTTGCCTGAGAGTCCCTTACCTCCCTAAGGTACAACCTCACAGCTCTAGCACCAAAAGGGTTGGTCTCTGGGTGTCCACCGTTCTCTTCGAAGGCGGCGCGTAGACGGCCGATGAGCGCGTCGAGGCTGCCCCAGGCTTGTTTAAGAGGGCATGGACACGGCGCTGGTGGGTGGGGGAGGCCGAAAAAGGGACAGTCAGTGGTGTGAACTTTGGTTTTTCCAAACTGATCGAGGTACCGGAGGAATTCGAGTATGTGAGCGCCACTACACCGGGAGAGAGTTAGTGGTGGGCGGTGGTTTTTTAGGTATTGTCCGAAGGTGTTCCAGTCTCGGCGCTTTTGGGACTCGTACCGGCTCGGTGGTGGTGGTGATGGTTGTGGCAGTGATAGTTCTTGGTTGCTGATGCTGTTGTCAGATATTGAGCTGCTGCTGTTGCCGGAGTTGCATCTGCTTCTGCTGACAGAGGCGGCGGTGACTGTAGCGGACATTTTGAGGATTTTATTGAGGGTTAGGGTTTAATGTCCCCTTTTTTGGGAGGTTTTTTTTGGAGGATGTTAAAAGGCGAAATGGGGAAAGTTTGCAAGAAATGGGTAGAGCCCTATGAATTTTTCAGGGTTGGTTTTTATGGGTTTTTAATTGTGCTTTTGTAGGGCTATTAAGAGAAAAAGGACTGGCTGTGTTTGTGAATTATTTGAAGGTTTTCATTTCTAGGGAAGAACAGAGCTGCCTAGATTGGTGAGAGTGTTTTTCATTGAGAGACAAACAAAAAAAAACAGGTGTCCCATAACTTTTGAACAGCCACACTCACATACATATATAGAAGAGAGACAGAAAGGGGGGTGGGGGGGTTGATTATGAGAGACTGAACTGAGATATTTGGACGGGGTTGAGAGACTATAGGAAGGGAAATCTTCTGGTTCTTGAAAGAAATATTGGCTATTGCGCTTGGTTGAAAGGGAAAAAGAGAGTAGCAAATTGAGAGGGACATATGTGGATGAGCATATAAAGAGGAAAAGGAAGAAAAGACCAGGGGGAGGTGGGGGAAAAATAGTAGTGGGGAAGGAGACAAGGGAGGGGCCCATGCATAGACTTGCACGTAGAGAATTGATGACAGTTTGAATATCACTTCAACCTGTCTTCTCATCTCTCTCTCGCTTTTTTTTTTTTTTAACAATCTCTCTCTCTCTATATCTCCATCATGGAAATTGCAGCATCCTACCTCCTTTAATTCTTCTTTGTCCGTTGTTTTGGTAAATCCGAATGACAGTGGCTTGAGTACCATTCCATGTGAATTGTGCATGGCAAGTTCCGTGTAACTTTTGTCATTTTAATTATGGTGTTGCGTTTGACCTGGCTGTTTTCCAACTAGTTTGTTTATATTTTATTACATAATAAAACTTAAATGACCCCTTAGGCCCTTACCAAAAAAAAAAATTAATGACCAATTGATTTCTTAAATACTTGACGAATTCTTAAGAGGTTCTTTCCATGTGAACTTAGTAGAAAGAAAGAGACTTGGAAGTCAGTTAAAAAGGAAACAAAAGAAATTACAGAACAAAACAAAAGTAATATTGCTGCATGTAGAATCAAAAGAGACGATTATCACCTACGCATGTAAGTGAGTCCCTTTACCCTGAGTTTACAGTGTTGCTGTATGTGATATCTATGAGATTTGGTCCAATTATACTTTAAAAATTGCAACAACAGTAAAATCTCCCTCTCCTTTTTTTGCTCTTTGAAAAGAAACGATAAGAATTTCATTGATTAGATGTACTTGCCTCTTTGGATGCTAGACAAAAGAAACAATGTGGCATCATTCCTCCGTGACAAGCATCATTACAATTGATCGCATATTATTATTTAGCTAAACATTTGAGAGCCACTTTACGTTCGCTACGGACACAAGATTGATGCACTGAAACTGGTGAGACAAACCCTCATTTGAATGAACCTAATCATGAAAAGTTCCAAATACAGTCTGTTAGTTGATTCACTAGTCAGCAAATCATGAGATTGTGTGGCCATATATTGGTGATCAATATACTATCTTGAGAAATCAACAATTTGAGCCGGTGAAGTAGTAGCTTGCTTTAACCTAGCCTTGTTCATGTTAAACCAGATCTAAACTACACATCACTAAAACCAAACCAGTTTGTCCCCGCTATAGGATTTCGGATAAAACCATCATCCATTCTTGCTCCCTCTCATTTTTTATTTTTTTTTGGTAAATAAAATGTTTTTTATTAACCGAAAGCATCCACCATCCACATACAAAAAATATACCCGATATACAATCAATATCCAACTTCAAAAGAAAAGAAAACAGGGACAATAGGGATGGATAATCTTCTAAGCAAAAGCAGAAAACCATCCATCTCATGTTAAAGAGAGAAAAACTCACCAATTCACCACCACTTTTTTCAATGTGGACATTTATTAGAATTTCTTTGGGGGTATGTGTGTATGGTTGTCTAAACATGTGCATCTATATTATCGGTTTTATTTGTTAGATAATAAATTACCAATCTATCTTTTAATTCTTTGGAAGAAAACTGTTAATCTATCCAAATAATATGTTTTTTGAACGTCCAGTAACTGCGTAAATTAAGAAATTCATGTAACGATCCATAATTAGAACATCTTCCTGCTTAATTTGAAATTTAAGATAGTATCAAAAAGTATTAAAGTATCGAAAAAGTAATATTTTGATGTTGTATTTTTATTTTTCGTCTAATAAAATTTATTATATATGTGTAGAATTTTTTTTATTGATTATATTTTTTTATTTTTTTATTTTGTTTATACTTTATGACATGAATCCAATCCCACCCACTAGGATTTCACTGGAGAAAATGATGATATCAAAATTTTTTTTTTTTGTATAATACAAAAAATTTAAAATGTAACAAGTTTTAATTCAAAAAGTGATAAATTGCATCTCAAAAGTTAATAAATTTTACTCAAAAAATATCATAAATATCATAAAATAATAAGTGATAACAAAAAAATTTCCCGTAGTCAAATCCAAATTAAAACCATGAGTTTAAAAAGGCCAAACAAAACATCTACAAAGGACAAAGAAGCAATTATCCAGAGGTGACCCATCCCATCCATGCCATTTTTACTCAAATATAGTACACATCATTTGACTGACGGGCTATGAGGTGAAAGACTTCTTATTCCTTTGCCCCGTTATTATTTTTTTATGTCATTTTTTATACCTCACTAAGAAAAAGCACTGTTATTAAAATCGGACTTAATATTAAATCAGTAAAAAAATCGGGTCAATGGTTTAATAATTCAACCGGAGGTTCAATTGATTGAATCGGTTATATAATAAAAAATATATAAAAAATTATAAAATATAATAATTTAACCAAAAAATAAAAAATATGTTCACGATACATACAATTTTTCATACCAATAATAA